>OW203762.1:5001212-5514266 GCA_934045905.1 Leuctra nigra | reverse complement strand
TAACCGGTGTTGAGTCCTATCTCTGGGGGCGCCATAACTCTTGCGCCGCGACGGCAGGCAAGCGACGTCGTGACGCTGTCTGATGGATGATCGCAGCTTCCACGCGGCAGCGGCAGAGGCGAGGCGGCGGAACAATGACTTGCTTGGTGCAGATCGATCGGGACGGGACTTTCAGTTGTGTATTCCAAGGGGATCCGATCAACTCTGCATAACCCGATGATATTCATTGCTACATGTTTTGTGCGGACGAGTACCTTGATGCCCCCCTCTACGACATTCATATTTGACAACAATCTATAAGATGATGAGTTGTTATGGTACAAAAGCAGGCATCTCAATATACCACTATTTCGGGAGACAAAGTTAATATAAAATACAAATATAAATCTGTACCTCAGAGGTGGAAGGCCGGAAGTTCAAGCGTTGCAAGCACACTTTTGGAAAGATGCAATCAAGCTCAATCAATTTCCATTTAACATGATGTCAACAACAACAGTTATATTGAAATAACTGGTGTCACCATTGTAAATATGATTGGATGAAGGCAGAATTACTGATTTATGAGCTCAAGAATCATTGAATTGGACTTCCAGCCTACTACCTCTGAGTTACAGGACTATACAATTGTTATAACTAGTATAATTAAAATCATTTAACTAATTTAAGTTTGTACTATATTCGACCTAACATATAGTTCATTTGTCGAGGTAACGTTACTACAATTACTCTGCCACAAGGACTCGGCCACAAGTACTCGGCCACAAGTACTCTGCCACAAGTACTCTGCCACAAGTACTCTGCCACAAGTACTCTGCCACAAGTACTCGGCCACAAGTACTCGGCCACAAGTACTCTGCCACAAGTACTCGGCCACAAGTACTCGGCCACAAGTACTCTGCCACAAGTACTCTGCCACAAGTACTCGGCCACAAGTACTCGGCCACAAGTACTCAGCCACAAGTACTCGGCCACAACTACTCGGCCACAAGTACTCTGCCACAAGTACTCGGCCACAACTACTCGGCCACAAGTACTCTGCCACAAGTACTCGGCCACAAGTACTCGGCCACAAGTACTCTGCAACAAGTACTCTGCCACAAGTACTCGGCCACAAGTACTCTGCCACAAGTACTCTGCCACAAGTACTCGGCCACAAGTACTCGGCCACAAGTACTCGGCCACAAGTACTCGGCCACAAGTTCTCTGCCACAAGTACTCTGCCACAAGTACTCTGCCACAAGTACTCTGCCACAAGTAACGCGAGTGCTTACAGAGAAACTGCGATATGACGTCACAATTAACCAAAATCTAACTGTAGGGCAGCTTTCAGTAATTAAGTAATAAGTACCTATCATTATCTTTCTTTATTTAATTTCCTTCTTTTATTTGATACCACTTCTGTCTTTCGTTTTATTTTTAATACCATTCATGCACGACTGTATTTGAAAATGTGATTGAACTATTGAAGAAAGCGTGTCCCCCAATGAATAAACAAGATAGCGGTCTGTTACCTAGCAACCAGACTGATGTGACCTGGTCTCGCGCGATCTGCTACTTCTCTTCCTCGTGTGTACTTGGCGCGTGTTTCCGCAACGCGCTGGCGGAATGATGGGAGGGTCGCTAATTACACCTGGGCTTATCAGCTCATTAATCATGCAGTGGGGTTGTGTTGAAGAGAACAGACTGCAGGACACGCCTTGTGTTTCAACAGTAAGCAACTCGAGCTACTGCTTTCAACTACTGGCATTAGAAGCGGAAAGCCGGGAGTCCATTTCAATGATTCTTGAGATGAGCTCAAAAACTATACTTACACAACTCTCATCCAATCTGTAGGTATAATGTTGAGATGAGTCATGGTGTAAGAGAATACTTCAATATAACTGTATTTGTGGACATCAGTCAATTTGCAACTGGTAGAGATGTAATGATTCCAAAAGCGTGGAACTATGAACCGAGTTCCGCCCTTCAGCTTCTAAAAACAGATGCATTTTAATATTAAATGACATGTATTACCAACTGCAACATGAACTCTCTTATACCCCTTCTACACGCTCACTTTAACATAGGACTTTAGTAGCCACTCACTTTAAGGTGGCTGTATATCACGTGACTTTATTTCTCTACATCCGATCAAAAGAAATAGTTACCTATGAGTACATACCTTACATCGTTCATGTTGAGTAATCCAAGGTGATTTATGAAGGAAATTCACTGCATACTGGAGCTTATCAATATTTGCAGTCAATATTATTTAATTTTGCAGTGATTTTAATAATAAAAACAATACAAATATCGTGTATACATACGCGTGTGAAGACTGTCAAAACCAAGTGCTGTTCGTTTAAACATTACATTCATAATAGTGGATATAATTAATATCTCAACATTTCGTTGGAAAGAGGAAGAAAGAGCGCATGTTATATATTCTGACATTGCGTCAGGTTTGTGATGCATATATGCCTTTTTATTAGAGTAATGTTTGCTGTTCTTGGCAACTCGTAGAATTTCCTTCAACTTCAGGTCTTGATTTGAGAATTTTTAGGTGCAAGGAAGTAAAATCATCTAATATGTTATTTTCGCAGATCTTTTCTGCGTAGATATGTTCCAACAGATGTGTCCTAACTTATCTGATGAGGGAGAAGTCTTTGCTAAACTAAACCCTTCCAATAGAAAATGTGTAGCTTTTTGGTTAAAAAGTCACGTGATATACAGCCACCTTAAGTACACCGTGTAGATGATCAAGCTTCCCTTAAATGACGCAGCACTTCAAGTTCGCGACGGACCTATGTTTAACCTATGTTTAACGTAAGATGCGAGATCTCGCGAGATTATTTTTAAAAACGATTCGCTTTTGTTCTTCTTCAGTTCTAGATTTAATAGTAAAATTGTATACATATTCAAGTTAAAATGTTTAATTGAATTTGTAAGTGTATTGCGTGCTATTTAATAATACTTTTTAACCTAACACAAAGGCTCAAAACAATTTTAAAATAATAAATAAGTACTTATGAGTGGTAAAAGTGAGGCTATGTCATCCAAGAGTGATTTTGTTTCCAACTTGAACTGACAGCTGAAACATATTTTGGAAATAACTTCACTGGACTATTCATGTGAAATCTCCTCACTGTCATTAGAATAACACTGCACTGAATCGACAAATTAAGGTAATAATTACAGAATCGTCACCAGATAGTGCGTCAATAGATAAAGTGAGTGTATAGACGTGCTAAAGTGAGACGTCATTTAAATGTATGTTTAACATACTCTATTAAAGTGAGCGTGTAGAAGGGGTATTAGAATCGGACGGAGCAAGTTGGCTCAGTTCCGCTCTGAAGTTTATTCTGAAGTCCTGACTGAAGACAAATGACGGGAAGGTTCCTTTTCATCGCCTTATCCCATCGTCAATCCATACCTATTCTTCATCTTCATCTCCAGATCATCATCCGTCGCCAGTAACCTTGGTTACAGAACAGTGAATATAGAAATTTAGAGGTCTACCAAAATACTTTTTATTTTATTGATTTAATAATGTGTCTTACTTTAAACTGTATATTTAAATGATTGAATCATAAAATGTTCTGAACTTAGCAACTCTCATTTTATGACTTCAGAATAATGAGTAGGTAAATACCGCAGGAGGAAAATTATTTAGATTTAGTTTAGAACTACTTATTAACAACGACCGGATTACCTTGATGTATAAAACACATTATACCACAATTTGGTTAGAAACTATCGGCGGAAATTAGTTTAAATCTAATATTTACTAGGAAAATTAATGTATTTTTCCAACTCGCTATATTGAAAGATAGTGATGATAACTCATAATAAAGTGATATTTCTTGGAAATTAGTTCCACTTGCACACTTTTCCATCGGAGACCTCTATTTACTGATCCCTCGTTCCCACTAGGTGATCTCTGAAGTCGTCCACATCAAGTTCGTTCGACTCAAGTTAAAGCGCATTATCTTCTTGAGACAATTTCCTTTCACAAAATTGATAAATCACTCGAGCTCATTAGTGATTCAAGGTCCCCCCCCCCCCCCCCCCTGATCGTCGATATTGCTGGCAGATGATGCGAGGGCGGGGGGGGGGGGGGGGGGGGTGTTATATTAGCTACCGCGAGGTTAATTTTCCTGCGGAGGGGGGGGGATCATTAATCCTCTAATACCGAAATGATACCCCATTTACCAAATCCCCTATACCCATGCACCCGCTTGATGTATGTTTCCAGAGCGCGGCAAGGAGAGGGAGGGGGATGTGATTTTACCAACCCCAACTTTAGCGCCCTAAAGTGACAAATCACTGCGAGGTGTGGCCTATTTTACAGGGGAAGACAAACTTCATTCAACAGAGGAAGGAATTCAAGGAAGAAAATGTTAAAAAAATGTTACATTTTATTTTGTCATAGAAAGTTTAATTTATTTATATCTTATTTATTTGTATGTATTTATTTATGTATGAATTTATTTATTTAATTATTTATTTATTTATTAAGATATGGTTCATATTTGATTACGACGTATGAGTCAATTCAAATAAACTAGTAACCTAAATATTCATCAATTCACAATTATTGTCATTACCTTTTCGGATGGAAGCAAGACAGCCTAACACTGTGCTTGACGTTTTAAAATTTCCGCAAAACATTAGAAACTAAAAATTAATTGAAATTAGTACAACGGAATAAAATACTAAGTGAAAGGGAAAAACACTGCGAACATCAGAATATGTTAATTTGGTACCCAATAACAATTCTTGTCGGTATAGGGTAGTTGCATCTGACGTCACACTCACAGCTGTGGCTCAAGATCAGAATCTGAGGGCGTCTGATGTCATTTGTGTATTATTTCAATGTTTTAAGTGAAGACAGGGTATCGAGATGTCATTGAAATTATCCTAAGTTTGTTTTCAGCTGATTTAATCCTAATATTCCTTCATACCATACCTGCATAGGGTAGTTGCATAACCAATTGCTATGCTAACATTATCTCAAGCCAGACTTGTTTATTTTGAAGGGGGACGGGCAATTATTCAATAATTTAATCATTATTTTAAATACAGCAGTAAAAGAAAGATATAAAAATGACATACAGAAATGGTATCAAATCCTTATCAAATAAGGAAATTAAATCAGGAAAGATAATGATTACTTTCTTCTTATTTACTGAAAGCATCTGTCCCCCAGTCAGATTTTGTCTGATTGTTGACTTCCTTAGCAACAGCATAGCAACCAGAGTAATGCAACTACCCTATTGCTATTGTCCACCCCTGATCAGATCCACCAGTCCCACACCACTTTGTCCACCCCTGATCCTGTTCCCAACTCTTCCTTCTTCCAGTCTTCCTCGATCGCACAGGCGTGGGGGTAGGGGGTGGGGGGAGGTCAACGTTATAAAGTTACAGCGCAGGGGCGGGGGTGAGAGCAGTGTATGTTTATACTGCTAATATCTCCCCCACCCCCTCCCCACACGGTGCAATATACGCGATATTAGGCCCATGAATATTGCTATGATGAGCTGCCCGGATTCATTTTTATTTTGTTATGTTGGCACGACGCTCGGCCCTAGAGAGAGGAAAGTAATGGCCAATCACAAGGCTAATTCCTTTTTTTAACATCAGGGGTTAGCTCAACAGCAACATGCTAGTGTGGAGAAAATAAGAAAAACGTGTTGGATGTAATTTATGACACGTGTTTTTATTACACTCCGGGTTTAATAGAATGGTTATTTTGTTATTATGGCAGAAATGTTGGTTACTCAAGCGGGGAAGTTGGTACTAGGTCAGAAGCGAACTGCATGCTGGGAAGAACAGCTTCGGGCGAAATTAACCTATTCATGGATTAAATATTGCTTGGAGATCCTCTTAACCTAAATAATGTGTTCCTTACTCATTATCAACATTGTTGCCCTGACTCATGAGCTAATGCTGCAAAACCCTCATTAATGAAAAGAACCTCTTCTTTCCTCCATCACTCATCTGTACCTTGCAGCAGAAGGGCGGAAGACGAGTGCAGTAATAGTGCAGTGTTCTTTCACGATTGATGGCGTAGTCGTATAAATATGTTTGAATGTGGGCTATGTTTTGAACTCTTTGGGAATCATTGAAACGCCTCAGCCCTTCTAAGTACAGAAAGCAAAGTAGTGTAATAGTTGCTGCTCTAGATAATGAAACAGTTGTTAAGACCAACAATGATTTATACAGACTGATCAAAGGGCGGTGCATAAAATCATTCTCGATCGAACAAATCTGTTAGATATTATGAGTAAAACAGATAACATGTTGGTCCCAATGATGTGCACCTTTAACCAACCACCGTTTGATGTTCAAATTTAACCAAGTGTTCATTCTTACTTTATTTTGCTCACGGACTGCTCGTATGATTACATTAGTGTGTGTGCGACATTTCACATCGATTCGTTCGTTGATCGGTGGGACCTCGACCCAAACATAATTGAGATAGTAATTGGGCTCTTTTGACACCGGACCTCTCTTTTTATTTTTTTCTGTTAGTGAGCCTATACAAGACACAGTTTTTCTTCAATCGATTTGAAATTTTGCGAACTTGTACGGACCATTTTTGGGCGTTGCAAACCCTATTTTTTAATCCGCTGATTGGTTCAAATTTAAAAAAAAAATCTTTCGATTCATTGGTCTGATCAATTTGAAATTTTGCTAAGTCACTGCAACCAACATTGTCTCCAATTCAATTCAATTCAATTTATCTTTATTTTGCAAAGTGCAAAAATCTTACACAGTTTTAACCAAATCCTCCCATTGGTTCGAATTTTAAACCATTTTTCCTATGGTTTTTGAAATTTAAACAAGAACCGTTTGACCGATCAACTTAAAACTTTGCATGGTCATTGGGACCAACATTTTAGGTATATTTACCAATTTTCAGACTAATCTGTCGAACACCAATTTTTTCCTGTATCTTGAAAACATTTTTTGTTATTGTTCAACAGCATTTAAACTCATGTCTTTACCTGTTTAACACTTTACGCCTAGGAAGTAGAGGAGCACTGCTCCAAGGATTTCTATTGTTTATTCCTTATTTTGTGTACAACAATCGTAAAATTTATCTTATTGGTGAATAAAACTCTTTAAAACTAATCTGTAGTTATCATCAAAAGTTAATGTTAATATATTATGGATATTTTGGTCTATGATCTTGAAATATTTGCAAATTTATGCCAGGAATTTCAATGATTTGATCAGTGCTATCTTGATGCTTTCGTTCCAAGGCCTGTAGAGCAGAGACTTGCAAACGCATATCAAATCACATGCAGAACGAAGGCTCGCTTATTAACGCGTTACACAGAGCGTTTTCATAGTATCGTGATTTTTCACGCTAACACCACTCAGGCCCGGTCCGGAATCGGACCAAAATCTATCTTTATTGTTTTTAGAAGTTTTAGCCATAAGATTAACATATTTACCATAGCAACTAGCCCTATCTTCGTGCACAATAACACTACAGACAAACATCAAAGCGAGAATACTTCGTCGGATCGACGCTCTCTTCAATCATTTGATTTTATTGTACAACACGGGATACTCTTTCATGTTTTCACTTCAATGTGAACACACTTTTCACTCAAATAATTCCTCTGGAAACATACAATTGTAAACCCAAGTACAAAAATGACAAAACTATTAAAAGAAAAAACAGTGATTAGCACTAAAATAACACATGCCTGCACTGCATCATATAAACGTAGTACATTTTCCGTCTCCTCTTTATTTCCTCTCTATTGCCTCTATAAACATAAGACCTTCACCCCCCCCCCCCCTGCTCACCGCCATAGATCCCCAATCTAATTACGTGGGTAACCCCCCCCCCCCCCCCCCTCCCAGCATCCACCGCAGGAGCAATATTACCACGAGCAATAAATAATAGCCGCTCTCTTCCCGGCCGGTCATCTGGCGCTGGATGCTGGGTCCACGGGGGACGATACAGGGTCCCTGGGGACTCCGCGGTGTTAACAGGAGGCTCAGGGAAGAATATTAATGTGTGGGGAAGGTTGAGTAAGGCGGGTGTGTTGTGGTAATGACGGTGGGGATATCGGGATGACGATGAGTTTGATTCACGCGGCTTGTGTTGGATCTAGGTCAGAACAGCGCCATGTTTGTTAATTGAGCGAGCGTAGTTGAGCGAGCGTAGCGAGCGTCACCACGGTACTCTTATGGCACTTTCTCTGTGTGTTTTTTTTTTGTTTTTTTTGTGGTCACAGCCCAGGCCAAACCGCTCAAGCAATCGATCTGAAATTTTGTACACATACTAACGTACTCTATGCGGTCCCTGGGATCGTTTTTGAATGGGCTCCCGTGATTGGTTCAAATTTTAAAAAAAAATTAACTTTCGATTGGTTGCTTCGATCAATTTGAAATTTCGCAAAAACATTGCAACAAACATTGTACCCAATCATAAAAAGTTTCAGCCAAATCCTCCTATTGGTTCAAATTTAAAGCCATTTTTCATGTGATTTTTGACATTTAAACTAGAACAGATTGACCGATCAACTTAAAACTTTGCGTGGTCATTGGTACCAACATTTTAGGTATTTTTGCTAATTTTCAGTCTAATCTGTCGTTATTTTCAAAAGTTTTGTCATTTTAAGGTCATTTTATTTAGACTGGGATCGGTTTGTAAGAAATGTGTCTCCTTCTCATGAGTGGTGCACTAGGGTGTTAAAAGCAGCCAACAAAGATATTCCTACTCAGAAAATCATGCTACATCCGAAAACCATTGTTGGCACTTTCAATTTTGTGTTTTTACCCCCAAAACCCCCCAAAACCTCCCCCATAACACGATTATTCCATTCTGAATAGAAAAATACATAAGTTGGAAGATAGCTGTTCTCTCTTGTAGAGAGAACATTAAAGAAGAACTTGGCTAATTCAGAATTGTCAATCCTTATTAAATTGAACCCAAAAATTGCCCTTCAAACCACTTCAAACTCACTTTTTTTAGTTTTGGCGTAGCACCATATACGTATACCACGTGATTGTAACTAAACGGTTTAAGATTAAGTTTTGAAACTTTCCCCAAAACATCATTAATAATGTGTGGCCATGATGCAGTTGACAGATCTAGTGTACATATTTTATTTGTTGAGTTATAATTGAAAGAAGACGGCTAAGTCATTTCATCGCAACTCTCGTGCAGCTATAGCTGATCCCGCGTAACCAATCACAGAGCTTCTAGAGGTGGCGTGTTCCGAGAGTGGGGGGAAATCTGGCTGCCTGGCTCGTGCGTGGTTCGCTGTGTGTCTCTGCTGTTTTTACAGATATTATGTGAACAAAATATAATTTGCTGAATTTCAGGGTGAGTTTGACATATTTACGTTTGATTATTCACTACCTAAAACATATTGATTTAGATTTGATTATAATTGTGATGATTAGACTTAGTACAGTGAATCAAGGCCGAATAACACACGTGTCTTTTAGGTCTAGTCAAAACCAGTGTTGGAGAGGAACTAGTTCCTTTTTGGGGAACTTTTAGTGTAATTTATCTCCTTTTATTTTATAGGAACTGTGGAACTAAAAAGTTCCTTAAAAAGGAACTTCCTTAAACTTCCCTAAAAAGTTCCTTAAAAAGGAACTAAAAAGAAACTTAGGAACTTATTTTAAGTTTTTTTTAAAAAAGAATTAAACAGAATTATAACAGAATTTATAATGAATGATGATGCATTTTTTGTGGCTACCTAAATTTACCTGATTTCTGAAAATACCTATACTTGTTCCCTTTGCTCACTCAATTTAGAGACCCCGGTAATAATAAAAAAACGGATGGTTTTTTGAGTGCAAAGTAACTTAAAAGGAACTTAGTTACATATCTAACTGGTAACTTTCCAGTTCCTTTATTTGAAAGGAACTAGGAACTAGACCTAGTTCCTTTATGCTCAAAAGAACTGGAACTGGAACTAGTTCCTTTTATTTTAGGAACTTACCCAACACTAGTCAAAACAATGTAATTAATTACACTGTCCGCTCTAAGCTATTAAGTAGATTTTGGTTCAAGTAGGATTGTTTGACTAAATAGTCGTATTGTTTTCTTCATAACAGACTTTCGAGACGGCCATGCAATGCATATTCTGCAACAATGCAAGAAGACATGCAAAATGTTTCTGAAAAGGGTAGAGAGATAGTTAGAGATTGTCTCCAACTTAGAGAGGCAGTTCATGATATCAAATATTCTCCCCAGTTTGTTAAAATTAAAAATGTTCTGTCAGAGACAATCCATTGGCACAGAGGATGCTACTCTTACAAACATCCATCGTCTCGTCTCAACAAGTAAGAAAAGAAGCAGGTCATTATCTGTTCCACCTACTATGCCCTCCTCTGATTCATACCACAGCACCTCAGCTAGTTCGTTTTCTGGGAGCAAGAGGGGTAGAAGTAGTGGAGAGTCCAGATTTTCAGCAAAGCACTGCATGTTTTGTAGAACCGAATTGAAAAACGAAAAACTAATAAATGTTGAAACAAAATCTATCAGCAATAGTATTTTGGAAGACGCAAAACACCACCGGTCAATTGGAGTAAGGTTAAGTGGTACCTACAATTGACCTTATTGCTCTTGAGGCAAAATATCACTTAAAGTGCTTGGTATATTTTCGAAGAGAAGTGAAGAGAAATAAGATCGTTTCTAGCAACAATGGGAGCAATAACGCTATGGTATGGCTATAGTAAGTTGATAAGTATATAGAAAGTATATAGTAAGTTGATGTGCAGTTGAACGCAACCATGAGACGGATAACAGGCACATTACGCTCAACTCCACTTGCTTGGTTACCGGCACTCAGCAATATTGCACCACCTGACTTGCGGAGGAAACAAGCTTTACTGAAGGAGCGCGAGAAGATTGTGAACAACCCTGATATACCTATTAGGGCTGACCTATATAATCCTCCGCTTTTTAGACTAAAATCAAGAAAGCCTCCATTAGCTCTGGCTCAGAGATTGCTGGACGAGAACTTTGAGGTCAGTGGCACATGGGATTCTCAGTGGATTCAAGGAAACAGGAGCAGTCCCATCTTCAGCTTCTCAAGTACAGGTCGACCATCGGACCACATGCAGTTTCAGTTACCAAGGAAGGCTTGGTGCAACCTAAATCGCTTGCGAACAGAACAAGGCCGATGCAACTACCTTATGCACAAATGGGGGTTCGTTGACAGCGCAAGTTGCATCTGCGGGCAGCAGGAACAAACTACCAATCATATTATGATGGAATGCGCTGTCCTGAAATATCCTGGTGACATCCAGGATATTGCCGACCTCAAAGGCGAAGCTATTGATTGGCTGACCTCTTTAAATTTGTAATTTATTGTTAAAATTTAGATTTTTTAGAACAATTTATTTTATTTTAAGTATATGTGATTAATATTTAATAAGACTTTGTATTCCAATAAAATCCATACGATAAATAAATAAATAAGTGAGCTACGCCAATGTATTAGATCAAGATGAAGATGATAGTATGTAGTGTGTAGAACCGAAAAGTATTGATTGAAACAATATGGTTCCTATTCAATTATTGTACATAGAATAAGATTTATAGGTAATATTTTGCAATCATTTGTAATGTAGTAACCGCAAATCAAAGTTGCATTTCACTGATCGTGTGCCAATGTATTAGATCAAGATCAAGATGAAGATGATAGTGTGTAGTGTGTAGCAGAAAAGTAATGATTGAATCAATATGGTTCCTTTGTAAATTGAGATTTATTTGTGGGTATATTTTTTAATAAATAATTTATCTAGAATGTAACTAATTGTTCCAAAGAATACCTAGGTACCGAAATTCTTTAAGTAAATATTCCAATAAACAAGAATTAACTTGGTTTCCTGGTAAATGAATTGCCAACCCGCCACCGAACTCTCTAGCACGTGATTGTGACCTTCAGACAGCCGACCAATCAGCGGAGCGCGTTACTCGCAGGCGGCACCGCTAGGCGCTGCTGCGATATCCGTTCACTTGTCTTTCCGAATTTATTGTGATCAAAATATTCGCACAATTCTCTGTATGAAAACTTCATTGCATTCAACAAGCATTGAGGTTACACATGCATTTTTATTATTTATTTTTCGTTCAGTAGTTTTCGACCCAGAAAAAACACTCCGTGTAAAAATACCAGCCAAGTCTCTTTAACTATAAAAAAAAATAGAAGAAATCTAAAAATTCAGCACTGAAAAGGAGTGATATCAAAAAAGGAGCCAAGTCAACGAATTTTCAAAATTTTAATCGTACCATTGAAATAAAAATATCAACCCCCGAGAAATACTTAAAAAAAGGACTTGGCGCATCGTTTTTTTAAAGACACTTTTCTATCCTAAAAGTATAGGAAGAACTCTACAAGTATATTTTCCTGAGTATATCACATTCATTATCGACGAATCATACTACGTTTTAATATAACTAGTACTCTTACCTACTGGCAGTTTTGGTATTTTGTCAATATTCAGAGGAAATAAACGGATAAACGAATAACGAATAAACGGAAGCGGCCTAGTCTATTCGTTATTGCCACTATTTCTAGGGTCATATTAATCAATCATACTTCTCAATATCGTGACTGAGGGAAATAGCGAAAGCGCTCATTACAAGAAGGCCGTCAATGAGATTTGTATAAGTGACTAGTGCACTGAGCCATGCTGCTCAAATAATTACTGACTAGATTTTTATCTAAAGTAATACGTTATGTAATTTATGAATTTTTTTGGTATAAAATGTTAATTAATAGCAATTAATTACACGGCGAGAAGGTTCAAAGTATAATGCTGTAGTAGGTATGTTGATGTACCCACAAAACTATAGGTACCTACCAATCACAAACACAACTGTTCTGTATTTATTGCTTGTAAGACAATGCTATGTTTCTTTGCGTACTTATATTTAAATTTAAAATATTTTACAGAATGTTCAATATTTAATTTGAAAGTTTTGTCCCAATTTTTCTAGGCATTTCTGAACTACGTAGTATGTGAGTGGCATAAGCTTAAGAATAGAAAAATGTCTTTAAAAAAACGATGCGCCAAGTCCTTTTTTTAAGTATTTCTCGGGGGTTGATATTTTTATTTCAATGGTACGATTAAAATTTGGAAAATTCGTTGACTTGGCTCCTTTTTTGATATCACTCCTTTTCAGTGCTGAATTTTTAGATTTCTTCTATTTTTTTTTATAGTTAAAGAGACTTGGCTGGTATTTTTACACGGAGTGTTTTTTCTGGGATATCACTTCTTTTGTTAGTTTATTCATACAGCTTGTAGCACATGTCCGAGCAGGGACTAATTTCTTTAAAAAAATACGCCTCAACCGATTTGGTTACTATGAAAAGTTGCGTTTGGTATAAGATGAAAATGATTATCCAAGAAGAATAGCTTAAGTTTCGTTATAATCGATCCAGCCGTTTTCGATACATGACGTCACTTCCGGTTTTGAAATAGCGGCCGAATTCCGGTATAGGTAATAAGAAAACAATCTAGTTTTATCTAGTTGATACCTTCATGAACGACCATCTGAATTCCTAATCCCTATATTTCCGTAAAATCGGTCATGCCGTTTGTAATATATGACGTCACTTCCGGTTTCATTTAGTGGTTCCTGCCGCCATTTCCGGTACCATTAATTTATTTATTCATTTTTCACAATTGATTTTTCAAATAAATAGCAGAATGAATACGCAGGAGCTAGTTCAGTTGCAATCGTTACAGGCGTTTTAGATATATGACGTCACTTCCGGTTTCAGGAATGGCGGCCGAGAACACTGCTACCTTGAATATATAAATTGTATTGTCTATGTTACAATGTAAGTTAATTATGTACGTATTTTAAGTATAATTTGTTGAAATAAGTTAAATATTGCGTATTTATGACGTCACTTCCGGTTTAGAAAATAAGAAAATAATATTTTTTTTATTGATACTTCATATAGATGACCATCTAAATCGAATGGCGCTAATTTCGTTCTAATCGGTCCAGACGTTTTTGAGTTATGACGTCACTTCCGGTTTAAAAATGGCGGCACAAAAAATCACAAGAGGCAAGGTATCATCAGACGCCAAAAGTGCATATGTGGTAAAAGTTTCAGGTCGATCGGTTTAGCCGTTTAGGCTGTGGCGCTGTCAACAGGGTTTCCTGATATCATCAGAATCATCATCTTCAGAATCAGAAAGTGGTGTAATTTCACTGTTTTCTCGGTCCTCTAGCGCGCAAATGGCATAACCTATTGTTCCCAAATTTGGTATATGTAGTGGGGTGGGCCATAGCTCGAAATTAAGACATTTCACAACAATGTGAGATTTTCCAATTTTAAGATCCAGTAGGTCGAAAATGCCATGTTGTTGCTTACAGTAAAAGTGTTTGGTCTGCTCCTCAGTTTATTAGGCATTTACGGTATGTTGAGTGACTGTGAGTGTATAGTACGACTTGGCTGGGTGGAGCGACCGCTCCACTAGATATACGGCCTTGCACAAATGGATGCAATAATTTTTCCTGCCGCTTGTTCATTCTTGCACCCTGATTTCGACCTCAGTAATAAATGTAGTCGCATTTTTGAAGTAGCCCAGTGTTCGAATTGGGGGGGGGGGGGGGGATGCGGGGGGATGGCATCCCCCCATAACGAATTTATGGGCATGACCATCCCTCCATAATGAATTTAGGGACAAAACCATCCCCCCATTAAACATAATATGATATGACATATTAAGATAATATAATATGACAATTTATAATTCATTGTTAAAACTACAATACAATAAATAATTATTAACTATATTGAACTTTGAACTTGTAACAAATTGGCATGGTACAATTGGTAATTATTTACTTCTACCATTTCCGCTTTGCAATTACATTATCTTGCAGCCCCCAAAATCCAAAAATCCAAAAGACGCCCAGCGGTGAAAACTTAGGGTCCAGCCCCCCCCCCCCCCCCCCCCCCCCCCCCCTTAACTGACTGTATCATTTTACCCACGATACACCATCCCCCCATAACACATTTCCCAATTCGAACACTGAAGTAGCCATTTCATTAATTAGCCTTTGCTGAATATTTCAGTTTTTTTTTACTTCTTTCTAGAGCACATATTGTGGATTCTGTGATTATATTTCTTTTGTGCTACCGAAATCAACCCTTTATGAGATTTAAGGGTGAAATAGTAAAAATGAAGACTGCCAACCAACGTCTATATAATACTCTCTTCTAAAGGTTGAGCCGAGCGAGGGATTTCAGTATTTGGAAGTATTCGGCTTTTCCCACTTCGTGACGTCAACACAGCCGGCAACTGCTTGATAGTCTGTATGCGCTGGCATGTGATTTAGATAGAAATGTCCTACTCCATGACGTCACGGAGTAGGACAAAGCCGAATACTTCCGAACACTGAAATCCCTCGATCGGCTCAACCTTTAGAAGAGAGTATTGTATAGACGTTGACTGCCAACAATGTTTTTCGGATTCAGCGTGTAAAAATCTATAATAATCCCTTTGTTGGCAGCTTTTAACACGTCGGGCCAAAAAGTTATGTTTTTTTAGTTTCTTGTCCAGTCTAATTCCATAATCTTGAAAAATTTATACTAAATTGTCATCCCTGCCTTCTTTAAGCTTCTGTTCCAAGGCAAGGCCTGTAGAGCAGCCAAGCTATCCACAATGTACAGTAAAATGAAAGCATTTTTGAGCTAGCGCATAAAATCGGATGCAGTACGAAGGCCAAATCCTCTAATCGGTTTAAGTTTAAATAATGTCTTCTGATTGGTCGACAATAAAAATGTTCACATTAAGTTCAAATTTTGCATGGTGATCAAGACCAACTTAATATTATATTTTACATATTAAGCCCAATCAGTCAAGTATTAATTGTAATTTTACGAGTTTAGTATGGGATGTCACAAGAGATTTCTGGAGAAGGTATGTAGGTAAGACTTCACGACACAATGGATCTGTTATTCATCCAGAGTATTATGGAGATTGAAAAATTGCAGAGAAAATCGTCTTGTGCCGTGTCGTGCATCGTTACTATGGGGATGTTGCATGTTCTGTGCTCGCTCATCAACGCGTTACACTAAGCGTTTTCCTAGTATTAAAACACAGGGATTAATTGAGCGAGCGTAGCGAGCGTCACCACGGTACTTTTATGGCACTTTCTCTGTGTGGTTTTTTTTTTTTTTTTTTTTGTATTTTTTTTTGTGCTCACACTCCAGGTCAAACCGCTCAAGCAATCAATCTGAAATTTTGTACACATACTAACGTACTCTATGCGGTCCCTGGGATCGTTTTTGAACGGGATCCCGTGATTGGTTCAAATTTTAAAAAAATTATCTTTCGATTGGATTGTTTTATCAATTTGAAATTTTGACAAGTCATTACTAACATTTTACCCAATCATACAAAGTTTCAGCCAAATCCTCCCATTGGTTAAAATTAAAAAAATCTTTCCTATGATTTTTGAAATTTAAACTAGAACCGTACGACCGATCAACTTAAAACTTTGCATGGTCATTAAGACCAACATTATCTGTATTTTTGACAATTTTCAGACTTATCTGTGTTTAAATCCAAAAGTTACTGACATTTTACTGACATTTTGCGTGTTATCTGTCAAATTTCTCGAAAATGTTGATCACGGCTTCTTCGACTCTTTATAGTTACAAGGTAGTTAGAGCAGAAACTTTCAAACGTATGAAACTGATATGACCGTTCAACAGATCGTCTAATATTGTGTAAATACACACACTTATATCATATGAGTGGTCCCAGGTATATTTTTTTTTAAATATATCCTATGATTTTTGAATTTTAACAAGGAACATTTTAATCATAAAGGTTCAATCGATCAACTTAAAACTTTGCATGGCTATTGGGACTAATACTTTAGGAATATTTGGAGATTTTTATACCTACAAGTCTGACGAATTTCAAGAATTATTGGCTTTTAATGATATTTTGAATATTTTATCATTCATGAGGTGAAACACGGCACCGCCACAGAGTTGTAGCACTGTTCTGCAATGTGACTCACTCTTTATTCTGCATCTTCCGTATTATTATTTCGTCTATTATTTAGTCAAGATATTGTTTCGCCACACTCGATAAAAAAGCTAAATGTTCCTATTTGTTCGGCTTTTAGTTGATTTGGCAATAGTATTGTTTTTATAATGAAGTTCGGTGTCCAGGTCGACTAAAAGTATAACAATGTTTCTTATTATTCAAATTACTCATAGTTTGAATGGTTCTATGACGATATTAAGAGATAACATCTTCAATGTTTTTACTTCTATCTTATGAAGATGTGTCGTAATTAGTAATTGTCCATGTTCTTCGATGTTCTCGATGCTGTTAAAAATAATGTTCATAATGTCGCAAGTTAGCTCAGGCAGTGACGCCGCAGACTTGAACTCCGGGTTCCCTCCTCCCTGACTGAGGACTTGCGTGGTTTGGCGCAGTCGCGAGGCCAACGCACCATCACAAGTCTGCCGCGAGAGGTTTCTGGACTTATCCAATATTTTTATATAGAACCGATTTAGTTGTTATTCGTTTTCATTGTTTGTGATATGTCTCTTGTTATGTTCTCATGTTTTTATTATATTGCACTTGTGGGGCTTCGGCCCTGTTGACAATAAAGATTAAATATTAAAAAAAAAAAAAAATGTGCCTGTCGTTCTTTGGACATTAGTAAAGTCCAACACGGGCGTCCGCAGGATATCTGCCATGGAGGGAAGACAATTGGGAGGGGGAGGGGGGGGGGGGTCTGGGGCAGCAGTACATGCGGGTCCGAAACTAGCCCAAACAGGTGAGGCAAAGTCTTCCAAATCTCTTTCCTCGAAATTGAGCAAACAATACCTAACTTTTTCGGTACCTACTTTTGGAAAAATCTGTGAGAAGAGGGGGGGGGGGGGGGGTAGGGGGAGGTAGCACATGCCCCTAGCACCCTGTCGGCCCCCATACTCACAACATCAACAAAATGCATATCAGTTGAAGAAGTACTTCGTTAAGCGTGACTCTCAGAAGCCAAACCGATACCAATGTAGCTCAGATGTAGAGGACCGGAAGTCCGTATTCTAGATTTTGCCTTGCACACTTTTGGAATCATAATCACGCTCTAACAACTGCCATTTGATTGATCAACAAATACAGTTATATTGAAGTCTCCTACACAATGACTCATGCCACTATTACAAATATGATTGGATGAAGATAGAATGTACAAAAACAAAAACTTGTAAAAAAAACTGCCAAGCACCTTCCCACTTAAAACAATTGAGATCTAAAAGAAGGGCCAAGCAATAATATATTGTTTAAACATTTTCGCACTTAAAATTCGTGAAATCATTTCGCCCAGTTACTGCCGCCAAGCACAACACTAAAAACCTAATGTTGTGTCCAAATTTGAAGAATACAATCTAAGTGAACCATCATTGTAAACTTTAACAAAATTATAAAAATTAAAAACGACTTAAAAATAAATTTAAAATCGAAATTAAAAAAATTAAAAATAAAGCTAGGCGCATTGTGTCAAGAAGAAGGCAACATAAGAAAGAAGATGACGATAAAGGAGCCGAAGAAAGACAGAAAGTAGGAAGAAGATAGAGGAAGTCTACAATATGGTCGGTGCAAATTCAATGCGCCAAGCTTTATTTTTAATTTTTTTAATTTCGATTTTAAATTTATTTTTAAGTCGTTTTTAATTTTTATAATTTTGTTAAAGTTTACAATGATGGTTCACTTAGATTGTATTCTTCAAATTTGGACACAACATTAGGTTTTTAGTGTTGTGCTTGGCGGCAGTAACTGGGCGAAATGATTTCACGAATTTTAAGTGCGAAAATGTTTAAACAATATATTATTGCTTGGCCCTTCTTTTAGATCTCAATTGTTTTAAGTGGGAAGGTGCTTGGCAGTTTTTTTTACAAGTTTTTGTTTTTGTACAACATGTCATATGGGGTATAAGTTTATAGCAACTTTCACTGATCATTAAGTGTTACCTATCATTACAGTTAACGCCAACAACGTCACTTCTTGTCTAAAGTTTTCTGTTTTTCTTTCAATAGTTCCGAAGTTAGTATAGGTAACGAAAGGGTCAATTTCTTTTGGTTGAATTTGAGTTATATCAAATTATAATTTGTTAAAAGTTCACAGCTTTGAGTCATGTGAATAACGTAAATTGTAGGTAATTGTTCCGGTGTAGACCGGAATTTGTGCGTTCATCTCGTAAAACGCGTATTTGTCGCCACTTGGTAAACTGAAAGGTACACGAAAGATGATTGCAAATGCGTTTCCTCATTTTTAAATTCTCCCATGTTCACTTTTTTTATGTCAAAGTTCCGAAGTATAAACTCAATTGGTAAAGCGTGCAGGCTTACAGATGTTTACAACACATTTTAAATAAAATCCGGATGGTTTTTGGAAGGCAATGTAACTTAAAAGGAACTTAGTTAAGATTAACTAGCTGAGCCACCTGGTGTTTATAGTGCTGGTGGGAAGGAGTATGACGGGTGATGAAATTTAAGCTACCCGCCTTACTCGCCTATGTATGTATAGTCAAGGAAACTAGATGGTTCATACTCTATCTCTCTCTGCTCCATATAAAAACATGTTTATGTTATGGGTCAGAGAGAGGCCGAGTATGAATCATCTAGTTTCCCTGACTGTACACGGATAGCATGGGCCGGCCTATACCTGGCATCTCCACCTCTCTGCCTCTCCCTGACAGGTCAACTTAATGTTTACATTTGTTTGTTCATGGCAAATACGATCGATGTCCATTTAGTATTGTTGTCTTCTTCTATAGGTACTTGTAAACAGTTATCTAGCTTGCATTTTAATTAGTCTACTGATCTTATTTAGTGATTATTATATTGTTTTGTGATGTTGCTGTGGAAGATAATATTTTCATATTTTCAAACCAGGAAACTACTTCGTGCTATTGCCTAGATACTTGAAGAATATTATTGTATTGCCGATGTAAACAAGTCAGACCACTTCCGTATATAACGTTCGCAACAAAACCAATGTTTATTTTATTAGTGTCAGATTAGGAGGAACATCAGTTTCAGTTTCATTTATTTCCATTCAAACAATGTCACTTGATGAGACTTTGACTCACAGTTTGGAAATAAATCATAATAATTTAAAAGCGTTTTATTATTCTAACTTTTTAACGAAAGCATTGTTGGATGATGAAATAAAATTTAAATCTCTCATACCCACAGATTTCCATTAATTTACACACCTATAAATACACCTTGCATCGACCCTTTAGTGTAGTTTCTTGTTTATTGTAACCGAGCTTCTAAGATTGACAGATTACAACATCTGAAATAATGAAATAATTTTGACTAAGTTGTAAACACCTAATATACCTAGTAATGGAGCCATTTTGTGTGGTTTCTTGTTTCGTAACTGAACCATCAAGATTGACAAATTAGTATAATTAAAATAATTAAATTTATTTTAGAAACTTAAAGTTGTGATCACGTAATGGATGCACGTAATGGAGCCTTTTTGTGTGGTTTCTTGTTTCGTGTTGTTCTTGTTTCTTGTTGATCCACCAATATTGACAAATTAACTCTATTTTAAATAATAAATAAGTGTGACAAATGTGTCAGCACTACCAGTAAAAAAAACTGTTCTAAATCTGAAATTAGGAACGTGGATGGTGAGACTATACAGGATTGTAAGAAAATATCGAATGTGTTTAATGAGTACTTCGTATATAGTGTAGAGGAGATTGTTGATAGCATCAGGGATGTGGATATGAATAATTTGACTGATGAGTTAAAACAATCTGTACAACTAGAAACGTTTAAAAGAAGTAATACCTGCACCTTAATGTCATTCAATAATGTTAAAATAATGCAGTTGGACAAAGCTGTGGGGAAACTAAAAAACAAGAAAGGGTCAACTGATGGAATAAATACTTGGCTTTTCAAAGATTCCTATCAGGTAATTAAATATAGGTTGCTAGATATAATAAACATGTCACTCTTTCAAGGTAAATTTCCTAAAATGCTAAAAGAAGCGGTCATACAACCAGTATGTAAAGTTTTTAACTCAATTGAATTATGTAACTTTAGACCGATTAATATGTTAAGTGTTTTAGATAAGGTATTTGAGACTTTAGTACATGATCAATTGTATGAGTACTTTGAGAACAATAATTTAATTGTTCCCCATCAGTCTGGGTTTCGGAGGATCCACTCATGTGAAACTGCGTTTCAAAATGTCATTAGCAAGTGGTTGGAAGATCTGGACAGGAAAGAGGTGACCATTGCAGTGTTTCTTGACCTCAAAAGAGCGTTTGAGGTTGTCAACGTGAAGAGACTGCTGAAGAAACTGGAGTTCATTTACGGAGTGACTGGTATGCCATTGGCATGGCTAGAGGATTCTTATTAATCGGAGCCAGAAAGTTCGATATGGTAATGCTATTTCTGATCGGATGGAATGTCCTAATGGAGTGCCGCAGGGCTCTGTCTTGGGACCCCTGCTATTTAAAATATATATCAATGACCTGAAAATGTGTAATTCTAATATGTTCCTCAACATGTATGCGGATGATATGGTTATTTCTTTGAGTGGATCAAATGTATTTGAAATGATGTCGCAAATGAATAGCGAGTTAGAAAACATTGCTACATGGCTAGAGATTAACAAACTGAAACTAAATGTAAATAAGTCCAAATCAATGTTCATGGGAGTTACTAATAAGATGAGTGAACAACTGTTAACGTGTAATGTAAAGTTAAACATAAGAGGGGATGAGATCCAAGTTGTTAAAGAATTTAAATACTTTGGCATAATATTAGATGATAAATTAGAATTTAAACTACATGCTGAATATATGATAAAGAAGATAGGAAAAAAGATAGGATATCTCAGAAGAATAGGAGGAAAATTGTCGTACTGGTCAAGATGTATGGTTTACAACACCATAATTAAGCCACATTTCGAATATGGAGCAACAATTCTCTTACATGTAAATAAAAATCACTTGGATAGATTACAAATATTACAAAATAAGGCCATGAGAACGATCATCAGATGTGGTAGAGAAACACCTATCTTGACAATGTTAGACATGCTGGAGTGGCTGAGTATTAAGCAGTCTGTGTTACTATTAGTTCTTATATTTATGTTTAAAATTAGTATTGGCCTTATGCCACAATACATCTTAGATAAATTAGATAATGTTAAAACAATTCATAATATTAGTACTAGAGCAGCCAGCAGTGGAATGTGGTTTAAGAAACACTGTTATAGTAAGAAATGGTATGCATCAATTTTTAACACTGGAAGCAAAATTTATGACAGGTTACCTGTAGACATTAGAAATGAAAAACATGTATGTTCATTTAAAGCTCATTGTATTGTGTGGATAAAGCGACAATCAGTTGATGATGTATTCTAAGTGTAATATATGTGCTGTTGGTAACAAGTGTATCTGTAATGTTACTGGCTTAGTAAGCTAAATAAAATCTATAAATACAAATACAAATACAAAATGAAAAGTTGTAAACACCTAATACACTGAATATTAGTAATGGAGCCTTTACTGAATTTTACTATTTACTTAATTAACTGAATTTTACATAATTAAATAATTCGGATAAATTAAAAGCTGTGTCAACCTTATATGCAACCAGTAATGGAGCCTTTTTTGTGTGGTTTCTAGTTTAGTAACTGAGCCACCAAGATTCTGTTGATTAGCATGACCACGAATTGTTTTATTGCACAACTTTACGTACAACGTGTACATTGACAATCATTATTAGAGTCCAATGAGTATAATATTAAAAGGAGTAGCTATGTAATCGTTGAATGCATTCGGATTAACATTTTGAATATATACACAAGAAGGTTAAACATTTTTTAAGTAAAGAAAAAGATAAAATAATAAAACGTTTGTTACGGGGATCGAACCCGGCAACGCCGTGATCAAAGTCACTTGCCTCATGTGACCGAGCCAATTCGCCACACTGAAATATAAACCTGTGTAGTATATCAAAGAAGAAAGGTGGAGCGTAAAACGACGTGCGCAATTCCTGTTTCCCTGATATCTTCACTGTTCACGATGGCAACCGGCGTGCCGCGATGGCGATGTTTCTGTCTATTGATAATCTTCATAGCATCCATTGGTAGTCTCATTTATTAAAAATGTATCCAGGAATCATCGCTTATACAAATTAAAAAGGAATAATAGGAAAAAAAAAGGTTTTTTCCGGGACCGAGAATCGAACACGGTAAGCCTGTGACGAAGCAAGCTGCTTTAGACAACTGTGCTATATAGGCCGACGGACAGCGAAGCTGCTGTGTTGATCGATAAAGAGGAAGAGCGGAACGCTAAATATTGAAAATTTTCCACTTCCGGTTTAAAATGTTTGTTTTTTCTTGAAGAGGAGTGTCTAGCAATACATTGTCTTTAATGATGCCAAATTTCAAAACTCTCGATGGACCCGTTTGACTTTTAAAATATTTAAAATTTAAAATTGTAATAACTTCACTTCCGGTCAAAATTTTCCAGATTTTCTTTCAAAGGGCACCGCTATAAATATGACTCTATGTCTCTGCCAAATTTCAACTCTCTAGGACAAACCGTTCAACCTGTGGAGAGGGGCAAACAAATTGACAGTGCCTAACTAACTAACTAACTAACTAACTAACTAACATGAAAGTCAATCCATGCATGTTTGAGGCCCAAATTTCACCCCGAAGGGATGATCGCAGCACTTTGAAATTTGGTATGTGTTGTCATGTGGCTTAGGCTGCGTTTCACCAAGATTCCAAACCCGGGTTAGAGGCGGTAAACCTGGTTTAGGAGCCTCTAAACCAGGTTTACCGCCTCTAACCCGGGTTTGGAATCTTGGTGAAATGCAGCCTAAATAACCATACCATGGCTTTAAATTTCCATTTCAAACTGCTTGAATGCGAGCTGACACCCCGAAAACGAGCGTGAAGCGCTTGCAGTATACAGTAGTGGTAGTAAGCTCGCCGCGTTTAAAAGTAGACCTCGTATTGACACGGTGCTTGGCAGCGTCGAGCTAACGCCCGACTAGATTACTGAGTTTTGCTCGCCCCAAGAATCTTTGAAATGGACTCCGGTCCGTCTACCTCTGCGGTATAGAATGGTGAAGAAAGAAAACCCGCTCCATCCCTCAAGCAGTCCCATCAGGCGACGCAAACCCGCTCCATCCCTCAAGCAGTCCCATCAGGCGACGCAAACCCGCTCCATCCCTCAAGCAGTCCCATCAGGCGACGCAAACCCGCTCCATCCCTCAAGCAGTCCCATCAGGCGACATAAACCCGCTCCATCCCTCAAGCAGTCCCATCAGGCGACGCAAACCCGCTCCATCCCTCAAGCAGTCCCATCAGGCGACGTGAACCCGCTCCATCCCTCAAGCAGTCCCATCAGGCGACGTAAACCCGCTCCATCCCTCAAGCAGTCCCATCAGGCGACGTAAACCCGCTCCATCCCTCAAGCAGTCCCATCAGGCGACGTAAACCCGCTCCATCCCTCAAGCAGTCCAATCAGGCGACATAAACCCGCTCCATCCCTCAAGCAGTCCCATCAGGCGACATAAACCCGCTCCATCCCTCAAGCAGATCCATCAGGCGACATAAACCCGCTCCATCCCTCAAGCAGATCCATCAGGCGACATAAACCCGCTCCATCCCTCAAGCAGTCCCATCAGGCGACGTAAACCAGCTCCATCCCTCAAGCAGTCCCATTAGGCGACATAAACCCGCTCCATCCCTCAAGCAGTCCCATCAGGCGACGTAAACCAGCTCCTTCTCTCAAGCAGATCCATCAGGCGACATAAACCCGCTCCATCCCTCAAGCAGTCCCATCAGGCGACATAAACCCGCTCCATCCCTCAAGCAGTCCCATCAGGCGACGTAAACCAGCTCCATCCCTCAAGCAGTCCCATCAGGCGACGTTAACCCGCTCCATCCCTCAAGCAGTCCCATCAGGCGACATAAACCCGCTCCATCCCTCAAGCAGATCCATCAGGCGACATAAACCCGCTCCATCCCTCAAGCAGTCCCATCAGGCGACATAAACCCGCTCCATCCCTCAAGCAGTCCCATCAGGCGACATAAACCCGCTCCATCCCTCAAGCAGTCCCATCAGGCGACGTTAACCCGCTCCATCCCTCAAGCAGTCCCATCAGGCGACGTAAACCCGCTCCATCCCTCAAGCAGTCCCATCAGGCGACGTAAACCCGCTCCATCCCTCAAGCAGTCCCATCAGGCGACGTAAACCCGCTCCATCCCTCAAGCAGTCCCATCAGGCGACGTAAACCCGCTCCATCCCTCAAGCAGTCCCATCAGGCGACGTAAACCCGCTCCATCCCTCAAGCAGTCCCATCAGGCGACGTAAACCCGCTCCATCCCTCAAGCAGTCCCATCAGGCGACGTAAACCCGCTCCATCCCTCAAGCAGTCCCATCAGGCGACGCAAACCCGCTCCATCCCTCAAGCAGTCCCATCAGGCGACGTAAACACGGAGTCGTCGGTGATAAACGATCCAATGCAGCGTGAAACTTACTTCATTTGGCAAACGTCAGGTCTTGTAACTGGAACCATTTGTTGGCGCCGCCGCTCTTCCCCAGACAGCCCGGCGACGGCGGCGTCGGCGTCGGGGCGCGGGACAAATGTTGTCCTCTGTCGGGGTTAATAACACACGGAGCGGCATGACGTATGATGCGAATAACAACCAGAAGATAGCTGATGTCACAGCTAGACTGAAGTTGTCGCATATTTTATCACCGTGTTTCTTCAGGTACAGTCATGCGCGTCCGGGGGGTGGGGAGGGGGGCTTGCCCTCCCTGGAATACCACAATATTAAGAATAATACTCAAAGAATAAATAAATGCAGTGCATTGCCCCTCACCTTTTATATTTTTGGTAATTTATAAATAATCTTATGTTCATGATTCAAAACAAGTTCAAACATTTTGCTCGAACCGGAAGAAAACACAAATTTCAGGCTTTTTTATGTTCCAAAACGCGTTCATGCGTCGATCAGCGAACCATTTTCGTATAGGTATGTTCGTTTAACATGCTGTACCTATGAGTTGCAGATGGTACACTCTGGAGTGAAATTAAATCCCAGTGATAAACAATTGATCAGTACTAGAGGGACCCGTCATGTGGATAACAAGGAAACACTAATACTTGAGGATTCACTGCCTCTTGGTGTAATTTTAGTGTCCTGACAGTTCATCTGGTTTCGCCTCAAGTCGATTTAGGTGCATTCTAGTGATGTATGTGACAGTGCTGAGCTAGGATCATCTCTATTGGAACTATACCTGCATGAGGTCAAAATCAACAGAAATTCATCCAAATGACATTCATTTAAATCACTCGATTGTTGGTGTTGATTTGCCATTATTTGTATAAAATGCCATCTGGATTTAATGGATGATCAAAAAACTACTTGTTGTCCGCAGGTTTGGTTCCAGAACCGAAGAGCGAAGTGGAAGAAGCGTAAGAAGACGACCAACGTGTTCCGCACCCCCGGAGGCCTCCTCCCCTCCCACGGCCTCCCCCCCTTCGGCTCCATGTCCGACGGCCTCTGCTCCTCGGGGATGTTCGGGGGCCACGACAGCCGGTGGGGCGTCTCAGGGATGACCCCAGGTCAGTAATGTCCATGTGTAATAGACTAATAGATGCATGATTCAAGGAAGGTGTACAGTGGTGGAAAGAAGACCGTCTTATTCTGCCTCTCTCTGACTCATAACATAATACATGTTTTTATATGGAGCAGAGAGAGATAACCAGCACAGCTACTTGTTTCCACGCTTGTACAACCATCCCCGTTTCAGACGAGCAGAAAGAGTTCGATATTTTGGTGTGAGATTTCTCTTCAATAACCTACGGTTAAGTAATTAGTCATTACACGTTTATCATTAAACTTAACAACTGATTAACTGGTTTAACAGAGATTTGAAATCACTGATCAGTCTACTATCTATCGAATTGTTTCTAAATCTGCATTTTGTGTATGGGTTGCATCCTTTTATGAAATTTAAATAGCTTCCATTCATTATTACAGAGTTTATTACTAACTATTGTATTACTCCAGTCATTTTATTGAAAAAAAGGGTCCAACCCCAAACTAATTGTTTCTAAAAATGTTTTTTGACAATATTATTGAGGTCTACCCACATAACTCAAAAGCGAAAGTTTACCAAATTTGGGGCCGCCATTTTGTTTTTATCAAGTGTTTTGTCAAAATCACCATTTAATTTTTCACTTGAAAATGTGAAGCAAATATTTACTTTTATTATTTTTTTATTTTTTTGCAATGTTTTGTGCAACTCTAAAAAAATAATCAGCTTGATCGCTTACATTGTTATTCAATCATATTCATTTAAATACAAAAACATCAATTTTATTAAAACTTCTCTAGTCAAGTCGTCATTTAAGTTATCGACTTCATTTTTGCACTGAAATGTTCCTCACTTGATACACTATGGCATATAAAAAGTTTACCGAAATCGGCTATTTATTGCCATTTTTTCTCACGACATTTTCTACTTACATTGACAAAAATTTTGATTTCACATTAATTTTGAGATTTAAAGCACATGCTAATTGAAAATAAAAATAAAAAATTACTGTTTTGATCCGTTAAATATAGTTAACAAATAAAAAAAGATTATAGACATTTTTGAGCAGCTATTTTGTTTTTACAGATAATTTTGTAGAAATCACGTAATAATTTTTATTCTAATAATGTTTGAATTTCTGGTTAATTTATTACGTGATTAATTATTGTTGGAAATATAGAGAATCGAGAAAAAATAATTGTCGCCATTGCTTTTGTTATTTGGCAGTTAATTTCCTTTTTTGCAAATAACCTCGAATAAATCAAAACGGCTCTAAAACGACAGCCATTTGAGCTTTTGGCACAAAATTTTCGGAAATTGTACATCACGTGGTACATTATGACATATAAAAAATTTATTTAAATCTAACGATTGTGAAATAAACTATTAACTAAAGAAGGTCGTTTAAAAATTTGATAATTATGTGACAAAAAATCTGTAAAATCGAAATGCCTGCCTAAAAATTGGTAAACTTTCGTTCATAAAGTTGCTTAAATGGACCATGATAAAATGTCATTTATTAAAAGCGTCGCAGTTATATCGGTGTTAAAAATTTGCAGTAAAATTTGAAAAACATTAATAATTATCATATTTTTTAAACGACCTTCTTTAGTCAATAGTTAGATCAATAGTTCACAATCGTTAGATTTAAGTAAATTTTTTATATGTCATAATGTACCACGTGATGTACAATTTCTGAAAATTTTGTGCCAATAGCTCAAATGGCTGTCGTTTTAGAGCCGTTTTGATTTATTTGAGGTTATTTGCAAAAAGGAAATTACCTGTCAAATAACAAAAGCAATGGCGACAATTATTTTTTCTCGATTCTCTACATTTCCAACAATAATTAATCACGTAATAAATTAACCGGAAATTCAAACATTATTAGAATAAAAATTAATACGTGATTTCTACAAAATTATCTGTAAAAACAAAATGGCTGCTCAAAAATTTCTATAATTATTTTTATTTGTTAACTATATTTAACGGATCAAAATAGTAATTATTTTATTTTTATTTTCAATTAGCATGTGCTTTAAATCTTAAAATGAATGTGGAATAAATTTTTTTGTCAATGTAAGTAGAAAATGTCGTGAGAAAAAATGGCTATAAATAGCCGATTTCGGTAAACTTTTTATATGTCATAGTGTTCCTCAAGTGAGGAATATTTCAGTGCATCGATAACTTAAATGACGACTTGACTAGAGCAGTTTTAATAAAATTGATCATTTTGTATTTAAATGAATATGATTGGATAACAATGAATGCGATCAAGCTGATTATTTTTTTGGAGTTGCACAAAACATTGCAAAAAAATAAAAAAATATTGAAAGTAAAAATTTGCTTCACATTTTCAAGTGAAAAATTAAATGGTGATTTTGACAAAACACTTGATAAAAACAAAATGGCGGCCAAAAATTTGGTAAACTTTCGTTTATGAGTTATGTGGGTTGACCTAAATAATATTGTCAAAAAACATTTTTAGAAATAATTAGTTTGGGGTCAAATCATAAAGTGACTGGAGTATCCATCTTACTTATGATGCAATTTATAAACAATCAAATGTATTATTTTCTTCCTACATTTAATCAACCCTCCGTCAACCCTCCTTCGTAACCCTCCCTCAAACCATGCTCAAACCAACGAACCGACGAAGTTTTTAAACAATGTTGTTAGAATAATCATTTTCATTCGTTTCTTATTTCGTAGAGTCATGTATTGACAACGAATTCATGTTGCTGTTGATAGAGTTTGAATCACCAATGTTTAAGTTTTACATTGTTAACTGAAATTAAAGGTAGAGGCAATTAGAGGTAGATGGACTGAAGTCCATTTCAATATTCTTGAAGTGAGCTCAGAGAACATTATTTCTGTCTTCATCAAATCATTTGTAATGGTGACTTGAGTCATTGTAAGAGAATACTTCAATATATCGTTATTTTTTAACATCAGTGAAACGGTACTTGATAGAGCTTGATTACATTCCAAAATAGTGCACCGCAAAATAAAAAAATAAAAAAAATCGCCCTACATCTGAGGAAAGGATATAATGGTTTTGAAACCGTAGATACCATGTATTAGCATCAAAAAAGTTAAGAATAGGTCGTGGGCATCAGGTCCTGTATATATTTTTTTTATGGTACATACCGATTTTTTTCTTCTTAATTTTACTTAGTACGAATAATCTGGTGTAAATTTGAAAACTTATATGAAATTGTTTTACCATAATAGGTATGATCAAATTGCTTTTATTCGTTTCTCATTTGTTTACGTACTCTGTTAAGCATTGGGTCGCTAAGTGTATTAACGACTCACACTCTGATGACAAATATTGCTGTCGTTTTATATTTACGCATACCTCACTGGTGCACATTGGTCATGTTTTACATGACGGGACCCTCGAGTTATTTTATAATTAGGTAGATATTGACATTTTGCAAAGTGAAAATGCAGAAATACAAAATGAAATTACATGAATTTTCTATCAAAATGCAAGAATATCTATATTTATTCTATTTTCATTTTGCATTTGTAGAATGATGTAAGTCAGAGTTACTGCATTACTATATTAATTCAAACAATCAATCTGAACTTATGCACTATGTCATAAGAGCGGTCACCGTGTAGGTTGTAACTTGTAATAGATCCTGCGATTGGTTTAAATTTAACGTAGAACCGATTGTCCGATCAACTTCAAATTTTGCATGATCAATAGGACCAACATTTTAAAAGTTTTTGTCAATTTGCATACAAATATGTCAAGAACATCAAGAGTTATAGACATTTTGTTTGTTTTGACAGTTGTCAAATTAATTCAAAGAAATAAAAAAATACCAAATTCTCACTGCTCCTTTGACGCATGTTCTCTTCCTCCAAGGTCTGTTATAGAGCAGCAACTTTCACGCGGATGTTAATTCTCATGCTGCTCGCTCATCAACGCGTTAGTCATACTATAGCGTATCATGACCCTCACCCATGACGTATCCATGACGTATCATGGACTGCTACCTTGACGCGGTGGTGGGGCTTAAGGGGCCGCCTCACATTTCGAGTTGGTCCCATCTAAGTGCTGTCCAGGGTCGACCACGTCCCATGCTCTCCCGAAATTCGAGGACCCCTCGGGCCGGCCTCACCCCTCGAGATGGTGATCCCCCTGAAAGCGGGTACCACCGGCCCGAAGCAGCTCCCACCTGTTAAAGACTCCCCCGGATCGGGCCCGTAAGATCGACCTCTCCCCATATCCTCCACATCAACAAAGTGAAAACTAAAAACTAATGTGCGCAATATAACCTCGTCGTTGACGCGCCGTTAAACTATAATAATCTAATAATCTAATCGTATCATGACGTGTGCATGCTCTGGGCTGGTGACTATGATGTTGACACGTCTTGCATGCCGCTGCTAACCCGGCAGGTTTTCCAGGACTCGGCCAGTTGAGTCAAGGCGGCGTCACAATGGGCAGCTTCGGGCAGTCGATTGGGCAGCTGAATCAGGGCTCGTCGCTCTCCTCGGGACTGAACTCGGGCCTCCCGATCACCTCGGCGATGTCGTCCAATGGAAGCACCGTCTACCAGGCGCATTACGGCCTAAACGCGTTGGGTGAGTTGGATGGATGACACGAGTGCATGAAAATTAAAACATTTCTTTGTGAAATTTATTAATTTGGAACATTGTTACAGGGGAAGTTCCCCCTCTCCTCACATCTCCCCCTGAAATGAGACCCTCGACTTAAAAATTAAGCACAGCTAAAAAAATGTGAACAAATATAATTTATTATATTCTGCACTGACAAACTGGCAATTCCAAGGTTTCTTCACTTTCTTGTCCTTATAATAGTTTTAAAAAATTACTTGATTGATTGTAAAATTCACCACCTTCTTCAAGCACTCTCTTGGTTCCCTGAGAGAGTGCTTGAAGAGGTGGTGGTTGTAAAATTGAAGAAAAAATAAATATTTTTATATGTAAATGCTTTAAAACAAAATTTACCAGAGTATAGGTAACCCTCATATCCTTAAGGAATGCCATTAGTTGTAGAGCGAGCGAAGCGAGCGTCTCCTTTTGGCTTTTTTGGCACGGACCTCTGTTTTTTTGGTTTTTTTGGTTTTTTCTGCTATTAAACCATACACAGGTTGCATCGTTTCAGCGATCAATCTGAAATTTTGCACACATGTAAAACCAACCTTCTCCGTTTGCATGTCCCCTTTTTTTTGAAATCCATTCATTGGTTAAAATTTAAATAAATATCTCCTGATAGGTTGAAAAATGAAAATGGTCTTAGATAAATCTGATCAAACTCATAGTTTGCATGATCATTAAGACCAACATTGTCTCTTATTTTACAAAATTTCATCTCAATCTGTTAAGAACGTATGAACTTATTGACATTTTTAATATCTGTCAGTAATGAAGTATCGAAATGATGTTTTCCAGTGCCAATTGAATTGAATATTTGCTATTTTTACCAGGGTGCTTATAGATGCTATTTTCAAGTTTCGATTAAAAACATATACTTTTATGTTGATTGAGTGATCATATTTCAATTCAATATGGATGTACCTATATGTTTTCTGTGCGTTGAGTACGCATTTCCGGTTCGAAAATGTGCACGTACCCGTGCTCGCTCATCAACGCGTTACACTGAGCGTTTTCCTAGTTAATTTATACGTAGGGACCTTTATTATGGTAACATTAGATTATAATAAAATTCCATACAGCCTAGACAAAGACCATCACTGACAATGCTTGTATACATTACTTGTAAGTTGTAATGATGAAATGGAAATAAACTTACCTACTGAGGCCGGGTAGGACCAACTTTAGATTAAGTTAATAATCGACGGTTAGTGGAAATTAGTGAATCTTATTGGCTGTGGAATTCGCGCCAACATCATTCATTGGTTATAACCATCGATAGTTAACTTAATCCAGAGTTGGTCCTACCCGGCCTTATAGTTCGAATCTAATGCTTACAATTAAGAGGGCTTGGTAGTGAGCGTGGCCTTGACGAGTTTTTTAATCGATTTTTATCAATATCTTTTTCCAGTGTAATTGTTAACAAAATAGGGCTATGGACGTGAATTCAGAACAGTTCAATGAAAATAATTTCATAGTTTGGAATAAGTTATTAGTTTTATTTTGTCCAACAGGTGTTTAGAACCCGAAAATTTAGTAATTTTCGGGTTCTAATTTAGTAATTTTCGGGTTCTAAACACCTGTTGGACACAATAAAACTAATAACTTATTCCAAACTATGAAATTATTTTCATTGAACTGTTCTGAATTCACGTCCATAGCCCTATTTTGTTAACAATTACACTGGAAAAAGATATTGATAAAAATCGATTAAAAAACTCGTCAAGGCCACGCTCACTACCCAGCCGTCTTAAGCAGGGCATTTGGGAAACTGGCTCTGAATTGGCCGCAAAGTTCTTTTGATGCTTCAGAATTATTGAAACAGTTGACTTGAATACACAGTTTGATAATCCGTCTCTTTAGACTTGGAGTTCATTGAGCGAGCGAAGCGAGCGTCTCCTTTTGACTCTTTTGACACGGACCTCTGTTTTTTTTTTTGTTTTTATTTTTTTTTGTTTTTACTTTTGGCTGCTATCTGGAGCAATAGAAGTCGCACCGTTTCACCTATCGATCTGAAATTTTGCACACATGTAGAGACAACCTTTTCTGTTTGCTGACCCAAATTTTTTTTGAAATCCATTGATTGGTTAAAATTTAAATAAACATCTCCTGATAGGCTGAAAAATGAAAATGGTCTTCGACAAATGTGATCAACCTTATATTTTGCATGGTCATTAAGACCAACATTGTCTCTTATTTTACAAATTTTCAGCCAAATCCTCCCATTGGTTAAAAATTAAAAAAATATTTCATGTGCTTTTTGAAATTTAAACCAGAACTGTATGACCGATTAACTTAAAAATTTGCATGGTCATTGGGTTCAACATTATCAGTATTTTTGACAATTTTCAGACTAAACTGTGTTTAAATTCAAAAGTTATTGACAGTTTACGGATATTTTGCGTGTTGGCTGTCATATTTCTCTAATTTCACATTTCACGGCATCTTCGAATCTTCAGTTCAAGGTTGTTAGAGCAGAAACTTTCAAACGTATATTACGAAACTGATATGACCGTTTAAAACGAGATCCTGTGATTTTTGAAAATTAACAAGGAATCGTTCAATCCCAAAGGTTTAATCGATCAACTTAAGTTAAAACATTGCGTGGTTATTGGGACCAATATTTTATGAATTGGGACATTTTCGATAAACAGAATTTCGGTTTGAGGTGTTGCGCGTATCCGTGCTCGCTCATCAACGCGTTACTCAGAGCGTTTTCCTAGTTAAAAACTTGATTCCCTCTACGCAAAGCACATGAGCAATGACTATGAGTCAACCTATTTCTCACGTGTTGAGTTGAATGATGTGTGTGATCCGACAAAGAGAGCACACACTGAGCCCTGGGAACAGAACAGAGACCTACAAGTTGACTCACACGCAGTGTTACTTGACACAACTACGCGCGAAATATCTCATCATTTCGCTCTGTCAACATACATGACGCTGAGCATTATTTTCATCACATGCTCGCGTGAAGGTTGCCATGCGATTGTTATTGGCACTTCATTACAGACAATACTGGCCTTTTGTAACTTTCAACATTTAGGAGGAGAAATTTAAATTAAATTAAACCATGTTCAATTTTTTTAAATGAGGAAGTTCATGAAGATCCACTGTCAGGACTATTGTAAATATCGGTACAAACAAAGTCACGCATGCGAAAAATACACAGGTATATCTATTCATACTTTCATTAATAAAAAAGAGAAATTTTGGCGGGGAAAACTGTGAGTGACGTGACGAGATTAAATCTTGTCTAAGTTCACAACAATGTATTGCCATGGTGAAGACTTTGTTGCCATTGCATTGTACCAAATCATGGCGTCATATTGATTGTTTTAAAATGAAAATAATCCTTTAGGAACTACCTTCTTTGTGTAAATAGATTCCTTGAAAACCAGTGGTCGAATTGGAAGTCGGTCCATGGGGAGATGGTGTCATTTATACCAGGTTGATAGGAGCTCTGGGGGGAGCCCCCCCCCCCCCTCCGCCCCGCAGCACCATGCGGCGCGGGGGGCACGGCATCGGAAAAAGTTTTAATTCCCCAAATGAATTTGGTGCGTTTCTATGCGATTTTGACGCTATTTTTATCTCGACAAATGGCGTCTATTTTCAACAATTCTCAACTGCCTGTGCCATAATCATTTTTCCGAAATGTATACAAAACTTCTCTACTGGGCTTAAAAACGTCTTTAAATTTAAAACCTCAGTTTTATTCAACGAAATAAGGGATGAATTTATCAATTCGATTGTCTGTCAACTTCGAGGCCCTCCCAGATGTGAGTTCTTGTCGAATGGTCGATTGCTTGCTCCCATGCTCCCATGCTCCCATGCTTATACCATGGCTTGCTCCAGTATCCCACCCACACTCGGTCCGACTCATTCATCTTGTTGTCTGCGCGCGCAGCTCGCACCTAGTCCACTGATATATAACACGTGGATTGCTTATCGATGCTATGCGAGTGAAGTCAACATTTTCTAAGTCGCCGCTGTAATAACTTTGTGGATTGGTAACAAATTATAACTAATGTAACTAAAACGTGTTAATTAACTAGTTAACTAATGACTAATGTAATGATTTGGTTCATTCAAAGTGATTTTAGAAATGATTTATATCGTGTAAAAGGCTGTTATAAATTGATGACCTTGAAAAGGAACATTTTAGGAACATTTTTCTAATGTATTTTCGACTTCACTGGGGCTATTGCTAAAGGGATTCAATGCGCAATCCACGCAACGAAGTGGAAGTACATGGAGATCAGTGACCTAGTCACGGTGACCTCCGACCAACAGAGCTCGTGTCCATGCAAGGTCACAGACAATCACACTGACAGGCACAGCGAGATGGCTCAATCAGGGGTCGTTCTTATTATCATTAGTTAAAGCTTCACTTAGTTTAAGCTCCACTTGGGAAAAAGTGCGTTTTTTTTGTTTTGTTGGGATACATATTTCTGCTCTCTTAAATTGTGTTAGGGCCGGTATAACCAAAGTTAATCTGAGCCGGATTAACTAAATATTGGACTAAATTGGCGGCACAGCCAATCACTAATCAGATACCTCAAAATGAGTGAACAATGGGCTTGTTCACTGCCATTTGCTCTCACCAGGATCGCTAGCATCGGATTAAAGCAGGTAACATAGTGGCGCCATCTATGCTGAGCTTTGCGTGAACAAGCCCATTGAATTTAATCCAATAGTTAGTTAATCCAGCACAATTTAACTTTGGTTATTCCGGGCCTTAGTAACTTAAACTTATCATGTTTAAAAAATGATATTGATAACAAATAAAAACAGTCAATTTTGTAATTCTCCTGGCTGTCTACTACCCTCGTTGTCATTCTCCTGCACTGTGTTAATTACACTAGGAAAACGCTCTGAGTAACGCGTTGATAAGCGAGCACGGATACGCAGAACACCTCGAACCGAAATTCTGTCTATCGAAAATATCATTAAAAGCCAATAATTCTTGAATTTCGTCAGACTTGAATAAAAATCTCTAAATATTCCTAAAATGTTAGTATCAACCTTTATGATTGAACTGTTCCTTGTTAATATTCAAAAATCACAGGATCTCTTAAAAAAAAATACCTGGGACCACTCAAATCATATGATATTAGTGTGTACACAATATCAGATCAATCTGTTGAACGGTCATTATTGAGCGAGCGAAGCGAGCGTCTCCTTTTGGCTCTTTTGGCACGGACCTGTTTTTTTTTTTTTTTTTTTTTCCGTTTACTGACGCTATACAGGTCAGAGTTTTTCTTCGATCGAGCTGAAATTTTGCACACATGTGGAGACAACCTTTTCTGTTTGCTGACCCCTAATTTTTTTGAAAAAAATTGATTGGTTAAAATTTAAATAAACATCTCCTGATGGTAGGTTGAAAAATGAAACTGGTCTTCGATAATTGTGATCAAACTTATATTTTGCATGATCATTAAGACCAATATTGTCTCTTATTTTACAAAATTTCATCCCAATCAGTTAAGAACGTATGAATTAGTTATTGACATTTTTAATATCTGTCAGTAATGAAGTATCGAAATGAATGTTTTCCAGTGCCAATTGAAAATTGATTCTGATTTGCTTTATGAACCAGGTGCTTAGATGCTATTTTAAAGTTTCGATGAAAAGCATACACTTTTAAGTTGATATCATAATCAATTCAATATGGATGTATATGTTTTCTGTGCGTTGTGTACGCATTTCCGGTTCGAGAATTTGCACGTACCCGTGCTCGCTCATCAACGATTTACACTGAGCGTTTTCCTAGTTAGTTTCATTTCGTTTGAAACTTTCTGCTCTAACTACCTTGCCTTGAACTGAAGATTCGAAGTCGCCGTGAATTTGACAGCCAACACGCAAAATGTCCCTAAAATTACAAAAACTTTTGAAAATAACGACAGATTTGACTGAAAATTTGCAAAAAATACCTTAAATGTTGGTACCAATGACCATGCAAAGTTTTTGTTGGTCGGTCAATCGGTTCTAGTTTAAATTACAAAAATCACAGGAAAAATGGTTTCAAATTTGAACCAATGGGAGGATTTGGCGGAAATTTATTATGATTGGGTACAATGTTGGTTGCAATGACTTTGCTAAATCTCAAATTGATCAAACCAACCAATCAAAAGATAATTTTTTTAAAATTTGAACCAATCAGGTGATTTCAAAAAAATTAGGGTCTGCAACGCCCGGAAATGGTCATTAAATGTGTGCAAATTTTCAGCTTGATCGAAGAAAAACTGTGACTTGTATATCGTCAGTAACAAAATATGAATTTGATAATTTTTCTTCGATCTTTTTCGATCTTTTTTCTTCGATGATAATTTTTTGAAAAATTTGATAATTATGTGACAACAAATCTGTAAAATCGAAATGGCTGCCTAAAAATTGGTAAACTTTCGTTCATAAAGTTGCTTAAATGGACCATGATAGAATGTCATTTATTAAAAGCGTCGCAGTTATATCGGTGTTACAAATTTGCAGTAAAATTTGAAAAACATTAATAATTATCATATTTTTTAAACGACCTTCTTTAGTCAATAGTTAGATCAATAGTTCACAATCGTTAGATTTAAGTAAATTTTTAATATGTCTTAATGTACCACGTGATGTACAATTTCTGAAAATTTTGTGCCAATAGCTCAAATGGCTGTCGTTTTAGAGCCGTTTTGATTTATTTGAGGTTATTTGCAAAAAGGAAATTACCTGTCAAATAACAAAAGCAATGGCGACAATTATTTTTTCTCGATTCTCTACATTTCCAACAATAATTAATCACGTAATAAATTAACCGGAAATTCAAACATTATTAGAATAAAAATTAATACGTGATTTCTACAAAATTATCTGTAAAAACAAAATGGCTGCTCAAAAATTTCTATAATTATTTTTATTTGTTAACTATATTTAACGGATCAAAATAGTAATTATTTTATTTTTATTTTCAATTAGCATGTGCTTTAAATCTTAAAATGAATGTGGAATAAATTTTTTTGTCAATGTAAGTAGAAAATGTCGTGAGAAAAAATGGCTATAAATAGCCGATTTCGGTAAACTTTTTATATGTCATAGTGTATCAAGTGAGGAATATTTCAGTGCAAAAATGAAGTCGATAACTTAAATGACGACTTGACTAGAGCAGTTTTAATAAAATTGATCATTTTGTATTTAAATGAATATGATTGGATAACAATGAATGCGATCAAGCTGATTATTTTTTTGGAGTTGCACAAAACATTGCAAAAAAATAAAAAAATATTGAAAGTAAAAATTTGCTTCATATTTTCAAGTGAAAAATTAAATGGTGATTTTGACAAAACACTTGATAAAAACAAAATGGCGGCCAAACATGTGGTTAACTTTCGTTTATGAGTTATGTGGGTTGACCTAAATAATATTGTCAAAAAACATTTTTAGAAATAACTAGTTTGGGGTCAAATCATAAAGTGACTGGAGTACTTGTGTAAACTCCAAAAAACTTACTTTTTGTCATTCTCCTGGCATCATTTTTCGTCATTCTCCTGGCCAATTTGCCATTTACTTTAGGCTTGAAGTTTTGGAAGTTCAAGTAGATATGTACAGGCACACATCCTTGCTTAAAATTATGTCCTGGCTTACTATTCAGTGTGTCTCAAAGTATACATGTAATTTTTTCTGAATTTTAGTAGATATTTAGTATAAAAATGTTATTTTTGTTCAAATACCTATACCTGTTTGCTAAGAATTACCCATAGCCTAATCAAACTGCAGTCAATGTAGTCTGAGGTTAATTTAAACTGAGGAAATATGCTCCGGAATTAAGGTGCAATATTTAATGGTATACACCACATTTTCCAAGTGGAACTTAAATTATCTGCAGCTTAAACGGCCATAAATCTGATTGACTGATAAATATTGGATCGCACCATCAGAAGTCCGTCCAAGCGATCTCCTTGTCTCACTCTAGTAGGTGACCTCTCATTTCAATGATAATAACAAGCATTGATTGTTACGTACGGAACATGACCAGCAGTCATTCAAAATTGTTCACCGATCATTTTTTATTTGGACAGCAGACAAGGAGAATGTCCGTGAAATGTATGCGTTTTTTTCTTTTTACCAATAGTAGATGCTGGCATGTCAAGAGGGGGGGGGGGGGGGGGGGGGGGGGGGGGTTGCAAGCAAAGCCAAGAAGCAACCCTGCATATGCGAGTCAGGGGCACAGACATGAAAATTTAAGTAAATTTTACCTCAATTCCGAGCATTTTGGCGCATTTTAAAACATATGTTTTTTCTTCCGATTTGACCAATAATTTTAACTTTTTTAGGTATCTGAATATAGAAACAGTTAACTCAAAAACCGCAGTCCCATCATCCCATGTGTTATATATATTCATAAAATATTTTATTAAAGCCACATCAATGAAGTGTTAATTTTATACTAATTAGAACTCATAGACAAAAAACGTAATAAATACGAAATGTATGATTCCGCTTCAATAGTGATGTTTATTCTGTATCCAGACCCCGTGTTCTACGGTCATGATGGCGGGGACACCCTCAACTGAAGCCTCTAGCCACTAGCGCCACCAGTCACTGGCGCCACTAGGCACTAGCGCCACCCCGTGTGATTCAGCTTCAATAGAGATGTTTATTCTGTATCCAGACCCCGTGTTCTACGGTCATGATGGCGGGGACACCCTCAACTGAAGCCTCTAGCCACTAGCGCCACCAGTCACTGGCGCCACTAGGCACTAGCGCCACCCCGTGTGATTCAGCTTCAATAGAGATGTTTATTCTGTATCCAGACCCCGTGTTCTACGGTCATGATGGCGGGGACACCCTCAACTGAAGCCTCTAGCCACTAGCGCCACCAGTCACTGGCGCCACTAGGCACTAGCGCCACCCCGTGTGATTCAGCTTCAATAGAGATGTTTATTCTGTATCTAGACCCCGTGTTCTACGGTCATGATGGCGGGGACACCCTCAACTGAAGCCTCTAGCCACTAGCGCCACCAGTCACTGGCGCCACTAGGCACTAGCGCCACCCTGTGTGATTCCGCTTCAATAGAGATGTTTATTCTGTATCTAGACCCCGTGTTCTACGGTCATGATGGCGGGGACACCCTCAACTGAAGCCTCTAGCCACTAGCGCCACCAGTCACTAGCGCCACTAGGCACTAGCGCCACCCCGTGTGATTCAGCTTCAATAGAGATGTTTATTCTGTATCCAGACCCCGTGTTCTACGGTCATGATGGCGGGGACACCCTCAACTGAAGCCTCTAGCCACTAGCGCCACCAGTCACTGGCGCCACTAGGCACTAGCGCCACCCCGTGTGATTCAGCTTCAATAGAGATGTTTATTCTGTATCTAGACCCCGTGTTCTACGGTCATGATGGCGGGGACACCCTCAACTGAAGCCTCTAGCCACTAGCGCCACCAGTCACTGGCGCCACTAGGCACTAGCGCCACCCCGTGTGATTCAGCTTCAATAGAGATGTTTATTCTGTATCCAGACCCCGTGTTCTACGGTCATGATGGCGGGGACACCCTCAACTGAAGCCTCTAGCCACTAGCGCCACCAGTCACTGGCGCCACTAGGCACTAGCGCCACCCCGTGTGATTCAGCTTCAATAGAGATGTTTATTCTGTATCCAGACCCCGTGTTCTACGGTCATGATGGCGGGGACACCCTCAACTGAAGCCTCTAGCCACTAGCGCCACCAGTCACTGGCGCCACTAGGCACTAGCGCCACCCCGTGTGATTCAGCTTCAATAGAGATGTTTATTCTGTATCTAGACCCCGTGTTCTACGGTCATGATGGCGGGGACACCCTCAACTGAAGCCTCTAGCCACTAGCGCCACCAGTCACTGGCGCCACTAGGCACTAGCGCCACCCTGTGTGATTCCGCTTCAATAGAGATGTTTATTCTGTATCTAGACCCCGTGTTCTACGGTCATGATGGCGGGGACACCCTCAACTGAAGCCTCTAGCCACTAGCGCCACCAGTCACTAGCGCCACTAGGCACTAGCGCCACCCCGTGTGATTCAGCTTCAATAGAGATGTTTATTCTGTATCCAGACCCCGTGTTCTACGGTCATGATGGCGGGGACACCCTCAACTGAAGCCTCTAGCCACTAGCGCCACCAGTCACTGGCGCCACTAGGCACTAGCGCCACCCCGTGTGATTCAGCTTCAATAGAGATGTTTATTCTGTATCTAGACCCCGTGTTCTACGGTCATGATGGCGGGGACACCCTCAACTGAAGCCTCTAGCCACTAGCGCCACCAGTCACTGGCGCCACTAGGCACTAGCGCCACCCCGTGTGATTCAGCTTCAATAGAGATGTTTATTCTGTATCCAGACCCCGTGTTCTACGGTCATGATGGCGGGGACACCCTCAACTGAAGCCTCTAGCCACTAGCGCCACCAGTCACTGGCGCCACTAGGCACTAGCGCCACCCCGTGTGATTCAGCTTCAATAGAGATGTTTATTCTGTATCCAGACCCCGTGTTCTACGGTCATGATGGCGGGGACACCCTCAACTGAAGCCTCTAGCCACTAGCGCCACCAGTCACTAGCGCCACCCGTCGCCAGTCACTCAGTTTATATGTGTACATGAACGATTGCAGCCAGTTAATCGTAATGAATTGTATAAATATGATGGAATCCCGAAGAAAATAATTTTAAGTTTCAAAGTAGTATTATCTTTAGAATAATTAAAAGTATGTTCTTTATAAGAAGTTTATATATACATTATTTTACACATGTCTTATTGAAGTACCTATCTGTATACCAGTCTTAAAAGCAATCTGAGCCTTTTATATTATATACGAAAATTATACCTACCATTGCCCGCCATTGAATAAATACCTAGTAATTTAGTTTCGTTGAAATTTATATTAAGAGGAAGGACGAGCCTTTCGCCAGTATCTATACCGGATGGCGCAAAAAAAATCACCCTCACTCTGAGGGGAGGGTGTTTGACTCTCACTGTTTGAGAGGTAACTACATCAAACCTATAAAAGATAAAGGGCTGAAACTTTCACATGTTATAGAACAATAATATGCATATTCAATGTGTGCAATTTTCAGAAATATTCAAGTAGGTAATGCGAAAAAAGTTACATGCATTTCAATTATGACGTTGAAAAATCATTTACCGGCGTTTAAATACCTCGCATTTGAGTTTAAACAAGAACCAGAAGCTTGTTATAAAGAATCACCTGTTTTGTACATAAGAAAGTTTACGTCGATCATAATTTGATATAAAAATGAAAATTTTGAAATTCAAATATTTTGGCAAGCTTTTATAGGGGATGGCATATGCTCTACATACTTCTATTTGCAACGTCAGTCATCTAAAAAATGGCAGTGGTCGTCCTTCCCTCTAAAAATTTTGAGACTTTTTAAAAATAAAATTAATGATTTTTTCTTTTTGCTTATGTTCGTGGCTGTTTCATTAGTACTTCCCTGTTAACATGATTTATTTCTCCTATTTTAATTGCAATAGACAAATACAATCACATTAAAAAACAATGCAAAACTATGATATTATTTCCTATGTTAACGAGAGTAGATCTGATGTATGTATAAAATGGACAGATGAATATTTTTTGTTGGATAACATTGTACTACATGTAACTACACAAAATATCGTATACGATTTTGATGTTAACAAATCTTCTCAGCTTTCATTCAGTCAGAAAGGCTCAGATATTGTTGTGATCCAATATATAATAACTATAATAATAATAATAATAATAATATATGTTTTTTATATAAATATTAACGGTCTCACTCAAAATTAAATGTTTCTGTAGTCACATCACCTGAGAAAATAGTCCCGACTGGGAAATAACGCAATTGCCAGATTTTTGTTCCCAATCGATGAAATGACTGACCCAAGTGAAAAAATAAACTGTGAATTAAACTTTGCTAGATATTCTAAGATATTTCAATCTTGAAAAGTTCATTAATTTATTGTGGCAACTACGAAAGAAACTTTAGAAAATTGTTTCTAGAATATGGTAAAAACTTTGTAAAATAATGAATCCCAGTGTTTTGTTTCTGTATTATCGTATGTAACATTCAATCGCCACTTGAAATTGACTGTTATTAGAAATGTCATTATTAAAAAAAAATTATGTTCATTAACTTGGAAAATATGTGGTGGGTCTAGTTTCTAAAAAAATATCACATGCAGTTTGAGTTGTTCCAGTTGTTTTAACAACCACAAAATTAATATTCGAGAAATCAACAGAATGTACATTTTTTAGATACCAGAACCACCTAGACATATTCTTGATTCGTCTGCTATGAAAACAAAACATTTTGAAGATTTTAAAAAAATATAAAGATGGGCATTTATAATGTCATTATGTTGTCATAACAGCCTGGTTACCTTCTTTCCTTGTATTATTAGAATGTTACACAAACTACCAGTTCCGAGGCCAACCTCGATTGATTTTTCCTCAAACCAATCCAGGAAATGTTGTCAAAGGTCTTGTAAAATGATATTTTAGTGGCGTAACACTGGTTTATGTCACAATTTGTAGGATGTTAACTTTAACATGCCTGGGTTGTGCAATAAAGTGTGTACATAGAAACTTAACTCCTCATTTATTCCTAAACCTCCAGTTTATTCGACAATTTACATCCGTGTTTACTTACATATTCACATACATTTACAGTACAAAAACAGAAATGTTCACATCAGAATACTATCCTGACATATCCTAGAAAAATACAAAAATGGAGTCCGCCCCAGCAAGGTGTCAGGATGCAAGTGGTTCAACAAAGCGTTTTCGTAAGTATCATCAATTCACTCATAAAATTTTATTGTGTAATCAAGTGCCCGAGCACAATTAAAGATCAGTCGCTGAACTAAATAATATATAATGCCACTTACTGGAGTACAATAAGACTCTTGTACATCCTCAAAACGTTAAATGCGATAATAATCATATTATTCAACATTTTGAGGGCGTACTCGAGAGGTCGTGCGGTACTCCCATGTGTGGCATTATCTAGTATTCGACTTTAAAATTTTATTATGTGAAGACAGAACTTAAAAAACACAATTAAGAAGCACTTGTTACCTTCCTCGGGCCTCATAATACCTAAAATACAAAACACTTGAATGTGGTAGGTTGTAGTCTAGTCACTGCCAACTCTATAGCACATAGGAAGTACTAGTATGAAATTATCACAGCTCTTGATTTAAAAACACCGAACAAGATGGCCTTTCGAACGCTTAGAAATGAGATTGTTGCGCTTGTATTGCATACACAATATTTTGGGAAAGTTTCTGTGCTCATGCTTATAGGCTAGTTTAACCCCCTCTGAATACAATTGGAAATAGGCTCCTCCCCTACCTTGAAATCTTGGCGTAGGGCCATCAGGCCAGTGAGATGATCAGCCATTGTGCGATGAATGGAGTAACACAATTAGGAATGAGTGTCCGAGACTGGCTTCTTTGGGAGGATGTACATCAAATTCTTGGAGTAGCTACACAGAATACAGGCATCAGTATAACTATCCGGTAACTCGCAGTCAACAGGAGAAGATGCACACAGCGATGGGTTCACGGCTGTCACATGGAAGCGGACCTCTAGACATGTGAAAACTGGTGGCGCGAGTGGTGATGTAATTCATCTAAGAGGCCTAGCTCCCATTTCCCCTAGAAGATGTCACCATGTGTCTATGTGTGGAGGCTCAACAAGGAAACCTCGGCAGTGCAGGTTGGATCTTACCAGAAGGGAAACTTGGTGTTGAAGTGGATGTGTTTGCTCTTAAACCAAAGGGAGAATATGCATCATTCAGAATATCAGCACCACCTGATGTGAAGAATTCATTGTGGCAGGCTGATCTTTGGCTGAAACATACACTTCTGAAGGATTTCAAGTTCCGTGAGGTTTTTCGGGCAAGCAAAAGGCTGCAGGACCAACGTTAAATACGACAAGCGGAACGGAGCCTTGTTTGACAGGTGAAGTGTTGGCTTTGGTCAATTCGGACTTTGTTCCGATTGACTTTGGTCAATCACTGACCCAATGATCCAGTCCTTTAAAGACTGCTGCAAACACTAAAAAATACCCAAGGTTCACACTGCTCCATGCAAACAGTCGTAGCATCAAAAACAAAGCTAACGCCTTCCAAACACTAATAGAGCTGCATAAACCTGAGGTCTTCCTGGGAACTGAATCTTGGCTAACAGACAAGATCACACAAATAACGAAATCTTCTCAAATGAATTCCAGATCTACAGGCTGGACAGAGAAGCTCACCGAGGTGGAGGAATCTTTATCGGAGTTCGCAATGAATTCACAAGTGTACTGAATTGGTCTGACGAAACCTTCGAAACAATGTGTGTTACCATTTATTTCGGGGCTCGGAAGGCTGAAGTAATGGGCTTGTTCACGCAAAGCTCAGCAAAGATGGCGCCACTATGTCACCTGCTTTAATCCGACTTTAGGCCGAGATGGGTAACAAAATGACGTCATTTCCGGCTTTGATTTCCGGTACAAATAATTACGGCACAGAGTGTTTACATTATTAAAAATGACCCAAAAATTAACAAAAAAAACAAATAACCCCAAAAATTTACATTGTACAAAGATGTAGCCTGAAGTCGTCTCTTGTTTTCATGTGAAAACTATTTACTGGGCAGAGATTAGAACGCGGCAAGATGACGAAAATTTGAAAATATGGAATCTATGTTGGGTCAATGATGACATTTCATTTTACAAAGATATTATGCACGTAGGACAATGTAATTTAAATTTTTAAATGTATTTGAGATTACAACAGACTACCAAAGACTATTAATACATAAATTGGTCATTTAAACTCTTTAAAACTCATTTTAGTTTCTACCAAAGACGTTACCCAACCGCTGGCGCCATCCCACGGACATTTTGGTTACTAAGAAAAATGTTACCCATCTCGGCCCTACGAAGCTGCCCAAGCTAATCCGATGCTAGCGATCCTGGTGAGAGCAAATGGCAGTGAACAAGCCCATTGCCACGTATCGCCCTCCAAATATATGCGCTCTTGAAAACAATCAAGGTACTGGTCAAAATTTTATAATCGTAGGTGGCGATCTAAATCTACCAGACATATCCTGGGCAAGAAAATGCAACTTCACTCATTCTTCTGTGCAAATGGCCGTCTCAGCCCTCCTAGATGACAACTTAAACTAAGCAGTTGACGAACCAACCCGTGGCCCAAACCACATACTGGAGGCCAAGTCTTGAAAAAAGCGTTTTGAAACCGTCTGGCGTTTTAATCTTTTAAAACGTAAAAAAGTTGAAGGCTAACGTATAGTCGTCAACTTTTTACGTTTTGATCAATTAAAACGCCAGATGGTTTCAAAACGCTTTTTTCAAGACTTGGCCTCCTGGATGTCTTCTTGTCCTCCCCAGACTTATTGGCATCTTGCAGAGTCAGGTATCAAGGACCACGAGGCAATTCTACTAACATTTATTAACATTGAGGGGCCTGACCCACGCCGAGATCGTGACGGCAGGTGAAATCACTCTATTGGCGCATAAGTTGATAAAAGAACTTCCTGAGAAGTTTGGAGACATAATGTTTCATTGGAGAGGTCAAACAATAAAACAATTTGGAAATTGAAACGTCCGTTTACCTAGATCACTTCAAAATTAGTGACTGATAATGATAAGTTCAATGGTGCTTTTCAGTTTTCACCAAAACAAAATTATATGTTGGTACAAACCAAATAAAAAAATGAAGTCGGCTATTGTGAGAGAAATAATATTCTTCGGATTACTAAATATCTTAACTTTCAAACATTCAAATTGTAGAACATAAATGGGAAAATAGTTTTGTGATATTTCTTGAGAAAAGAACCAGAACTAAACACAATTTTTGTTCCCAAACTCGATGTTTACGTTAGAGGTGAGACTTGGTAGTTAGTTTTCTAATTCTGTAGGTCGACTCAAAGAAAAGGTCATGCAAACATTTCCCATATTTAAGAATTCAAATGGTTCAAACGTTACAACATTATGAAATAGTAAACAGTAATGCAGGAAATAAATTAAGGTACAGCCGACTCTTCAGATAGGTACGTGAACCTGGTACTACGTGAATCTGTGGGAGCTGCATTTATTACGTGTTATTAACGCGCTGGAGACGGATGAAGCGATCTCCTTGCTGCTTCTTCATGTTGGCCCTCCACTCGATCCAGCGCGTGACATCCGGGTTGTTCCGGTTCCCTCCGGCCTCCAGCATCTCGTAGTGAGCCTCCCGCAGGATGCGGAACGCCTCGATGTTGTGGTACGGCTTCTGAGTGACGGGATCAAAGTAGCGAGCCTTCAGGTTCGTGATCGGGCAGATGTCGGGCTTCGGCGTCTTCTGCTTGGTCTGCGGGAAGGCCTGGCGGAAAGTCTCGTTGTCGAGGAACGTGACGAAAGTGCGCTCGCAGCGGCCGCCAATGATCGGCATCGCTTTGTCCTCGACGTCGATCTTGTCCACGTCCACCTCGATGCGTTCTTCCTCGTCGACCGTGATGTCTTCGATCAGCGGCATCGTCAGCGACTGATAGCGGATGATCGGACCGATCACTTTCGACTTCACGATCCTGGACTTCTTCTTCTCCAGTTCCAGCTTGGAGTATTCTTCCAGAGATTTGAGATTCTCTTGCTCCGTTATCTTGGTCTCTTCCAGCAGCTCCGCTTGGGTCGGTTGGTAAAAGTCTTTAGCAATGCCGCTCTTGCGGTTCTTCCGCTTGCGAACTTCCTCCGTCCGCTCCTTCATCAGACGTTGCGTTGCAGCGGTCTTCGCAGCGGTGGACCGGCGAATCGACTTCCGCTCTGAAATGAAACGTAATGTAGGTAAGTCTCCTCGCTTCCCAATGGTAGGTTTGATCATTTTAGAGTCCCAATTCAAGTTCAATCCAACAGTTTTAGCCCGTTAGAATATTTAAAAAAATCTGCGTAGCAAAATAAGAAGCTCAAATAACGACTAATTCACTGAATATATCTACCAACAGTTCGTTTTTCCTATGCTTGAACTCTCTACAGACCGAGACACCGTCAGTTGTTCTGTTAGGCCGAGAAAGACAACATTGCAAGGTGAGCGCGCAATGAAGTCTTTCTCGGCCTAGCAGAACAACTGACTGTGGCTCCATCTGGTGAGAGTTCATACAGTAATAAAACAGACTGTAGTGTCTAACCTTTTGATGGGATCTAAAATTTAAAATTTATCTAATTTTACCAGTTTATTCTAGTGGTCAAATTGAAGTTATTCTTATTAGGTAACTGAGATTGACAATTTAGCTCTCCAATTTTCAAAGTGGCACCTTTTTGCGCTCATTTTTGTCACCAGCACCAACTACCCATCTGTAGAGCTCCGTGAAAATGGGTTTATTATTTTACCAATTTCGTTTTTAAAAACCCAAATTTCGTTTTTTAACGGTTTTATAGAATTTATAGTGGCAAATCAATAAATTAATATTTCTGTCAAAAATTATATAGTAACCAATCCCTATTCAATGCTAAACATTAACCACTAAACATTACAGGCAATCTAAGTAACAAACAAGAACACAAACAAGAGTTTAGAGTAAATAAAAGTGTATTTATTTAAGTAGGAACTCTGAATGGCGTTTACATGCGACGTGTTTCATCAGTGTGTCCTTGCGCTCGAGTTCTAGTCTGCAGTTGCAAAACCGGCACTTCAAAAGTTTTCCGTCACTCACGTAAAACCCGTCACTCCTGAACTCTGAAGCCCTAAACGCGGCTGTAACTGTTGATTTCGGCATTGTGTACAAAGTAAAAACACAAGTAAAATTGTTTTGTGCACAATAACGATAATAATAATTGAATAATACAGTGGCACAACAACTAAAATGGCCGCCCGCCGCCGTATCGCTGCCTCGCGCGATGGGAACAGCTGATTCCTAGCGCCTGCGCATTACCAAATGTATGAGCAGGGTTTAACCTTGACCAATGTCACCTAACAAGCGCGCTTGCTTTCTCCGCGGAATGTGGATATTTCCATGAATTATGCGTGAAATAGGAAGTTTTAGGTTGAGTTTCAACATTTTCTGTAAACATTTCTGAAAACTGAACAACACTTGTGGGATTTCGCGATGTATTACAAAAATATAGTCGATTTCGGTGTTATTTCGCAATAATGGCATATTTCGTTTTTTTCGCGATTCAAATCTTGTAGAATTGGGTTTAGAATTACGTAATTCGTGCTCATATTCCAAGAAAATACAAGATATAAAGATATCGCGTTATCGCAATGTGCGAAATATATGGAGCTCTACCCATCTGATAATCCTGGTGACAAGATTAAGAACTACTCATTTCCAAGTCTTCAACAATGTGTTACCATGGAGAATCCTTTGTTGCCATGGCAATAGGATACAAATTGTGATTTCATCAGACTTGGGTACATTACTTTTTAACCCTTTCAGGCCGAAAGTCGGAATGGTTCCGACATTTTTATTTTCCCGTTCTTGCCGTATGTCGGAACAGGTCCGACATCACTTTGTATAGCTTCTAAACAGTTTTCGTACAAGTGGCGCTATCTATCAGCGAAATAAACAAGTAAAGCACTATTTTATCTACTGAGCAATCGAGTCACACAGCCTTCTATTTGTTCCTATTCCATGAAAAAGTTGACAAACCAATTCGAAATATTTCTTTGCTAGTAATCCAATATGGCGTCTACCTATAGGAAAGGAATGTGCAGCAATGATTTGGAGGAAGTTTTTGACGATTCTAGTAGCAATTATTAATTTAGTGAAGATGAAAATGATAGTGGGAAGTTCAAGGAAGATATTGTAAGTGATTGTGATAGTGATGGCAACCATTAGTGACCATGATTCTAGTAAATAATGAGCTGGGTAGGGATGGCGGCAAATACGCAACAAGTTGGAACTGTTTATTTATATTTCTTTCTATATAAAATAAATAATTAACTGGACACAAAACGTATCAGAAGTGTTTGTACATATGTTAATGTGAATATAAAATAAAATTGTAATGAAAACAAAGAGTATAAGTCCCACTATCACTCTCATCTTCATGGAGGTAAAATTCACCTGCTATAGGCCCATTTTAAGTCCGACCTGTGGAGCGCTCCAGTAGTAAATAAATGAGACTCGAAAGGGTTGTAGTGAGATTATCTAGTGAAGCGGTCGCTCCACGCCAGCCAAGTCGTATGGCGCGCGCACACTCTCATATAAAGGCTGGAGCAAACCCACTTTTACTGCAAGCATCAAAGTGGCATTTTCGGCCTACTGGATCTCAAAATTGGGAAATATCACATTGTTGCAAAATCTCTTAATTTCGAACTATGGCCCAACCCACCCAATATACCAAATTTGGTAACAATAGGATATGATGTTTGCGAGCTAGAGGGCCGTGAAAACAGTGAAATTGTACGGCTTTCTTCAGATAATAATGATGATTATTATTTCTCATCTTCCAATAAATTCCGCGGTCCCCGCCACAGCCTAAACGGCTGGGTTGATTGACCCGAAATTTTCACCACATATACAGCTCGTCTGCCTGATGAAACCTTGTCCTTATGAAATTTTTGTGCCGCCATTTTGAAACCGGAAGTGACGTCATATCTCAAAAACGGCTTGACCGATCGGAACGAGTTTTGCGCCAATCGATCCAGACTGTCCTATGAAATATGAATAGTCGAAATATACATTTACTATTACCGAAACCGGAAATGACGTCATAAAAATGAAAAAATATGACTTTAATCACCTCTTACTATAATAACTACATATCCAGAAGGCTTATAATGATACAAAACATTTATATAAATTAATTCTTGGTGGCAGTGATTTCAGTCGCCATTTTGTTAACTGGAGGTGATTCCATATCTCGAAAACGGCTGGACCGATTGGAACGAAGCTTTCGCTATTCCTCATGGAATATCATTTTAAGCATTATTTAGTACCAAACACATGTTTTCTTAGTAACCAAATCGGAAATGGATTATTTTTTTAAAGGAATTAGTCATTGTTGCTCCGATTTGTGTTAAAAGTGTGAAAATCATCTAAAAAAAGGAGTGATATCCCCATAAAAAACACTCCGTGTAAAAATACCAGCCAAGTCCCTTCAACTATAAAAAAATAGAAGAAATCTAAAAAATTCAGCACTGAAAAGTAGTGATATCAAAAAATGGGCCAAGTCAAAACATGATTTTAAAAACCGAAATATACTTGGCGCATCGTTTTTAGGGCATTTACCTAGGTATATTATTTATATTTAGGTACATTTGACTTATGGCATATCGTCGCCTCAGAGTGTAAGTGCTCTATGTCCAACTTTTCCCATCCGGAGAAACAGAGGGTCAAACTTTATGATTTTATTAACCCTATAAAAGTATAAACAATAACTGTAGTTGTAAGTTTATATCATCACTTATTCGAATGAGAACACTTATTTATGTGTTTCATTGATGTTTCAGTAACAAACGAAGCGAAAATAGGTAATTTCCTGTTGGACATAGGACTTTGTGCAAATTTCTTAGCGAGTGTCTGTTAGAAATGTGGACATAGGACTTCTGCATTTGGAAATCAATGCAATGGCCAATGCTATTGTGGTACATTAATATTTTTTATTTATCATGAATATTACTGAAGATATTGTATCAGTTAGTGTTTCAGAGTGATTAACAATTAATTATTCATATAAATTAAAAATTAATTGCAATAAATATTTGAGAAAAAAATAAAATAACACAAAAAACTCAATTCCATACAAAATAAATGTAAATAAATCATACAAATAATATCTAACTACTACTTAATTTTAATCTTACTCTGACGTGAACTTCGAATTAAGGAATTAACAGCAGGTTTACTAATATCCCAGATGCGCGCCAACTTGACAGTTTGAACGTGAGGGAGCGCTCTGATTGGACGATGCGGACATAGAGCAAATGTATCCTAGCAAGTCATTGATTACTGGACATAGAGCAAACGATTTCCGTTCATAATTACCGCAAAAGTGATAAATTGGAGGGTATTTCAATTGATATAGATCAAGTACATTTTAATACATGACCTAAACCAAAAATCTCAAAATTTCAAAAATTGGAGATAGATCACTTACACCCTGACACGACGATATACCTACGTCTATATTATTTATACACGATGCGCCAAGTATATTTCGGTTTTTAAAATCATGTTTTGACTTGGCCCATTTTTTGATATCACTACTTTTCAGTGCTGAATTTTTTAGATTTCTTCTATTTTTTTATAGTTGAAGAGACTTGGCTGGTATTTTTACATGGAGTGTTTTTTATGGGGTTACTTATTACTTGGAAAAAAATTTAATAAAATTACTGGTAAATTACTACTTCAGAAATGTAACGAAATTACTTTACTTTTTAAAATAAAAAGTAGTGAAATTACTCTCAAAAATTACTTTTTTCCAGAAATTTTTAACCAAAAGGAAAATTATTGGAAGGGGATACAAATAAGAATGTTTAAGAAGTCACAATAAGAGCAAAGTAATTTGAAGTCGTTTCCGTTTGACAATTTATTACTATTATTTTGTACTTTGTGTGACTTTGCGTAGTGGAAATTAAAAAATAAGCCTGGCGAGTGCCAGGAATATGGAAGCCTGTCCATATTTTTGAAAATTACATACAAGCGGAAAAGTGTGGGCGAGTCTCACTGGTAACGCGTTACAAACGTGAAATTACCGTATTAACTCGTGTATAAGACGCAATTATATGTCAATATTTTGATTCTGAAAACAGCCCTGCGTCTTATACACGCATACCAAGCTTTTTTCCCAGTAAATCCAAGGTGGATGTTTGTAAACAGAGCTGTGGTAGACTGCCACATGTTGTCTATCTCTGCCTTTCCCTCTCACTCTGTCTGGACTACTCATACTGTGTCTAGACACAACACTATTAACATATTACAGTTGTGCAATAAAATGTTTTCCCTTGCATTTAGATCAGGAGACAAAATATATGTTTAGTCTGAAAAACATTGCTATGACAGGTATAAAATGGACTAAACACTGTTGAATGGCGATCTTAATGGAAGGGGTGGAGGGGAGTTGGGTTTGTTTTGGAATGCAGAGGAGAGGCAGGTGCGTGCTTGTTAGAGCAAACAACAGCTGCTGGGAAGAGACTCCCCGTCCCCCTTTCTCAGAAGCAGGACATTAATGTTTGTTTACAACAAGTTGGCAGTGATTTTCATTCAAATAGCTCAGTTAGCTGGAAAACCAACATTTAGATGGATATCATGTATACAAACACACACAGTTTTTCATAATTTACTGCGGCTTATACATGCATGTTAAGTGTTTTCTTAAAATAGACTTCTCAAAACAAGGGTGCGTCTTATACACGAGTGCGTCTTATACACGAGTTAATACGGTACTCTGATAAAAGTAGTTAGATTATATTACTTATTACTTGGAAAAATATGTAATGAAATTACTGGCTCGTTACCCAAAAAAGGAATTTCGTTACAGTAACGCGTTACTTTCGTTACGTTACTACCCAAGTCTGGATTTCATTGTCAATTTTCCAGTTTTAAAAAGATTATCTAGGTTGTATCTATCAAACTTTGTAAATTAATTACTTATTGAAAACTCCCACAACAAGAAGAATTCAATTTATGATCACTGATCAGTCACATTAGGTACAACATTCACAAAACAACTTGGTATTCCGAAATCTAAATTTCACGAGACTTCTCTATTGCCCATAGAGCATTCCCTAAGCGGGAAGTGTTTCATTTTAAAAGTATTAGGTACCGTATTTATCCGCGAAGCTCCTGCGAGTCTTGAGCACCGGCCGCTTCGGGGATGTTTTGGCCGCCGCTTGCTTCTTGGGATCATTCTTCTGCGGCGCGACGGTCGGCTCCTTGTACGCCTTAGTCACGAGCCTGCGCCGTCGCCTCGGCCCCTCTTCCTCATTGTCCGATATCACCTCGTCATTCTCCTCGATGCTGAAGTCCGAATCCACTTCATCGTCACCTTCTTCTTCCGACCTAAAGAAAAGATGCGTTTACTACTGGTCTATGTCAAATTTAGAAACATACATGTATTATTCTCGTCTCATAATAGATCGTAAAATCATTTGCTCTCATTGTATTCTCAACCATTTACTGCGCATCCTTTGTGCAGGGTATTTTACAACCTTGTAGCTGATTAGCTCTCCGAGAGTTATTTATAAAGATTAGTTCCAAATAAATGGAACTTGAGTGGTGTGTAAATGTAGACACATTTGAGGGTCTATTGGTTCTGCGGCAGAACTGATACAGGGAGATTACCACAGCTGAGGTATGTTTTGACACTTTTAGATTGTTACGATAGGGTCAGCTCACAGGTAGCTGCTGATGGCATACCTAGTCTGTAGTGTTTTGAGGTCAACATAAATTTCAGGATTGAGTCATGAGTAAATTTAATTTAAATGTTTTGCTACAAATAACAATAAGATGTACAAAATTCTCTGTGGACCAGCAGTTGGTGACTGCTAGGCTATGTCCTAGGTACTACTACAGCAGAGTCTAGAGGCTTGGACCCTCACCAAATCGGTCCCGAGTCTCTAGGCCTAAATAGAATCAGTAGAAATAACTTACTGATAATCATCGTCATTTTCCACTTCTCCAAAACCTCCATAAGTTGTTTTATAGAAGTCATCTTCTTCCTCTTCATCCAGAAGTTTGGACATGCGATTTCCAGCATTTCCACGCCTCTCCCTGGTGGAAGCAAGGGCCGCTACTGGAGCATCTTAGAATAAGACAATTAAATGTTTACAAATGAATTATTGACAATTACTAATTATCATTGAGTTAATGAATTGTGTTCCTCACCGGCGTTCTTCGATTTGCTTGACATATTTAACCGCAGAAAACGTAGGTATTAGTGGAAAATAGAGGAAAACGGCAGAAGAAAAACAACACTTGTTCGCATACAGCCTTCTACCTCTAACCTAACAATCAACAAAGCGCCTTCTATTTCTAAATCGATTCTAAATCGCGAACGCTCACTTCACGTTGTCAGAAAAACTTGAGAAAAACATCATGGCTGCTTCTACTGAAACTTCAGATTCTCTGGATTCTAGAGAAGAAATGCAAAAGGAATCGTAAGTTAGCATTACTTTTTCATTTTTAAACTGTGATTATATACCCTTGCCTTAGCCATATGTATTTACGCTTTTTTTTATAATATCATTTTTTAGCAGAAGTACAGATTTCTAAGTGTACCTAGGTACCTAGGTACTATTGGTAATTTATAACCTCAACTTTTACTCTTCTGAGGAATCGCTTTGCTTTTCTCCTCTTTCATGTTTCCTGGTCTTCTTTACAGTTATTTTCTATCATCATATTAATCATATTCATGTCATATACCTACCTAGGTTGTTAGATATAAAGTTGCAGTGGAGTATTTGAATAATAGAGTACTATAGGCGATTGAAAGAAACTTTGGAATTTGTAAAACTTGTCAAGCATGAATTTTGAGGGTCTGTGCAATGATCGGCATTGCTGAAAATCAGTATTATGCTCATTGGTTAACAGCCTTCTGTTAAAGTTCGTTCACGATAAGAATTTCACTGACGTTTTAGTCGATCACGTCGTTCATTGGTCAGTCACTTGAACACTGCCCTGTCAATGGCAAGACTTTCTTCTTTGTATTATTGAAATTGTATAAATTATGTCAAATACACTATTTTTATTATTAGAAAATATTAGAAAAATTCAATCGAATTGATTTATTTCCATCTACAGTCGTATTATACATAGTTTTGGATTATTCTATTGATATTTTCATATGTAGGTATATAATTGTTCATTTGACTACAGTAGTATCTACACGGCCGCCATTACGGCTTGCAATTCTAATCGTGAATGAACTTTAACAAGTATTGCTTAACTTACCGACTGTTATTCCAGTGGTAGGTAGACCTAGAGAAACACATCAGAGAAACACAAGAACACTTGACTGGTTGTACAGGTACTACTCAGTGTTGGGTAGGAACGGAACGAAATAGTTCCGTTCTTAGGAACTATGGAACGTCTTAGTTCTTTTTTTCTAGGGAGAAACTATGGAACGGTTTAGTTCCTATTTTTGAGGAACTGTAACGATTTTTGCTAAGTTCCTTTTTTTAATATTGACTGTACTTTTACTCCAAAAACTGCACTCGTCTAGAAGCCACATTTGTTTAATTCTGTCGGAAGTCAGCTATTATAATTTGTCATCTAAAAATAATTCAAACCAGTCGTCACCTACCCTAACACAATCAATGGACATCTATCTAAACTCCGTTTCATGGAGTCTAGGGTCCCAGATAACATGGGCAGGTATAGGACTATCCATGCTAAACAGGACTCTAGACTGCATGAAATGAAGTAGGTATACCTGTAGTCGTGTGGTGTGGCCAACCCTTGCAGGGCAGGCACACAGATTTCAGATTTCATATCGTCGTCTTTTTAGCTTTTACTTTGTTTCCTTCCTCACATTTCCTTTCCGATCACTGTGTAGGACACGATCACATCGCCACTGAATTTTTAGTTTTTACGAATCTTTACATCTCTCATAATCTTTTCAAATCTGCTGTGATACAGTGATTCGATTTTTAATTTTTAATTTTTAATTTGCAGATTGCAATTTTTAATGTTCCAATTAAAATTACTTCTCTCTTTAAGAGTAAGATGCAGACGCCAGCGTATTCAAATTTGGTGGCATATTTTGCAACTACTTGAACAACAATAAGTCGGTAAAGAAGGTGGGTTGATTTCCTTGCCGAAGCCGAGAATCGAAGAGTCAAATATCATATGGAGATTTCATTACCTTTGTTATTGATATTTCCAACACATTCCTGGTATCCACACTGATTGTTCTATTCTCCTGAGTTGCAAGAAGATTTATATACAATGCACTTATAAATTGAATGCCCTCATATCAAATAATTTGCAATATTCTTCATGATTCAGACCTAACAATGAAATATTTTACAATCAGTCAGTGCCTTCCTAAACGATCAAGAAGAGTCTATGTATTTATTAAATATTATATCTAAGGGCTTTGACTGTGTATTGACGTCATAGGTTGTCAAGGCAAAGGTTACCATGGCGCTAGAAGTAGAGGAGGTGGGGGAGAAATCACATTTTACTTTCAAACTAGATTTTCAGTTTTGATAAGTGACCAGAAAAACAGTCAAATTTGGAACAAATCGTACGGGGTTTGTTTTTAACGTTCCTCATTAAGAAAAATTCGCTGATTACGCTCTGATAAAATCTAAAAACGTAATCTAATAGGAAATTGCTTAAAAATCATTTTGATTTGAATTTATTAAAACTGTAATATTTTTATTTAAGAGACACCAATGCGATTTCACGCTTGTTTTTCAACAAATACGATGTATTAAATCATTGTTCAACATATGAAAAATTATTAAATGAAAATCTATAATATTTTTGGACTTAATTAACAATTAATATAAATGATATGATTAAATCAATTAGCCATATTGACGCATCTAATAAAGGTAGAATCATTATCTTTACGGGAAATTGATGGCCAAGAATGCATATATTATTGGTACAGATATGAAGATAAAGCTACAACAGGTTTACTGATTGTCATCAATGAAACTTTTGAGAACATTTATGTAAAATTATTAATTGTTTCATTCACACAAAGCAAATGTTTAATTCATAATTTGCCAAATTTGTCAATATTCTGTCCTTAAGCATATAGATTGTCGAGTTCTTAACCTAGTTTACCCACCCCCATAACTCTCCACACCTCTATTAAAAATAGATGTAAATAATAAATAAGTCAGTATTATTGATAATGTATGGAGGAAAAGTTAATACAATTGAAAAGAACTGATCATTAATTCAAATTAGGTCGTATACATTATATTTAGGCGATAGGCGATCAAGATATCGGCGCTTATAACCAAGCTGTTGAGCGCAATACAAACCATAATACTTCTACAGCAAGATATCCCCTCCACTCACATAAATATAAATAGTTATACCGGATGGCGGTACCCAACTGTAACTTTAATGATTTATAGCTTTTTTCTATTCAATAAATATGTTTGAAACTTACACATGTTAAATTCTGCTATATTTTCTAAAATATGTGTATATTTCAAAATCATATCTTTTACAGTTTTGATAGGTATTAGTGATCTCTTAAACAGGACGCCATCCATCCATGTTACTTGCTTTTTCCAATACAAACGACAGCTCACCGGCCTTTTACTAAGCCAAGATAAGTGTCCACTCCAACATTACACTAAATATAAAAATATTTGCTAAAATGAATCACAGGCTAAGAAATTTGCAAAATTTAAGTAATCGTCTTGCATCCAACCTCCCACAGCACAACGAACTATAACGAGTAGCCCTTTAATCAGACTGAATCCAGAGGTAAAAGTATTGAAAAGGTGTCCGAGACAAAAGTCCTAGGAATCTTAATAATGAAAATCTAAACTGGGCACCTCACATCCTTATATACTGGGTGACCCAAAAAAGACGTCCAATGGGCGAGACACCGCTGTGAATAAAATACTGCAGATATAAGTCCGAAAATTTCATATGTTGTAACAAACATACCAATGTTTGATGTGTGAAAGTTTCAAAAACATTTCTTTTGTAGGAAAAAAGTTACAGCTGTTCGATTTTGGTTGTCGAAAAATCGATTATACGGAGCTCACGAGCGCGCATTCAGAAAAGTACACTGGCGGTGACACCTTTATTTTAAATTCAAATATTATTCACAACATATTACTATTGTATGTATACAAATTTCAATACATTTGAATAAGTGGAACGAATGTTATGGTATCTTGAAGTTGAGCTTAAAATATTGGAGATAATTTCACTTCTAAAATTAAGTGAAATAAAACTTGAGAAATTATCTCTGCGTGTACTCTACTTTTGAAGCGCATACTCTAGATAACATAACTTTCGTTACATTGATTCAAATGAATTGAATTTTTACACAATTGATAGTTATATATATTAAATAACATATGAAATTTTCAGCTTGATATCGTGAGCAGTTTTGAGTTAACAGCGTCCCTGGCATTTGACATTTTCTGGACGCATGAATTTTGAGCACCGTATAATCGATTTTTCGACAACGAAATTCGAACAGCTGTAACTTTTTTATTATAATATTTATGATGTTAATACTTTCACATATTATACCTTACTACGTTTTGTATAATTGGTATAATTATCAGCACGATATGTGCAGTAGTTTCGTCACAATGATGTCTCGCCCGTTGGACGTTTTTTTTGGGCCACCCGGTATAAAGTAGAATGTCTGTATGTATGTCTGTCACACACATGCACATAATATCTGTCTGCTCTTCATACTCCTACACCCTTTGAGGGTAGAGACATTCTACGAGCCCCGGCGCACGCACATCGTAGGGTATTTACCCCATATCTCTGACCACCCCCCTTTACCCTAAACCAACCCTTAAACACTCCAATATTTTAACCCTCAAGCGCGTTCATTGAATTCCAAGAATTTGCTGACGCGAGTCTAAACAATTAGTAATAAACTAAAAAAGCAATAAAATACAGATGTCACATTTTCCTGCGGGCGCAGCCTTCGGGCGCAACTATAGGGGACCAATTAGTCGACGCTGCAGTTCTACACTCGAATCTGGTTCATTGCATCATCATACCGTCATCTCGACGCCTGACTGGGATGCAACACTACTTCTGTCAAATAATTTGCATTGCATATCTCAATAGCGTGCAGCATAGAACTCAGTTAACGACACGTTTTTGGACACTACACAGCACGAGCAACGCCATCTTTGATTTACTGCTCACCATTATCTTAGTTCCCTTCTGCATGCCTTTGAAAGATAAGAGACTTGATTTCTTGATGGGATCGTTGAAAAGCTTTTTGCTGTTACTCTCCTCCTGGTGCGGCTCAAGTAGTGATTGAACAAACTCTTTGAGCATAGCTCTGCCTGTCTCGACACAGTATGACAAGGATGTATTGACAACGTTTTCGGTGTCAAATGGATCGACCATGTTGTCTTGGATGTGTGATTTTATGATCTTCGTCACTTCTCTCTAATCTCGAGCTTTCCTGGAGGGTTTATCCTGATCGTGGACGATCGCTGAAGATGGTAGTCCTTCTCGTCGTTTCATTTCTTTGTCGTACGAGCCCAGCACGTGACATGTTAGCGTCCACCTCAGAACGGCGCTCTCCTTCAACGTGAAGCCGACAATGCCACTTCCAGTGTTTCCTCCCTTGGTGTCTCTGATGACTGACATTCCACGGCCATGTCACTCCACACACCTCGGAAGCAACCGGGAGTGAAGTTGACAGAAAAGTAGCCATTGTCGAACTCGGTTCCTATCGCTGGAGGAAGGGATGTTATCACGTCAACAGCGTAGTACGTGGCCCAGCGAGCATAGTTCTGTCGGTTACATCCAAAGAAGTGTGGCAGAGTGTTAACTTGCGTCTGAACATGGAGTTTACCCCTTTCTGCGCGAATGTTCAGAAGCATGATCTCCAAGGTTACGATGAGATTGTCCCAGAAAAGAAATGTTGGGCTATTGGCTCGGCCGTATTGTCGATACTCTTTCAAGACAGGAACGAAGTGCTGGTCAATCTCTTCAACTAGCGCCTGAAGTGCCTCGACTCCTTGTTCCTTTTCATGTGTTGTGTGAGCATTTATAAGGCAGGTCACAAGTGCATCCAGTTCAGTGACATCTTTTCCAGTGCTCTCCATCCACTTCAAGCAATTTACGATCAGAATGTTCATGATGGTTTCGTACACTTGTGTTAACCCTCGGACAGCTCTGAAGAATTGCTTTCCTGACAGCATGGCATTTACTGTGTGTGTCGCGTAGCTGCCAGAGTCACTCAAGATGTCTGCCAAACCAGCATCGCCCCAAATCTTGCCAATACAAGCAATGAACGTGCAGAGATTATGGAAGCCACCAAAACGAACAATCAAGTTGGAGTACTCCTCCGGATTGCTCATCTTGATCTTCTGCGCGACGGGCGTACAGTTGTTGGTCGAACGTGTGCACGTGAAACTGTCGACCACATTTCTTTGCAAACATCTCTCCTTGTTTCAATGTTGTATTGACAGTTGTGAAATCTGCTGGTTTTGCATCAATCGCTGGCAAGTACAGAGCTACGGTGTGGGTTTGACGAAATGTTCCGGTAGAGGTATTGAAGCCAGTCCAAAATGGTATTGTCTGGTAATCTGAATCAACTTAAATTCCTTGAAAATTGGTCGGTGAACTTGTCGCAATAATATCAAGGCGATATCTTTGCTGTTGTTGTGAACACATGAATAATCCAGAAATGTATGCAACTTAAGTCATAGATGCCATGCATTCTCTGCGGTTCTGGGCGGATAGTTGGTTTCTGGAAGTGAATTAGTTTGTTTATTCTCTCTTTTGGCACTTTTAATGAGGTTTCATAAGTCCATTTCATTCTAGTTGACACTACTTCATTCGTTACAGTTTGATCTTGAAAGTTGCCACCCTCGTTTCTGTTTTATAGACCTGTGAGTAGGTACACCTCATCACTGTCTGACAACTGATCCTCAGCAATTGTTGTTAGGAAAGAGCGTAATTCATAATAACTCGCGCAGAGTCCATACCAAGGAGGTTGTAGCTATATTCTTCTGGAGGGGCCAAACCAAGGAAAGTACCAGCCTACGCTACGGGCTTGAAACCACTCCCGGCTAGCCGCCACTCCGCCCAGGCGGAAAAATTCCAGGCAGAAAACGATTGCATTCGCACGCGCGCTTACGAGCGCCAGTCCAAGAGTTCCAGTAATGTTTTAATTGCGCGCCAATGAATACAGTTAGAGAGATGCGGTTTGTAACATTTAACTGAGACTCCAAAGAATCACCTCTCATTTTTCGATTCACTTTTACACTTTGGGTGGCACGCAATTAAAATATGTGTGGGAACGTTTGGACAATAATTCAGAATGCACAAAAAGTGTTCTATTCAACTTGCTGTAACGTCGCGGAATCTAAAAATTGGAGGTGTTTCCTTAGAGTCTCAGTTAAACAATGTTACAAACCGCATCTCCTAAGTGTATTCATTGGCGCGCAATTAAAATATTCCTGGAACCAACTATTGGAACTGTGCGGGTTTGACCGCGTGCTACGTGACTCGTTGCTTGCCTGGTGTTTTTGGTGCGTGAGGCGAAATATGCCTACAGAAAGTCGTAAACTCCTTGGTCCATACGAATGAAGAGTCTCTATGAGATTACGATTTCCATACTCATGGTGTAATTGAGCCATCAGACCCACATGAAACGGAGGAATTCATTTTTTTTTTGTTAAAACGGCGTGAACTGTAAATTAAGCATTCTGCGATTGTCAAATATCGTCGTTTTATTGTTTCGTCTGATTCGAGTTCTGTGTCATCTTCTCTGTGTGCTCGCGGATCCATTATCAACTTCAATAATGTAGCCAAACGCTGTGGTACACTTTTTCAGAAGCTTGAAGAGACACTTCGGATGGAAAATGATAATAATCGGCTGTTGGAATATTATTAATTTCTGTTTGGATGACTGCAGCGGCTTGTCTCAGTATCATGTCGGGTGATTCGGATGCTATTGTCAGGTCTTCAGTGACAAGATCGTCGTCTAATTATACAGTTGACCCACACACAATGTATTTGCACACATTATGCTAGGCAAATTGCCAGACTGAACGTGAAAGGAAACAAAACTGCCGAACTTACTCAAAATCTTGCTCTTGATAAATGCAGTGCGGCACTGTTCTGCATCGATTGCTTCGGCACCTTCTTGCACTAAAAATGCTCTGAATTTTTCGCACACTTGCGGAACTAAGACAATTTTTCCGTCGGCTAATTCATTTTTAAAATGATCAAACACCAAATCAGCTGCTCTATCAAATTTAGAATTTTCTCTCTCCTCTCTGCTGCGTTGATGTTCTTCTCCGAGCAATACGTCTGGTGACATTGCCGATGGTAACATTGCCTATGGTAACGTGCGTTCACAGCAAACAAATCTCTTTCAAACGTAAGCCGCTGGATTATTACCTATTCGGATCGTTTTTGGGCATAGGACTGTTGAATGTAGTGAAGTAGGGTTCATATTTGCAAGGGAAAATTTGTCGCCTTTCTTTCGTTCATCTTTAACATTACCACAGATAAAACAATGCAAGTTCCAGTCAAAGAGTTTTGTCGAGTCCAGAGCAATGTTCTTGGATTGTGACACACCTCGGGATTATCACCGGAACTTTCTTGTGACTTTCGTTTCGCAGTTCGCGCTTGTTGGCGGCAATCTCAATGAAATCTAAATGGAAATTTTGTGTGCTTCATTCTTTGATAGGTTATAGTATTTTCCTTAAAATTTCATCGTTCCTGTCTTGGCATGCTTTGAAAAGTGTTTTAAGTCACTGCATCTGGAATATTTCTCTGCGGGTATTCAAGCAAAAGGGTGTGGAAAGCATGGTATTGCGCGTATCAGTGCTCGCTCATAAACGAGTTACACTGAGCGTTTTCCAATTGTACGATATAGACAATTTAAATAGTATGGTCCCGACAAATAGCCAGCAGGGGAGGGTGACGAAATCTCATGTTATAGCTAACCAATGACAAACTGGGCAACGCACAAGTTCCTCATAACGAGCCAACCTGAATATTTGAATTAAACGCCTATAAGGAGAAAGGAATATCGTGCACTGTCAATCAGAAACTCAAGTAATGTTCAACATTCAAGCGCATCATAGTTCAAAAAATCAATACTTCATTCACTTTCCCTATTCAGAAAGATTCATTGATTACATTCATATTAAATCTGCAGTATGGATTATTTGTGGATAAGAGAATAATATTTGCTGAGTTGCGATGAAAAAAACAGGTCTACGGCGTCATATTATGATCCGTTCAACCTCTTATTGTAGCAGCAAATTTGGACATGGGTTTTGGGCAGGTATACATGTAGTTTTCGTATGCCACAGCTTTTTAGGACTGTAGGTATTGGTCATAAAAAGCACATTATTATAAATCCGCTTTTACTTCATTTGCTACTTCTTTATTTTCATGGTGGTAAATCCAGGCCGACAAATAATTGTAATAAATCAATAGTAATTAGTAAATAAGTAACTCAATTTCTATAAAATGGCAAAATAAATATTATTTGGTATAATTAGCTCCGACTACAAATGCTTAAATGCATGCATTAGATTCCGTTAATAACATAATTCTAATTCCAAAACGTCCATAATAAAAGTTTTGTAACCTGACAAGTGCCACAGGTACCTACTGAATATCAAAATTCTACTAAAAATATTGAAATTCATAAATATATTCATGAATAAATAGGTAACCATTGGAACGTAAGGAAACTTCTCAGAAAAGCAAGGTACTTATATATCACTGCCCAGTGGAAAGTATCAAGTTGGCCGTGAATCAATCCTAGAAAAAATTACTTGCGATAAAGCAGTTTCAACGATTTTCACTAGCATATTCTGTCAGGAAAGTGGTGAACTACTGGTGTAAAAACATTGTCAGATTATGTAGATTTCGTGTGCATTTTTGAGTGATAGTTTCTCAGTGGATTACCTTACTATTTCCGCGATAACCAAGCCCATTTTAATGCTAGGTCTTCCAAATTTCGTGTGTTCCTTGTCAAATAATCACGCTTTCCGTTGATACTAACCGTGATTTTCTTGATAAAGCCATTCATTCTAAAGGTAGTTATACAAACTTGTGATAAAGAAGTGTGACTGCAGCTGCCCGTGAGTCATTTTGAACAGTTATTTAAGCGGAATGTAGTATTTCTTTCTAAGGGGACATCCATTTAACCCACTTAGACATGTCTTAACTAGCGCCATAAAATATTTCATTACAATCCGTTATGATTTGTAGTAAATACAACAGTAGTGCTCACTCATGTTTGACAAGAGAAAAATACCGTAATCGGGCATTAGCACTTCTCTGCTCACAATCATATTTTAACTGCCACAATATAGGAATTTATTTCGTAGATAGCCAATGACATTTCCAATGGGTTAAATGCATAAAACACTTCATTGTAGTAGTAGTATTTTCTCCTAGAGCTTTCAAAATACTGCAAAAACTGATCCCCACGCCTCGTTAAGAGTGGCATTTTTACAAATTATTTTGAGAGAAAATAAACGCCGGATCAAACATTCTTTTATAGCACTTTTGCGTGTATATCTAGTCTATTACTACAAAAAATTTCAATGATATTCATTCAGACTTGTAGAAACAAGAAGCAAAAGAGTATAGGCACCGAGTGTTGACTCACTTTTGTTTCTGAAAATGAGAAACAGCGCCATGGGTGGCATAAATTAGCAACTCTAGGTATGATCCTCACACCCTCAGTTGCAGCAATTAGTAAACATTACTCATTGCATGCATTCTTACAATAATACTCCAAATGATATTTCGCTGTGCAAAATGTATAAAGTGTCAAAAATTCCACTGAGTCTGATAAAATTATTAGTTTTCTCCTCTCTTTTACCAATTCTGAGCTATTTTGAGTTATCTGTGGATTTTTTATCGGTTGCTATGGCCACGACCAATGAGAGATTATAAAATTGCTGATTCTTTGCATCACATTTTTGCCGATTTCTCTCGCTAGTGGCGCTGGGGGTATGAACACTCGGTGCCTATACCCTGTTTTGGGAAGAAAATTATTGAAAAAAATTTCAATATGGCAGCCATGCAACCGACTCTTAAGAAGGAACTAAAAGGAACTAAGTTCCTTTTATAAAGGAACTAGGAACGGAATAGTTCCTTTCATTATTGAAGGAACTGGAACTGGAACTAGTTCCTTTTTTTGGCGAGGAACTTGGAACTGGAACTAGTTCCTTTTCAAAAGGAACTTACCCAACACTGACTACTTGTTACTAGATAGTCAATGCTAAATTGCAACATTTTGTTGGCAGTAGAACTAGGATTGTAGGTAGGAATACTAGGAATTTTATTATTGTATAAATACAATAAATATGTACATACTACCTACTATATTATACATGCAAAACTCGAAATTAAAAAATATATTAACAAAATATAGGTAACAAAATCAAAATCAATAAAATCTTAGCTAATTGAGCGAGCGTAGCGAGCGTCACCACGGTACTCTTATGGCACTTTCTCTGTGTGTTTGTTTGTTGTTTTTTTTGCCTGCACTGCCCAGGTCAAACCGCTCAAGTAATCGATCTGAAACTTTGCACATATGCTAACATAATCTATGCGGTCCCTGGGATCGTTTTTGAATGGGCTCCTGTGATTGGTTCAAGTTTAAAAAAATTATCTTTCGATTGGTTGCTACGATCAATTTGAAATTAAGCAAAAACATTGCAACCAACATTTTACCCAATCATACAAAAATTCATCCAAATCCCACCATTGGTTAAAATTTAAAACCATTTTTCATGTGATTTTTTAAATTTAAACTAGAACAGATTGACCGATCAACATAAAACTTTGCATGGTCATTGGTGCAATCATTTTAGGTATTATTGCCAATTTTCAGTCTTATCTATCGTTATTTTCAAAAGTTTTTGTCATTTTAGGGACATTTTATTCGATAATATCATAATCTTGAAATATTTGACAGATGTATACTTCATTTTCAACCCCTGCCTTCTTTAAGCTTCGCTCCAAGGCCTGTATACAGGGGTGTAGTCCTAAAAATAATAGTACCAGGGCGGTCTATGCCAGGTTTGAAACTTGATATCGTTTCAAAGGTGGGTCTGGGAGGCTTGCCCCCCAGAAAAATTGCCACGCAGCGAATTTTTTGAAAGTTAACACTCAAAGAATGGCTTAAAATGATTTTGGAGCATAATAATTGAAGGAAAACAGAAGTGTGAATAGTTTAATTTCGTTACAAACTTTTCACATAAAAATGTTAGCAGCGAAATAATATAGCCCTCAAGAAAGGTTTGAAATGTTTTTATAGGTAATGAAAAACATAAAAAAAGTGAAACATTTGAATTTTGTCAGAATTTTACCTTGAAAAATGCCACACAGCGAAATATTTAATTTTCATCTTCCTACAGCATGATTAACCTTGATTAATATTTTATTGAAGGGCAGATAGAAGACTTAATCATTAAATTTTGTCAAAAGTCATTTCTTGAAAAATGCCGCGCAGCGATTTTTTTTTAATTTTCTTCTCTCTTAAAGTAATATTTTTTTTTCTTGTGGTTTCCTAAGTTAAGTGGTATGTTGGTATTTTAAACATGATTAAAACGACTTGGATACATATTTATTGAAGGGACACAGAGGAGTTAATTGTCGAATTTGGTCAAAATTTTACCTGAATAATGCCGCGCAGCGATTTTATTTTTATATGATTAAAATGACCCTGATTAATATTTATTGAAGGGATGCAGAATAGTTATTAGGTAATCAATTAATTTTCTTCAGAATAGTACCTACCTGGATATGCCGCACAGAGATTTTTTTCTCATATCTTAAATCAGTACTGAATCATCACTTTTTTCCGAAGCACAGCACAGCGGCATTATTGAAAAGAAAATTCTGAAGTAATTCAAAACATTTTCTTTCTAGAAAATGCACATCAATTTCTGTGGCGCAATTTTCTGACGAAATTAAATGATGCACTCCACTGTTTGTATGCATCAGATTCAGAGTGTACACTATGAAAATCTTCATGAGATTTTCAATGACTTGCATCATTTAATTTCGTCAGAAAATTGCGCCACAGAAATTGACGTGCAATTTCTTTATCAACCTGATTTTGAATATTTATTGACTTTATTATATTGATTTTGATTATACAAAAAAGTTGCTTCGCCCTGGCTTATAGTAAACTGTGAGCCAGGGCGCCGCCCTGGCTCAAAAAGTAGTACCGGGGCGTCGCCCTGGTGCGCCCTGGCCCGACTACACCCCTGCCTGTAGAGCAGCCAAGCAGTCCACAATTTACAGTAAAACTAGCGCATATCAAATCGGATGCAGTACTAATAATTATATTTGGCAGTACGAAGGCCAAATCCTCCAATTGGTTATAAGTTTAAATAATATCTTCTGATTGGTCGACAATCAAAATGTTCCGATTAAGTTCAAATTTTGCATGGTGATCAAGACCAACTTAATCTTAAATTTTATGTATTGAGTCATTCCATATCAAAACGGTCAAAAATTGTTAAAAATATTCATGACCCTCTTCGATTTTGACAAAACTTGGTAAAATTGTTTATAATCCTAAAGAAACATATACATGTTTTTTTGTTTTGCCCTAACTCAATGGGGGTTGGCGTGCCGAACCCCTATAAAATCCCACTTTAACCAAGGGTTGAATTATAAAATATATCATATCTTTTGATCCATTTGAGATAATTGATTGATCTAGTTTAGTAAATGAAGCCCATAACAGGACAATTTTCACAAGATCCGTGACATTTCAAAATATTGAAACGGCAGGGGTGACTAAACCAAATTTGGCAATTATTGGGCCCCCTCAATAATAGGTCACTTTTAAAAATTTAAAAAAAATATATGTTATTACTCATTAGTATGACTATAAGCTCAGCAAGTTTGGTTATAGGCCTAAGAGTAGTTTAGGAGTAGTGGATAAAAATTTATAGTTACATATGGAAAATACGTGTATAAGAGTCCCTACGAGGGCCACTAGCAGATATCCTTCGCAATTTCGCCAAGTTATTTTAACACGGTAGCATAAAATATGATTTTTCAGACGTAAATAGGTTGTAAGGTAAATCTCTTATGCATAAACAACCCCCCCCCCCACCCCCTCCAACGTCTACCACCTTATCGTAGTTGTGGTGTTTGCGTTGTCCAATGACCCATTCGGCTATGCCAGCGAGCATGCTCATGTTGAGGGTTACGGACAAACCAGTGGTGAGGATCAGACAACTGTCAGCCAGGGTCGACCTACCCATGCCCTCCATCGAATTCGCGGTCCCTTGGGCCGGACACCCCCCTCGAGACGGACATCGCCCAGAATCGTATTTCACTGGCCCGAAATGTTCCGCCCCCCGATCCGTTCCCATTCGGGACTGGCCTTCCCACCAGTGTTGGACTCCCCAGATCGGTGCCTTCTTTGGTCGACCCCTCCCTATAACCTCCATTATATGATAAAAAAATTAATATGCACAAAATAACTCGCCATCGACGCGCTTTATACTGCATAAATTTTTCATGCACATGGGCGTCCACGCTTGCCCCCCCCCCCCCCCCTGGATTTCAGGAGAACAAAAATTTTGGTGGTGTTTACGTATAGCTTCATTCTGTAAATCAAAAATTTAAAAACATCATTTTAAAGTGTAAAAAAAAAAAAATGCCCTGCGGGGCAAGGGGGGTACCATGCCCTCCGTATTTTCAAAGTGTGAATTTTTTTAAAACATTGAATATTTCAACAAAATACACCTCATAACGTCTCAAAATTGATTTCAAAGTGTCCAAAAACCAAAAAACACCCTGAGGGGCTGGGGGACCCCCTTATCATCCTTAGCCCTGCGAAATTTGTTTCCTTTTATTCCCCCCCCCCCCCCCCCCAGGCCCCAATCCGGCGGATGCCCATGTTCATGCATCTTCTTACCAGCGAGTATGCGAGCAGGTACAGCAAATGTATAAGTTTGTAGACGCTGGAGAAAAGTGTACCTTCTCGTCAGATGTGTGATAATTTGTATTGGTTAACTAAGATATTAGTAGGTATAAACATGCGATATCAAAACGATGAAATAAAGCCGTGTTGCATTACATTGTTGTAAAACATTTTAATTTAATCTAGTGGAGCGGTCGCTCCACCCAGCCAAGTCGTACCGTACACTCACACGCACTCAACATACCGTAAATGCCTAATAAACTGAGGAGCAGACCAACCACTTTTACTGTAAGCAACAACATGGCATTTTCGGCCTACTGGATCATAAAATTGGAAAATCTCACATTGTTGTGAAATATCTTAATTTCGAGCTATGGCCCACCCCACTCCATATACTAAATTTGGGAACAATAGGTTATGCCATTTGCGTGCTAGAGGGCCGTGAAAACAGTGAAATTACACCCCTTTTAAAACCTATCTGATGATGATGATAATGATATCAGGAAACACCGCTATCACCGCCACAGCCTAAACGGCTTAGCCGATCGATCTGAAATTTTTACCACATGTGCACTTTTGGCGTCTGAGGTGCCTTTTTATAAATCAAACAGGTAGTCGCCATTTTGAAACCGGAAGTGACGTCATATCTCGAAAACGGCTAGACCGATCGGAATGAAATTAGTGCCAAATGATTCAGACGGTCATCTATGTGGAATATCAATAGTTGAAATAGAATTGTACTATTACCGAAACCGGAAATGACGTAATAAAAATGAAAAACATACTAATCACCTCTTCATGCAATAAAAAAACATATTCAGAAGGCTTATAATGATACATAACATTTATAGGAACAAATTCTAGGTGTCAGTAATTTCAGCCGCCATTTTGAAAACCGGAATGTTGTCATATCTCGAAAACGGATGTACCTATTGGGGCAATACTTGCCCAATTCTACATGGAATATCATTTTAAGCATTATTTAGCATCAAACGCAAATTTTATTAGTAACAAAATCGGAAATAGCGTATATTTTAGAAAATAGTCATTGATTAAAAAATAAAGAAATAAATACTTTGCGCATCTTGTATAAATAATATAGACGTGTAGGCCAGAAATCAATGTATACCTAATACCACCTCAATCAACCTACCTATATCTATAATATCTAGTGGAGCGGTCGCTCCACGCCAGCCAAGTCGTACGGCGCGCACACTCTCATATAAAAAGGCTGGAGCAACCCACTTTTACTGTAAGCATCAAAGTGGCATTTTCGGCCTACTGGATCTCAAAATTGGAAAATCTCACATTGTTGCGAAATATCTTAATTTCGAGCTATGGCCCACCCTACAACATATACCAAATTTGGGAGCAATAGGTTACGCCCTTTGCGAACTAGAGGGCCGTGAAAACCGTGAAATTGTACGGCTTTCAGATAATAATAATAATAATAATAATGATGATGATGATGATTAATCTTCCAATAAATTCCGCGGTCTCCGCCACAGCCTAAACGGCTGGGTTGATTGACCCGAAATTTTCACCACATATACAGCTTGTCTGCCTGATGATACCTTGCCCTTATGAATTTTTTGTGCCGCCATTTTGAAACCGGAAGTGACGTCATATCTCAAAAACGGCTTGACCGATCGGAACGAGTTTTGCGCCAATCGATTCAGACGGTCCTCTTTATGAAATAACAATAGTTAAATTAAAGTTTTCTAATTACTGAAACCGGAAATTACGTCATAGTTTAGCGAAATCTGCTTAAATTCACTTCCCTTTATATAAAAACCAACTATATATTCAGAAGGCTTATAATGAAATATTAGTATTTATATACATTTTAATACCTACAATGTGTAAGAGCTTTCAGCCGCCATTTTGAAAACCGGAAGTGATGCCATATCTCGAAAACGGCTGGACCTATTGGAACGATGCTTTCGCAATTCTTCATGGCATATCACTTTAAGTTTAAATTTAGCTCCAAACAATATTTTTTTAGTAACTAATTCGGAAATGGCGTATTTTTTTAAAGGAATTAGCCATTGTTGCCCTAATAAGTTTTACAAGTTGTGTAAATAAACTAAAAAAATAAGTGATATCCCCATAAAAAACACTCCGTGTAAAAAAACAGCCAAGTCTCTTCAACTAAAAAAAAATTATGAAATCTAAAAATTCTGCACTGAAACGTAGTGATATCAAAAAATGAGCCAAGACAAAACTTTATTTGAAAATTAAAAAATACTTGGCGCATCGTTTTTTTAGGGCATTGTAGGTATAGGTACTACTAGGAAAACGCTCAGTGTAACGCGTTGATGAGCGAGCACAGAACATGCAACATCCCCATAGAAACGATGCACGACACGGCAGAAGACGATTTACTCTGCAATTTTTCAATCTCCATAATACACTGGATGAATAACAGATCCATTGCGTCGTGAAGTCTTACCATACCTTCTCCATTCCTATTCCTATACCATTCCTTCATACCTTCTTGTCATACCTTCTCCAGAAATCTCTTGTGACATCCCATACTAAACTCGTAAAATTACAATTAATACTTGACTGATTGGGCTTACAATATGTAAAATTTTATATTAAGTTGGTCTTGATCACCATGCAAAATTTGAACTTAATGTGAACATTTTTATTGTCGACCAATCAGAAGACATTATTTAAACTTAAACCTATTAGAGGATTTGGCCTTCGTACTGCATTCGATTTTATGCACTAGCTCAAAAATGCTTTCATTTTACTGTACATTGTGGATAGCTTGGCTGCTCTACAGACCTTGCCTTGGAACAGAAGCTTAAAGAAGGCAGGGATGACAATTTAGTATACATTTTTCAAGATTATGGAATAAAATGACCTTAAAATTACAAAACTTTTGAAAATGACGACAGATTATACTGAAAATTGGCAAAAATACCTAAAATGTTGGTACCAATGACCACGCGAAGTTTTAAGTTGATCGTTCAATCAGTTCTAGTTTAAATGTCAAAAATCACATGAAAAATGGTTTTAAATTTGAGCCAATAGGAGAATTTGGCTGAAACTTTTTATGATTGGATACAATGTTGGTTGCAATGTTTTTGCCAAATTTCAAATTGATTGATGCAACCAATCGAAAGATAATTTTTTTAAATTTGAACCAATCACGGGAGCCCGTTCAAAAACGATCCCAGGGACCGCATAGAGTACGTTAGTATGTGTACAAAATTTCAGATCGATTGCTTGAGCGGTTTGACCTGGGCTGTGACCACAAACAAAAAAAACAAAAAAAAAAAAACACACAGAGAAAGTGCCATAAGAGTACCGTGGTGACGCTCGCTACGCTCGCTCAATAAGTATATGTATTTATATCTAGCCTATACTTCTAAGCTATTTATATACACGATGCGCCAAGTATTTTTTAATTTTCAAATAAAGTTTTGACTTGGCTCATTTTTTGATATCACTACGTTTCAGTGCAGAATTTTTAGATTTCATAATTTTTTTTTTAGTTGAAGAGACTTGGCTGTTTTTTTACACGGTAATAATTATCTTGCTGTTGTGTGTTCAATTTCAGGGAGTTAAGGACAATAAATGATTTTAAGTGATACATTTAAGTTATTCATAATTATGATGAGGTACATTATTTCATCGTTTTGATTGCATGTTTGCAGTTCATACTCATATCTTAGTAAAACAATGTAAACTATCTCATCTGACGAAAAATTATAAATTTCTCCCGCTTCTACAATCTCATGTTTGATGTTCCTGCTCGTATAGTACTCGTTAGTAGTAAGATACATGCAAAATGTGTGTAAAACGAGAATTACCTTTAGTATATTGAACTCAGCAACCTATTTACATCTGAAAAATTATATTTTATGCCACCGTGTTAAAATAACTTGGCGAAATTGTGAATGATTTCTGCTAGTGGCCCTCGTAGGAACTCTTATACACGTATTTTCCATATTATATGACTATACATTTTTATTCACTACTCCTAAACTACTCTTAGGCCTATAACCAAACTTGCTGAGCTTATAGTCATACTAATGAGTAATAACATATATTTCTTTGAAATTTTTAAAAGCGACCTATTATTGAGGGGGCCCAATAATTGCCAAATTTGGTTTGGTCACCCCTGCCGTTTCAATATTTTGAAATGTCACGTATCTTGTGAAAATGGTCATGTTATGGGCTTCATTTACTAAAAAAGATCAATCAATTATCTCAAATGGATCAAAAGATATGATATATTTTATAATTCAACCCTTGGTTAAGGTGGCTGGGTCGATCGACCATTTTTTCAGATAGTGTTCAATTTTGCTGTACTCACTCATCGGTATCCCCTAAACAACACTTCAAAAAATAAAATACTTCCCGTGTCTAGTTTTCGAGATAGGCGAATAAGAAAGCAATATTTTCCCCATGTTATCTTATGGCAGGTTTCAAAAATTTGCTACAAATGAAGATTCTAATTAATTGGCTCGATAGATTTTCAAAAAACCTTTATAAGAAATAATCTTTGTTCTATTAACTTTCATTAAAAAAATATAAACCAATATCATCAAGTGCTAAATAAAAAGTTATAGGCGATTCAATTCAAATTGCGAATCAAGTCAAAATACTTTTGGCAACATGGGAGTGCTCAAAGTAGTTAGAAAGCACTAAATGCCTACTAAAGATACCTTGACTTTTCATGAAAGTAAACTCTAGGTGTAAGCTCAGCAACCTCAGCCATCATGACTCCACACAAATCAAAATTTTCAAAGTACGATGTTGCCATATTGTACCGTATTGTTAACATTTTAGATAATTCTTCAATATCCAAATCAAAACTAACTTCTTTGGGGCAGTAATACTGCTCTAAATAATAAGATAACGTATAAATACCATTTAAATGTTGTCTGTTTCAACTACCCAGTATATTATACAAGTAAATTATGTGCTAAAAGAATTTATAAACGTGATTTTTTACACTTCATAAATTAGTGAAAGTTCTCCAATACTTCAGAAAATCGATCGATCCAGCCACCTTAAAGTGGGATTTTATAGGGGTTCGGCACGCCAACCCCCATTGAGTTAGGGCAAAACAAAAAAACACGTATATGTTTCTTTAGGATTATAAACAATTTTACCAAGTTTTGTTCGCTCGATTTGACGCGGAACGAGCCCAATCAGTCAAGTAATAATTGTAATTTTACGAGTTTAGTATGGGATGTCACAAGAGTTTCTGGGGAAAGTATGTAGGTAGGTAGGTAGGTAAGACTTCACGACACAATGGATCTGTTAATTATCCAGAGTATTTATGTGGATATTGGAAAGTTGCAGAGAAAATCATTGTGTGCCATGTCGTTTATCGTGACTGGGGATGTTGCATGTTCTGTGCTCGCTCATCAACGCGTTACACTGAGCGTTTTCCTAGTTACAAAAACTCTACCTAGGTTCTGTTAAATTGGCAGATTTCTTTGCAAAGACATTGCAGTTACAATGAAACATTTTTGTTAGGTACGATGACTAATGAACAATTGCTTTGAGAGGGATCTTGGAATTTAATCAAACTTGGTGAACTGATTTAAACAGAATGTCTGAGAATATTACAAATTTAGGTTATTCTATTGAATCTGCACTGAGAAATGTCCTCCCGTAGTACCTAAATTTTGATTATTATTTTACTACGTATGAACCAGTGGCGGTTTGTGCATGTGGCAAGGGAGGCTGTGCCTCCCTTAATATTAGAGAAGAAGATAGGGATTGCGTCGTATTTCACAACTCTTAACTTCATATATATAATTGACTGTGTAGGTATATCATTTAAATTTTAAATTATATAAAGATTAGTATTTTACTTTACCTACTGAATGGTTTAATTCACCTTGCCAATCCCCAACAATGACTGCGCGCGCGCTGCTGAATTCACGTTAGCCGTATACGCGGACTGCAAGGGAGGCAGAGCTGCTTACAGCCTCGTGTAGCCTCTGATTTCTACAGGCGAGTGGCAAGCGCGGGAGTGCAGGGTAAGCACAACGCATGCAGAGCTATGATGACGTCAGTGAAACGGATCTGCCCGAGAGGCTCCGAAGTAACGATGAAGCTTTCTGCCCGCGCCGCTCTGCCCGCGCGTTTACTATTGATGTATGGAAGAACAACGACTCGATTGTTGAATACAGACCAATAGGGAAGTTTTCTGTAACTAATATTTCAGAATAATGGTTATTTTATTATAGTTGAGATGTTGCTGAACACAGATATAGTATTATTTTTGTTGTTCGATGAATAGTTTTCGAGAAATTCAGTTACAAAGTTTGATAAATTTCTTCTAAATTTAAAACAGAATAAATTGACATGACATCACATTCCTTCAATTTCCATGGCAACAAAGTGGATCACCATGGTAACACATTGTTGTGGACTTGAAATGACATCACTATCCCGTTTCTAGTAACATGCCGTTTTTCCCGCCAGAATATTTCGTGCCATTTCAAATTGATTTTTATGAATGAAAATTTTACATTTCTCGAGGGTTATGTGTGTTTATCATTATAACTTATGATGATATTTACAAATTTACTGCAATAAAATTTCACGAAACTTCCCTATTGTGTACCTATTTAATGAGCTCAATAAATTACATTATTATTATTATTATTATTATTATTATTATTATTATTAAACGTTATTATAAAATATTTTTCTGCCTCCCCACTTTCAAACCCACAAACCGCCACTGGTATGAACGGCTTGGTCTAAGAATGACTTCTTCTCTTTGTTTGCAGCTTGTATGGAGACGACGGCTATGACATGGCGTGCCAACCAATGACCCGTGTCAACTATAACTGGGTCGACGTAACCGATGACTTTTTCAAAGCTGTCAAAGGTAAACTCTTATAAATATATCAACTTTGTCCATAAATAAACTATCCACCTAGGTTACTTAGGTCTTTCGAATTAATCTTGAGTTTCTCATGAAACAAATTTGTATAGAATTAATATCTTAGATGTTTCCCTGTATATCTATTGATGTGTGAAGTTTGAATGATTCATGAATGGTAAGATGTGATATTCCATTAATTTACATTTAATTCTGTGTTTCTTCTCGGCAGGTCTCGAGATGGGTGAATTGCTCCACGACGAACTGTTCGGCCTGTTTGAGGCGATGTCGGCCATCGAGATGATGGACCCCAAGATGGACGCCGGGATGCTGTGCAACCGGGGGAGTAAAACCGCCCTGAACTTCGACCAGGCCGTGGAGGCGGGCGAGCTGAAGCTGCAGGACCTGAGCCCAGCGGAGCAGATCGGCATCATTGACTCCACGCTGGCGTGTCTGGTGTCGTGGCTCGAGGGACATTCCCTCGCGCAGACCGTCTTCACCAACCTGTATCTGCACAAGCCACATCAGATTGAGGACAGAGCCATCAAGGCGTTCAGCATCTGCGTATTCAAGATCGTGGATTTCATCAAGGATTTTGTCAACAGGTTTGTATCCAACTTGCTTCTGTTTACTTACAGTGTCATATCGATTGGTTGATCGATGTGAGCTGGACAGTGCAGACAAAACCCCGCACAACGGAGAGTGTGCTGTATGAACGGTGCCGCTTGCCTAAGGTGCTGCAAGCACGAGCAATTTTGCTGCTCTTTGTAGATTTTTTTGGATACGATTGGAGACGAAATGGGTTGACCAAATGATTTGAAATTTTAATGATGATGATTAGATAATTGACAAACTTAGGGTTATCTCTTGGTACATTTTTAATTTTTTGTTTCGTTTATTAGTAATAACTAATAATCAGTGGATTTTTGGTGAATAATTTGTATAAAATTGAGTATAAAATTAAATTTCAAAAATGTGCTAAGTGATAATAACCCTAAGTTTGTCTTTCATCTAATCATGATTAAAATTTGAGATCAATTGGTTAACGGGTTTGGTCTCTAATCTTATCGGAAGTTTCAGAGTTTTGCACGGTTTTGTTGAATAGACAACGCCTATTTAACAAGGCACAAACCAAAGATAGAAAATGCTACTAAAATACAGACAGACTGATCATGTGAACGTCCTGTCAAAGTTACACCCACTTATGAAACAATTTTTCTCTCTTGATTGCAAAAGCGACTGAGCACTTGTATCCTTGAGTATAGACCCCTAGCTAGAGGGGCTACGGGGTAAAGCGGTCACGAGACAGGAAAATTAGTTCCTACCACGACTACTTGGGATCGCTAGCATCACCATGGTCGGTAAAGGTGTTCAGTTATCAGCGCGCCAAGCGACCGTGGTAAACACTACTTGCAGGCGACAGCCGGGTCTCACTGTATCCACCCTTCCGAAGCCCTCAGGCTATTCCCTCGCAGCGCACGCCGCTACCCTCATCCGCTACTAATGACTATTTCCGGGTTAACTTATCTCTCAATCTCAGCCAGTGCGGCGCCGAGTCTTTTACCTGCGCTGCCCCACACTCGCAAATATTTCCCAAATGAATATTCTGAACTGATGTCAATTTTGCATTGGATTGAAAGATGTAACACGCATTTTACGTAAACAATCGCAACAGCGGAAGAGGACACACACAAACATCCTACGCAATCGATGACCGTTTTTTCTTGTATACCAGCTCAATAAACGAACGAAACAAACAATTACTCTTCTTTTCTCTTTATCACAGCGCAATAAACGAGCGTAACGCAACAATGAGTAACTAGAAAAGCCAGCCAATTGTTTTACAGGCAGTTGATTTGAACGCACAAACAGCCTGCGGAAACAATGATTGTCTTTTCTTCTTGTTTTTCACATCGCAATAAACGAACGAAACAAACAATTACTCTTCTTTTCTCTTTATCACAGCGCAATAAACAAACGCAACAAACAACGACTGTCTTTATTATTGTTTTTCAAACCGCAATAAACGAACGTATCGCAACAATAGGTAACGACAAAAGTCAGCAGTTGATTATCAACACACGAACAGCCTGCGCACAATTACTAGGTACTTTTCTTCACGGTTATCACACTCGAACAAATTAATAATTGCAACACGTGGTATACACGTAACTCGTAAGAATGATGGCGAAGTATTTCAAGGGCCGTCCCACTCACGTTTTATTGATCTGTGTTATCAAATGCATCAGCAAACCAAAGAAACGATAGAGGGTCGGCCCCCTAAAGGGCCAATGTCTGTAACTGAAAACATCTGATTAATTTGAACCACCCATTTAATTTTTAATTTTTTCTTATTTAAATAAGACTATTGCAACTATTGTCTGTTTTTTTTTAATTTTTTTTTTATTTTTTTTTTTTTTTTTCAATTTTACAATATTTATTACACACCAATCTCTTTTAGATACGCGTCGAGCTTGTGCATACCTTCCGCATTCCAGTGGATACCGTCCTTCCTTCTGCACCTGCCCTGTCCCATATGGCTAGAGAAAAACAGAAATGTGTTGAGTTGTCGCTCACTAAATGAAAGTAATTATTAGCAACAAGGAAATAAACAATCTGGTGTATTTTCTCACCTCTCAAAAAGTTCTTCGCCATCATTCTTACGAGTTACGTGTACACCACGTGTTGCAATTATTAATTTGTCCGAGTGTGATAACCGTGAAGAAAAGTACCTAGTAATTGTGCGCAGGCTGTTCGTGTGTTGATAATCAACTGCTGACTTTTGTCGTTACCTATTGTTGCGATACGTTCGTTTATTGCGGTTTGAAAAACAATAATAATTAATAAAGACAGTCGTTGTTTGTTGCGTTTGTTTATTGCGCTGTGATAAAGAGAAAAGACGAGTAATTGTTTGTTTCGTTCGTTTATTGCGATGTGAAAAACAAGAAGAAAAGACAATCATTGTTTCCGCAGGCTGTTTGTGTGTTCAAATCAACTGCCTGTAAAACAATTGGCTGGCTTTTCTAGTTACTCATTGTTGCGTTACGCTCGTTTATTGCGCTGTGATAAAGAGAAAAGAAGAGTAATTGTTTGTTTCGTTCGTTTATTGAGCTGGGAGACAAGAAAAAACGGTCATCGATTGCGTAGGATGTTTGTGTGTGTCCTCTTCCGCTGTTGCGATTGTTTACGTAAAATGCGTGTTACATCTTTCAATCCAATGCAAAATTGACATCAGTTCAGAATATTCATTTGGGAAATATTTGCGAGTGTGGGGCAGCGCAGGTAAAAGACTCGGCGCCGCACTGGCTGAGATTGAGAGATAAGTTAGCCCGGAAATAGTCATTAGTAGCGGATGAGGGTAGCGGCGTGGGCTGCGAGGGAATAGCCTGAGGGCTTCGGAAGGGTGGATACAGTGAGACCCGGCTGTCGCCTGCAAGTAGTGTTTACCACGGTCGCTTGGCGCGCTGATAACTGAACACCTTTACCGACCATGGTGATGCTAGCGATCCCAAGTAGTCGTGGTAGGAACTAATTTTCCTGTCTCGTGACCGCTTTACCCCGTAGCCCCTCTAGCTAGGGGTCTATACTCAAGGCTTGTATCACTTTAACGCTGCAACTGTTTCAGAGCGCTGGTGTTCGAGGAAGAGGACTTCCAGCCGATGGTGTACGGCTACCGCCTCGTGCCGGACGTGTCTGAGTTCCGAGTGCTCGGGATGCTCAAGGAGGTGGAGGAGGAGCTGCATCGACGCACTCGCATCACGCCTACGAGCGCGGCCCAGCAGGCAGAGGTGTGACACTCTTTCCTAAGCCAAGTTACTTAGCGATTCGTCTCTCCACTTAGTTGTATAATAAAAGTGGGGGAAGGTTTGTTGTAATTTGAGCAGTTTAGCCATTGACAAACTATTCTTTGTTTCGGACAAGACTGTAGTCTATGTGTGCTGACAAAGCACACCGCCTTGTTCTTACGTATATTTATAGACCAAGGTCAAATTCTTCACGCGTCCGGCTGAGATCGTCTTACATTTTACCAGATTGCAGAGAAACCTGAGAAAATACAACAATATGTTGCAAACAAAAGTACCTGTGTCTTCATAAAGACAAATCTTTGTGTAAAATTGCAGCCTTCAACATCAACGAAAGCATTCCGTGCTGCTGCTAAAACAAATTAATCCTGTAGAGCAGATGTCAATGGCTTATAGGGGTGGGACGTTTAAATGTTTAAACGTTTTACCGTCAAGCTTGCGTTTAAACGTTTAATCGTAAAAAGTGTTGACATTTGTAATACTCAAAACTGTATCAAAGAATACCAAACAACAGTTGTTTTGTCTATTTATTGTCTGTCTGTTTTGTCTATTTCGTCAGAATGCTGCGATCAGCTGTGATGCTTTTACCCCTCCCCCTCAAGCCCTATCTCACGCCCACCCCTAAGTCACTTCAAGACTGAAGCTATGACCCTTATTTTTTGCTGGCGACATAGCCTCTGCGGGAATATGAAGAAAGTTCATATGACATGGCAGTGGTGACGGTTTGTTCCGTTGGAGCGGTTTGTTCCGGCCCTGATAAGGGCCGTTCGCGACGTTTCGAAGGATGTACTTCCTTCATCTTCTGAAGTTCATATCTTTACAACGAGTAGAGATCCGATTAAATCGTGATCGCGAAATTTTCGAAGTGTTGTTAATTACTCATATTTCTAAATATAAATGCGTTTCCAGTTTCTGGCCCAAAAACACTGGAATCTAATCGCGACAAAACGCGAAATTTATACCCTTCACTGCTAAACACCACCAAACTAACTAAAACGCGAAATGTATCTACCGCGAAATATCACCAAATTGAATATTTATTTCCTGTTAATAAATATCGCGACCCTGCTTCCAACTATTGTCGGGTCAGGGGGTGGGATGATCCCACCAATGTTCTAGGGCACGTGTGATCTCAGAGCCGACTTGCCAAGTCCGACACTCCACACTTCTTCAATCTCTTCTTCCACTTCTTTAGGCTCCTCTCTTTCCACCAGTTCCCTCCATCTCTCTCTGTCTTCCCACCACTTCTCTGTTGTAATTACTCCCCAACACTCTCCTCTGTCTTCTGCGGCTGCCTCTATTCCGTTCATCCATTTAGTTCTCTAGGTCTTCCTGCCTTTCTTCTGCCACCCATGGCTGCACGCTCTGCCTCTCTATATGGTATCCTCTCTTCTCCCATCCTCTTCATATGTCCGTACCATCTTAGCCTCTCTTTTCCAAGTTTAAATCTAGAGACTCCACTTCTAGGTCCTTTCTAATCTTTGCACTCCTCACCTTGTCCATCTTCGTCACCCCTGCCACACTTCTCAGGAACTTCATTTCCGCAGCCTGCATTTTCATTTCTTCCTTCCCTCCCATTGGCCAAGTTACTGCTGCATATGTTAAGATTGGTATGTAGTAGGTTTTGTACAGTAATATCTTACACCTCTGGGGCACATCTTCATTCCACAGTAGCTTCCTTACACTCTGGTACAACACTTCTGCTGCCCTCTGTTATAAATATTAATAATTGTGTACCTATATGAACCTTGTGAAAAGCCATCTTGATAATAGAGAGAGAGTGATTGTTTTAGGAGGACAGATGAATGTATGACTTGGCTTAAATTGTTGTCTTTGATGAGTGAAATAAAATATTTGAAGCACACGGCTGATAATTATTATTTCGTTCTAAAAACTGAACTAATATTCGTTATTAGTGTAAGTTTCAACATCAGAAGTGGGATATAAAAGCCATCACCCAACATTTGAGTAGAATTCGTTTCTAAAAATAATTAGTTGAGAAAATGCAGCCTGCTGCAAATGCAATCCGCCCTCGTGTGTCTACACGCAAGCCAACGAGAGGAAAAAAAGAGTAAGACTGCACCACGAACTTCCAGTCCAGCTCCCAGCGAAGCAAGTAGTATATCAACATCTATGACGGCAATCATGAAGATGATGATGGAAGACAGCCGTCGACGTGACGAAATGATGACAATGATGTTTGACAAGATCAACACAGGATCTGCATCAGTGGTACTGCCAGACTTGGTAAAAGTGATTCTCGACTTCGACGGAGAAGGTGGTCAGCATGCTGGTGAGTGGATACGATCACTCGAAGCTACTAGCGTCCTGTACAAATGGCCTGATGCCGTCAAGTTAGAGACAGCTAGGTCTCACTTAACCGGCGCCGCTCGTCAGTGGTTTTTAAACAGATATGATGTTATCACCACCTGGGATTCATTCAAAGAGGCCTTCCGAGCTACCTACATGGTACAGGTTAGTCTCTCAGAACGATGGAAAAGAATGAATGAACGAGACCAGAAGGAAGGAGAAAGTGTGCATCTGTACTTCCACGCTAAAGTGCATCTGTGCAAGAAACTAGGAATGACTTTTGCAGACACGAAAAAGCAAATTGTCATTGGTTTGTTATCACGATCCCTTAGCAATTCACTGGCTTCAAGAAATCACGAAAATGAAGATGAGTTGCTTAGAGATATTGCCGAACTTGAAGAAATTGATCGTGAACGAAGTGCACGAGCACGTGCAAAGAACGAATATGGGAATGCATAGAAGCAACCGGCTCAGTCAGACAGTAATTCGAATCAAGGAGACTCGAAAAACAAGCCCGATCAGATAAGTAAAACGTCATCTACTACATCATCGAGTAGTAGTACAGACAAACCTCAGACGACATCATCTGCTGTGAATGTCCAGAGCACAAAGGATAAATGCTACAATTGTGACAAGATCGGTCATATTTCACGTGATTGCCAAGAAGCACGGCGTCCATTCAAGTGCACGGAATGTGGTATGGAAGGTCATACCAAGAAGTATTGCAAGAAGTCAGAAGATTCCCAACGTCTGATCTCGTCAGATGCTGGTATTGGCCCTGCAAAATACATCAAGACAGCGAAGATTGGCAACGAAGAACTTCAATCTCTCATCGATCCAGGGAGTTCTGCGTGCACAATCCAAGCTTCAGCAGCGATACGTTGCGAGCTGAAGATAGAGCCGACGACAACCACGCTCGCAGGATTTGGAGAGACCAACAACATCACAAAGCCTTTAGGGAAGACAGTAGCAAAAATCGAAATTGACGGAGTGATTGGTGACGATGTTGACGTGATGATTGTACCTGACAAGGCCCAGCCAATGGACTTGTTGATAGGCAGAACTTGGTTGGATCAACAGGCAATTGCATTCGCGCGTGTGGATGAAAAACTGATTATTGGTTACCGCAATGAACAACCATTCGTAAGCATAAATGCTGGGACATCAAAGGTGGTACTTCAAAAACCTGAAGTTAGAAACCATGATTAGTCTTGTCTCAATCCCGTGATTCAAGAACCTTCCGTTTCAAATCATGAAGAAACTTGTCTCAACCTCGTGAGTCAAGAACCTGACATTTCAAATCATGATTATTCTTGTCTCAACCTTGTGAGTCAAGAACCTGACATTTCAAATCATGATTATTCTTGTCTCAAGCCCGTGAGTCAAGAACCTGACGCTACAAATCTCAACCCCGTGAGTCAAAAAGCTGAAATTACGAATTGTGATGTTTGTCTCGATCTCGTGAGTCAAGTTTTGACATGCTATGATCCAATTCAAGAAAACTTTCGTCTTGATACTCCGAATCAAAACCCGACTTGCCATGAGCTTACAATTCGAGACGCCCTCCGCATTGATCTTCTGAATCACGACAACGCTTGCTTGGAGACTCTGAGACAAACCAGAGAATTCAGATTCGACATTGAGAAAGAAGATAACTGTATCCCGAAGTACATCAATAGCCGAGTATCCTACGATCCTGGAGGTGCGAAAAGTGAACCACCTGTGACGAACATCGACGACAAGACATGACATACCAGCGAATCGACGCGATCAGAAACAACTGGAGCCACATTCAGTCCAACTCGACCACGCTGTTTGATCCATCGACCGAACCATTGTATTAGTTTTGTATCTCGTGGTATCTTGTTTTATTGTTTGTTTGTTTCTTGTATTCTATTTAACTTCATAATTTGCGTTTATCGAGGCCGATAAATTACAGAATGGCCGAATGTTATAAATATTAATAATTGTGTACCTATATGAACCTTGTGAAAAGCCATCTTGATAATAGAGAGAGAGTGATTGTTTTAGGAGGACAGATGAATGTATGACTTGGCTTAAATTGTTGTCTTTGATGAGTGAAATAAAATATTTGAAGCACACGGCTGATAATTATTATTTCGTTCTAAAAACTGAACTAATATTCGTTATTAGTGTAAGTTTCAACACCTCACCCTCCTCCTCTCAGCCACCCTCCTCTCAATGATCTTTTCATACAATTTAGCAGTTTGGCACTCAAAGTTACTCCCCTGTAGTTGCAGCAGCGCTTTCTGTCCCCTTTCTTAAAGATAGGAATAAGTATTCCCTTCCCCCAATCTTCTGGAACATCACACTGGGTCCATGCTGCTTCAATTACCCGGCAGAGCCACTCAATTTCCTTCTGCCCTGACGCTTTCAGCATCACGACACTGACTTCGTCCATTCCCGGGGCTTTTCCATTCTTCATCTTCTTCAGCATTTCTTTCACTTCCACCTGTCCCGGTATTTCACCCGCAACCCCCTTGCTTTCCTCTGTCATATTTTGGTTTGTCTCTCTGTCTTTCGTTTGTACTGCCTCTCCCTGAAGTAGCTCCTTAAAGTACTCTTTCCACATTGTTTTTATCTCCTCCGGTCTGTTTGTGAAACCACCACCCTCCTTCTTCATTAGGGTTTGAGTCTCCCCAGTATGTCGTTTCGCCTTGATTAGACTGTACAGCAGTATCTTATTTCCGTCAAAGTCATTCTCCAACCTGTTTGCAAACTCTTGCATTGATATTTTCTTCTCCTCCTCTACTATGATCTTTACCACTCTCTTGCTTTCCCCGTAGTCCTTGATGTTTTCTTCCGTATGGGACTCTTCCTTCCTTCTCCACGCCTCCTTTTTCCTCCGCACTGCCTCTCTCACCCTTCTATTCCACCATGGTGTTTCTTTCCTTCTCTTTTTTCCTCCAGCTCTCCCACAGGTCTTTTCAGCTATGTCCACTAGAGCTGCATTAAATGCACACCATTCTTCATCCACTCCACCTATTGCTCCCTCTGGTGCCCTCTCTGCTATCTCTCTTCTGAACTCCTCCCCGACTTCTTTCTGCTGTAACTTCCATGCCTTTATCCTGGGTGCTTTGACTTCTGTTACGGTCCTCTTTCGTCTCTCTATTCCTACCTTCGCCACCAGCAATCGATGGTCGCTGCCTAGTGCGACTGATGGTAGAACCTCCACATCTCTCACCAGTCTCTCCATATCTCTGCTGACACATGTAGTCTATAACTGATTCCCATCTCTGATTATCAACTCCATATCCATATCTCGTTATCTTCTGAGCTCTTCTTTTCATAAACCATGTGTTTGCGATTTTTAACGAGGTTCTTGCACACCAATCTAACATCTTCACTCCTTCAGTGTTTCTTTTACCGCAGCCATGTGGTCCAATTACCTCTTCAAAGTCCTTCCGCTCCTCTCCTACCATGGCATTAAAATCCCCCATCACCCATACCTCCTTTGCTTGCACCATCTCATCTAGTTCATCCCAGAAAATGTATTTTTCTTCAGAAGGTCTTCCAGACTGAGGTGCGTACACCTGTATCAGGTGCCGCACGCTGCTTCCTATTAGGATACTGATTCCGATCATCCTGTCATTCACGGCATTTACATCCAGGATGTCACCAGCGTAACGGGGCTGACCACAAAACCCACTCTATTTCTTCCCTCTTCCCCTCCCGACCATATCAACTTGTAGTCCCCTCTGAGCCTCTTTTCCCCTTTTCCCTCCACTTTGTTTCACTTAGCCCCAGCAGGTCTATCTTTCTCTCCTCCATCATGTCCACTATCTCTTCCAATTTCCCTGTTAGTGTAACTATATTGAGTGTGTGATGTTGGCTAGAACTGATGATCTAGAAGGCAGTGCCAACAGGAAGTGAACATAGTCTCTAGCACGGCAGAGAGATATATCTAGTGGAGCGGTCGCTCCACGCCAGCCAAGTCGTACGGCGCGCACACTCTCATATAAAGGCTGGAGCAAACCCACTTTCACTGTAAGCATCAAAGTGGCATTTACGGCCTACTAGATCTTAAAATTGGGAAATCTCACATTGTTGCGATATATCTTAATTTCGAGCTATGGCCCACCCTACAACATATACCAAATTTGGGAACAATAGGTTACGCCCTTTGCACGCTAGAGGGCCGTGAAAACAGTCTTTAAGGGCGGTTTTCATAATAATAATAATTGAGCGAGGGAAGCGAGCGTCTCCTTTTGGCTCTTTTGGCACAGACCTCTGTTTTTTTTTTTTTTGTGTGTGTTTTTTTTTTTTTTTTTTTTTTTCTGTTACTGACGATATACAAGTCACAGTTTTTCTTCGATCAAGCTGAAAATTTGCACACATGTACTGACCATTTCCGGGCGTTGCAGACCCTAATTTTTTTTAAATCCCCTGATTGGTTCAAATTTTAAAAAAATTATCTTTTGATTGGTTGGTTTGATCAATTTGAAATTTAGCAAAGTCATTGCAACCAACATTGTACCCAATCATAATAAATTTCAGCCAAATCCTCCCATTGGTTCAAATTTGAAACCATTTTTCCTGTGATTTTTGAAATTTAAACTAGAACCGATTGACCGACCAACTAAAAACTTTGCATGGTCATTGGTACTATCATTTAAGGTATTTTTGCCAATTTTCAGTCAAATCTGTCGTTATTTTCAAAAGTTTTTTTAATTTTAGGGACATTTTGCAAGTTGGCTGTCAAATTCACGGCGACTTCGAATCTTCAGTTCAAGGCAAGGTAGTTAGAGCAGAAGTTTCAAACGAAATGAAACTAACTAGAAAAACGCTCTGGGTAACGCGTTGATGAGCGAGCACGGATACGCAGAACACCTCGAACCGAAATTCTGTCTATCGAAAATATCATTAAAAGCCAATAATTCGTGAATTTCGTCAGACTTGAATAAAAATCTCTAATTATTTCTTAAATGTTAGTATCAACCTTTATGATTGAACTGTTCCTTGTTAATATTCAAAAATCACAGGATCTCTTTAAAGAATATATACCTGGTACCACTCAAATCATATGATATTAGTGTGTACACAATATCAGATCAATCTGTTGAACGGTCATTATTAGTTTCATTTCGTTTGAAACTTTCTGCTCTAACTACCTTGCCTTGAACTGAAGATTCGAAGTCGCCGTGAATTTGACAGCCAACACGCAAAATGTCCCTAAAATTACAAAAACGTTTGAAAATAACGACAGATTTGACTGAAAATTGGCAAAAATACCTTAAATGTTGGTACCAATGACCATGCAAAGTTTTTAGTTGGTCGGTCAATCGGTTCTAGTTTAAATTTCAAAAATCACAGGAAAAATGGTTTCAAATTTGAACCAATGGGAGGATTTGGCTGAAATTTATTTATGATTGGGTACAATGTTGGTTGCAATGACTTTGCGAAATTTCAAATTGATCAAACCACCCAATCGAAAGATAATTTTTTTAAAATTTGAACCAATCAGGGGATTTCAAAAAAATTAGGGTCTGCAACGCCCGGAAATGGTCAGTACATGTGTGCAAATTTTCAGCTTGATCGAAGAAAAACTGTGACTTGTATATCGTCAGTAACAGAAAAAAAAAACAAAAAAAAACAGAGGTCCGTGCCAAAAGAGCCAAAAGGAGACGCTCGCTTCGCTCGCTCAATAATGACCGTTCAACATATTGATCTAATATTGTGTACACACTATATCATATGATTTGAGTGGTCCCAGGAATATTTTTTTTAAAGAGATCCTGTGATTTTTGAATATTAACAAGGAACAGTTCAATCATAAAGGTTGATACCAACATTTTAGGAATATTTAGAGATTTTTATTCAAGTCTGACGAAATTCAAGAATTATTGGCTTTTAATGATATTTTCGATAGACAGAATTTCGGTTCGAGGTGTTCTGCGTATCCGTGCTCGCTCATCAACGCGTTACTCAGAGCGTTTTCCTAGTAATCTTAGTAGTAGTAGTAGTAGTCTCCTGGAATTCAAATACGGTAAACAGGTCACAGCCTAAACGGCTGAACCGATTGCTCTCACATTTTTACCACGTGTGCACTTTTGGCGTCTGATTTAACCTTCACCCCATGAATTTTTTGTGCCGCCATTTTGAAACCGGAAGTGACGTCATATCTCAACAACAGCTGGACCGATTGGAACGAAAATAGCGCCAAACGATTCGGACGGTCATCTATATGGATTATCAATAGCAACAGACTAAAATTTATGTTAACGAAACCGGAAATGACGTCATGAAATTTAATTCATCGATTGGCATTTCGGCAACAAATTTGATCCAATTATTTTGATATTTATGTAACGTATGTTCTTTTGTGATTTTATTTGACTTGATATAAAACCAACCGGAAGCCGCCATTTTGAAACCAGAAATGACATCATATCTTAATAACGTCTTAATAGATTTAAACGAAACCAACGCTAAACAATTAAGACGGTCAACTTTATGTATTATCATCAATAATATTTGCAGTTTCCCATACTGAAACCGGAAATGACGTCACACATTTTAAAAATCGCACAAATTTACATTTTGATGCAATAAATATACTATTTGAGACTGCTTATAATAAAATGTAATCATGTGTAAATTATAATTCAAGAGGTCAGTGATTTCAGCAGCCATTTTGAAACCGGAAGAAACGTAATATCTCGAAAACTGGTTGACAGATCGGTATGAAACTAGTGCCAAACGATTCGGAAGGCCATCTCTATGGAATATGAACAGTCAAACTCGATTTTTCCTATTTATGAGGCCGGAAATGACGTCATTCAAATTTATAAATCATTATAATCCCCTCCTATACAATAAATACATATTCAGAAAGCTAAAAATGATACACATAATTCATAGTTATAAATTCTATGTGGCAGTGCAGAAAGTTCAGCGGCCATTTTGAAAACCGAAGTGTTGCCATATCTCGGAACTGGGTTGACCGATTGGAATGAAACCTTTGTTTTTTTCATGAGAATAACCAAATTGTAAAGGGTATTTTTTTTAAAGGATTTAGTAATAGTTCATTTGATATGTCATACGTAAGTTGTAAGAATAAACTAAAAAAAGTAGTGATATCCCCATAAAAAACACTCCGTGTAAAAATACCAGCCAAGTCTCTTCAACTTAAAAAAAAAATAATGAAATCTTAAAATTCTGCACTGAAAAGAAGTGATATCAAAAAATTAGCCAAGTCAAAACTTTATTTGAAAATCAAAAAATACTTGGCGCATCGTTTTTTTTAAGGCATTATAGGTATACTATGTATATGTATATTTCATGTATAATTTATGATTGGCCTATACTTCCAAGCTATTTATGTACACGATGCGCCAAGTATTTTTTGATTTTTAAATAAAGTTTTGACTTGGCTAATTTTTTGATATCACTACTTTTCAGTGCAGAATTTTAAGATTTCATTATTTTTTTTTTAAGTTGAAGAGACTTGGCTGGTATTTTTACACGGAGTGTTTTTTATGGGGATATAGATATACACTTACACTATAGCAGAGGTATTCTCACTCCACCAATGAACGTGAAGCCTTTTCGACATGAGAAATATTGGGGTATCCGGGCATCGTTAGCGCATAATATATCAGCACTAGTGGTAAAAATATGAACAAACTGCTAAATTTATCCATTGAGCCGTCGTTGCATTTATATGCTATGCACGATGTTCTTTTGTTTTATATCAGATATTTACAATTAAACTATAAAATGAAATATAAAACCATTAAATACCGTCAAATAACAGATGTTCTGCGTGCCAGCAGGCACATCAAGTGCAAACTATGAATTAGCGGTTGAGCCATCGTCAGAGATTGGTCATCAAGTAGTTCACTCTTCACGCTATTGATGTTGCTCAAATCACCGGGGCCACCCAGATTTCCCCAATCACAGGGTCTAAAAAGGCTTCACTGCGGTCAATGTTATCAGTATAGGAGTGAGACAACCGTCTCTACTAGTATGAATGTAGTAATGATGCCCATGAATCTTGTCTCTAGTGTGACTAGAGTGGTTACATTGTTAGTTGCTTGCTGTTTTAGAATAAAGAAGACTACCACTTTATATGATTGTAATTTATCTGTTTCAATTAAATATCTTATGTAGTTTATTAAGTATTAATTGATAACAACACATGGTGGCGGCGCGTGAGTAAGAAAACCAGTAAATTTACGCAGTTTTACGTTATTTTCGGTGTAAGAAAAGCAAGAAAAATGGTGCTCGGAGATGAGGCCAATGTTCATGTTCAACAACAGCCATTACCTCAAGCCGATTCTACTACTCAATTACAACCACCTCCAAAATTCGACTTCACCGATCCACAAACATGGACCAGGTGGATTCGGAGATACGAGCGTTTCCGTATTTCAAGTTGTCTGGACAAAGCAAGTAAGTCAAGACAGGTCCATCATCTCATTTACTGTATGGGAGATGAAGCGGAGGATATCTTACTTTCTATGGAGCTCACTGCCCTAGAAGAAGATGATTATGAATTGGTTGTAGAAAAGTTTAATTCTCACTTTGTCAAAAGGAGAAATGTGATATTTGAAAGAGCCAAATTCCATCAGAGGAAGCAAGAAGAGGGGGTATCAGCGGCTGAGTTTATAACATCATTGTATACATTAGTAAAACATTGTGCGTATGGAGCACTACAGGAAGAACTTATCAGAGATAGGTTAGTGGTAGGTCTTAGAGACACCAAGTTATCCGAAACTTTGCAAATGGATGCAGAGCTAACTTTGAAGAAGGCCATCGATAAGGTCCGAGTACATGAAGACATTTGAGGTCAGCAGAAGATCCTGAGGGGGTTAGAAAGCAATGATGCGAATGTTGATATGGTTAAATCAAATAAACCTAAGTTTCAGCATTCAGGTGCCCGTTCTCACCAGCAACAGGAACATTTCAAGCCGTCGAGCAGCTACAGTGGTCAGAATAAATCTGCAGACCGCTGTACCAGATGTGGACGCACACCATCTCACCCGATACGAGATTGTCCAGCGAGGGAGGTGAAGTGCAGAAGCTGTAACATCATGGGCCACTTCGAGAAACACTGCCGCAGTAAGAAGAAGCAGTCAACGGTACACGAAGTGCGAACCGGAGGCCAGCAACCCGAAGTATATCTAGGTACGATAGATGGGGACACCACCGACGACCCATGGTTCGTGACACTACTAGTAAATGGTAAGCGAACACAATTCAAAATTGACACAGGTGCCGATGTAACTGTACTCTCGGAAGAGGAATACAAATCCAGGTTTTCCAAGCATAAGCTTAGTCCAACGACGAAGACACTTCTGGGACCAGGACGAGCAACCTTAGATGTCAAAGGTCAGTTTAAAGCAACATTTCAAGTGAAACAAAACAAGTCTGTTCAAGACATCTTTGTGGTCAGCAACCTAAGCAGTGCACTACTGGGCCAATCAGCAATCAGAAGTTAAACCTAGTTCAGCAGATCCACGCGGTAAAGCAGATTGATCCACTGAGCCAAGGAGACGTCAAGAAAGAATACCCATCTCTGTTCACGGGATTGGGTGAATTGAAAGGCGAGTACAATATACGGATCCAAGCTAAAGCAGAACCATTCGCCATCGCCGTTCCACGTCGAGTAGCAATACCACTCTTGCCAAAGGTAAAAGAACTTGAGAGATGGAAAAAGCAGGTGTTATCTCCAAGGTCGACGAGCCAACAGATTGGTGCGCAGGAATGGTGGTAGTGCCAAAGAAAAACGGAAACGTAAGAATATGTGTAGATCTGACACACCTGAATAGAAGTGTCCAGCGGGAACGTCATATTATGCCTGCTATGGAAGAAACCTTGGGACACCTAGGTAGAGCAACTGTGTTCAGCAAATTAGACGCAAATTCGGGATTCTGGCAGATCAAGCTTTCCGAAGAGTCACGTAAGCTCACAACCTTTATTACTCCCTATGGTAGGTATTGGTTCAACAGGGTTCCATTCGGGATAACTTCGGCACCAGAAGTGTATCAAAGGAAAATGTCGGAACTACTCGAAGGACTACCCGGAGTAGTATGTCACATGGACGATGTTCTTATCTTTGGGGAAACCAAGAAAGAACACGATCAACGAATGTCAGCAGTGCTTACAGCAATCAGTAATGCAGGTGTCACACTGAATGAAGCAAAATGTGAATTTGGTGTCAGCACAGTCAAGTTTCTGGGCTACATTCTAGAAGAGTCTGGAGTGAAAGTAGATCCCAGCAAGACATCAGCAATAAATCTGATGAAAAGTCCGAAAGATGTTTCAGGCGTAAGAAGACTTCTGGGGATGACTAACCAACTAATGAAGTTCGTTCCTAATCTGGCAGTAATGACGAAACCAATTCGCGAACTTTTGTCGGGAGACAACTTTCAGTGGGGAGTGCCTCAAGAAGAAGCTTTTACAAAAATCAAGGAGAAGTTGACGACGACCCCGACGTTAATGTTCTATGACGTCAATAGGGAGATCCGTTTAACGACAGACGCATCATCGTTTGGTTTGGGATGTGTTCTGGAACAGCTGGACTATTCCAATATTTGGCGGCCAGTAGCGTACGCATCCAGATCACTCACCGACACTGAAACCAGGTATGCCCAGATCGAGAAGGAAGCTTTGGGAATTGTATGGGCATGTGACAGGTTCCAGAATTTCCTCATAGGTAAACAGTTCCATGTACAGACTGATCATTTACCTCTTGTTCCCATAATGCTAAAGAAGTCTCTGAGCGATCTGTCACCAAGAATTCTGAGAATGAGAATGAAATTGATGAGATTTGCATTTACTATCTCACATGTTCCAGGTAAGGATCTACATACGGCAGACACTCTGTCCAGAGAGCCGGTAGAAATTGCTTCTGTTCAATGTTGTGAATTTGAAGCAGAGATAAAGGAATGTGTTGACCAGGTCGTAGGAGAGCTTCCAGCAACGGATGCACGTCTCGACGAGATAAGGAAAGCCCAGCAAGAGGATCGTACATCTCAACAAGTCAAAAGATACATTGCTGACGGATGGCCATCGAAGCGAGACCCAGCAGCCATTGCCGCTCCATTCTTTCAAGAAAGAGGTTACCTGACTGTCCAGCAGGGACTTCTGATGAAAGACCAACGACTGTACATACCAGGAAGTATGCAGAAGGAAATTCTACATAGAATCCATGAAGGTCACTTAGGGATTAATAAATGTAGAGAGAGAGCCAGACAGTCAGTGTGGTGGCCAGGAATGAGCCAGCATATTCAAGATGTAGTAAACAAATGTCAACATTGTTTGGAACACAGGGAAAATCCACAAGAACCGTTATTGACAACACCTTTGCCAGAGCGAGCATGGCAGAGAGTAGCCATGGATTTGTTTCAACTCAAGGAACACAAGTATTTGATAATTGTAGATTATTAATCAAAGTTCCCTGAAGTATTATTGTTGGATAAAACCACCAGCAAGCATGTCATCAATCGCATCAAGTCGGTATTTGCGAGGTATGGAATTCCGGAAGAAGTTGTTTCAGACAACGGACCGCAGTTCAGCTCAGACGAGTTTCGAAGATTCGCAACAACCTACGGATTCAAGCATGTGACTAGCAGCCCAAGATATCCAAAGGCGAACGGACTTGCGGAACGGACAGTGAAAACCATGAAAGGTATCCTGCAGAAGTCAGAAGATGTATATCTCGGAATGCTAGCATACCGATCAACACCACTAGCATCAGGGCGTAGTCCGGCGCAGATGCTAATGAGCCGACAGCCAAGAACAACGCTAGTAACTGCTTCGGACAACCTACTACCTAATCAAATCAACACCCAAGCGTAGAGAAGGAGGGAAGAGGCTAGGAAAGCGAAGCAGAAGCACGATTACGACCGAAGACATCGTGCCAGAGAGTTACCACCGTTAGAATTAGGTTCACATGTATATGTTACAGATCAGAAGAAATATGGCCAGGTGATAGCAGCCGGTACCACTCCGCGGTCATATCATGTAGAGACATCAGAGGGGACACTCAGAAGAAATCGAGTCCACCTCATGCCATCACCGAAACCAGATGTGCCCGGTCCGGCAGCAGCGGACGAGCCACAGGATGAACCACAGGATGAACCAGCAACACCACCCGGAGCATATCGTTCTAGGCGGGGCAGAGTCATTCGAAGACCACGAAGATTCAATGATTATTAGCATTGTCTAATTCTAACCTTTGTACTATTAGTTTTGAAATTTCATAAGTTGTATCATGTTTGTTAGTACCCAAAAAGGGGGATGTGATGTTGGCTAGAACTGATGATCTAGAAGGCAGTGCCAACAGGAAGTGAACATCAGTGGCGGCTCGTCCATAGGAGCACACGGTGCACTGCACCGCCTGTATTTCTCCCCAAAAAACTTATTTTTGAACAAATAAAAATAGTTTTGATTTCTTCCTCTTATTCAATTTAATTTGTTTGAATTATTGTGTTTTCGCGCGCTTCGTTCGTAGACTCTCATTCTCCCCCGCCCGAGCCCCGCCTTACAGCGCGCTCAAGGATGTCCTATCAAATAGCATTACATTCAAAAGTGACTCGATTGCCGAGCATGCATTGTATATGGGAGACCAGCTAGGTTTGGATTTCCCATTCAAAACTCGACTACACGTCCTACGCTTTAGGCGCCTTCCCATAAGCTTGACTGAGTCCACTTTCTGACTTGAACCCAGGCATAGCATGCGCTTATCCTCGCTTGAACAAAACGGTCGATGTTTTCGGCAAACGACGGTCTGTACAACTTCACGCAGTCGCTGTAGCATTAGATTCGTCAGCAAGCAGCATGCTTACCAAGGTACTGTGAAGTCAAGTGGATTGCGTGATATTGCGTGTTAGTGAATCGAGTGATTTTTGTACTAAAAGAGTTGTGTTTGTATTATTTTTGTAGTACATTTTATTTATAATAACTAAGTAGTAATCATGATCGATGATTCGTTAATTGTTTTGTCCAATAAAACAATTCAAGAACAAAACACCGTGAGACAATACTGCAGGCGTGTATGTCCACATCAACCAATACTTCAAACAGTGGTAAAAAATAACCGTACAGTTGTGAGAAAATTAAATTCGGAGTGGTGCAAGAAGAAAAATTGGTTGTGTGGAAGTGAAAAACTTAATAAACTGTTTTGTTTTCTGTGTCTATTGTTTTCAACGAGTCAACGACGTGACAACTGGGTTAAAATTGGTGTTTCGGATTTTATCTCATAAAATTAAACTGCAGCATGAGGAATCGTCTGCACACATGAACTGCGACATGCAGGTAAATAAATGTGTAAATTCGGGTAAATTCGGGATGAATAAAAAATAAAAATAGATGATAAAAATGCGTCAAATACAATCCAAAATCATTTTTTTCCCCCGGGACTCTACGCCCCGGACCCGCATGCGCTTGGGGCCCCTCCCCCCAAATCTCCCATTGTACTCAACGAAATTTGAAAATTGTGCACCTCCTCACTTTTGGGTCACGAGCCGCCACTGGTGAACATAGTCTCTAGTGTGACTAGAGTGGTTACATTGTTAGTTGCTTGCTGTTTTAGAATAAAGAAGACTACCACTTTATATGATTGTAATTTATCTGTTTCAATTAAATATCTTATGTAGTTTATTAAGTATTAATTGATAACAAACAACACATGTACCCACTTAGCATTGTTTACCATTTGCATTGTTTTCCCTGTTATTTTGTAAATTTCGCAGTTGATTTTCAAATTTTTCAAGTATCAAGTTTATTAACAACTTTGGACAATACAGTAAAAATACAGTAAAATAGTGTACAGTAATACAAAACAGTAAAGTATAGATACAATGCATCCTTTCCGGTAAAGGATCACCCAAGGTAAACCCCAATATTCAACTTTTTTTATTTCTAAAATCAGTCAGTGACCCTCCCCTAGACAAAAGAGCTCTGACCTTGTAGAAAACTACTTGGGGTTGCTTAGTGGGAGGGACAGTGACCTCGCATTATCACGTGAAAATAAAGTTGACATACCTGATATTATGTCTTTTACAGTCGCAATACATTTAAACAAACAACAAACAGTATGAAACAGCTTATAATAATTTTATTTTTGATATTGCATTGTGAAAAACCAAGGTGGAAAGTCAAATGCTGCACTGCCTTACCCAGAGTTTAAATTTTTGAGTGATATAATAGTGACCCTCTTCATTTAGATCGCGAGAAAAATGTACCTAATGACTAATGAGTAGTAAAATGGAAAGACGGGAAATCACGCATCAATCATGCGTAATTGCATATATTTAAAGATCAGTTGAGATGCGGGAGTGCTTGTTTCAATAAACTAAACAACAAAGCTCAAAAGCACTTTATTATTCTATGGCTCAAGTTATGTTGAAAATTATTGCAATTTAAATTAAAATGTATTTTTATTTTGATCAGTTGAAAGACAGTTTTGGGAAGTGTACAATTTTAAGAAGTGTTGAGAAGCTCTCAAGAATGACACATGGTCTTGAAAGTGGTTGCACAGGGGGAGAGGCAATAAATATTCAATTATCATTTTTATGCTCAGTAAACGGTTAAACGTTTAAACGGACATTTTGAGAGCGTTTAAACGTTTACTAAACTCCTCAGTTTTTCCCAGCCCTAATGGCTTAGCACCCAGAATCACTTTTAAATTGTTTAATTCGAAAGATACGCCCTGTGGGGCAACAATTGGAGGGTTGCTTAATTCATTTTGAGCATTGAAATCACTTTTACATAGGTACTACGTATTTTTAGTTTGAATTCTAAAAACCGTCCTGTGGGCTGGAATTGTGCAGGGCTTTGCCCACCAGACTCCCTTCCAGGTGACACAGTCCCCCCCCCCCCCCCCCTTGAAGAAAGTAGTTCCTACGCGGCTGCTACTCGGGACGTGCCATCTTGATACTGTAACATAATATCTCTATGATCGAATGGTTTCCCTGGTAGTTGGAGGACGTGGTTGCTCTGTACACGCGCATCAAGTTCACGCGCCTGCTCTACCTCGTGCTCGGCAGCCTCAGCCGGCGCGAGCAGCCGGGCCTCAACGACTGCCAACGTCTGCTGGCCAAATGTTCCGAGCAGCTGGCGGTCATGCAGAAGACGGTCACGCGGGGCGTTCAAGGAGGCACTGAAAGTAAGTCTTAGTACATCCACATTTGTCTGCACTTGTATTATTGCGAGGAATATTGTAAGAGATGGGGGACGGAATTTTTCTACTGTTTTTTTAATTGTGATTTGAAGTTTAACACATTGTAAGCTTTATTACAATCGCCAGCACCAAACTGATCAACTCATTATCTTTCAACAACAACAACAATACATCGAACACTTGTTGATGGTGGCGTTTTAATTACCTACGTCAATTACAATCAGAGAAGATATTTTCAGAGAATTAGAGAGATAGCTGAAAAGCCCAGAAGCGGCAAGGCTAATGGTTCGGATAACTATTCGAAATGGTCCGTAAAACTAAGTACCCAGAGAAAGAAAAATGTAGAGAAATTAAGTGAAAATGCTCGTAAGATATGAAAACAACCAGTAAAATATAAGAAAGGTCCTGTTAATGCAACCATTGGAGCGTCAGCCGTCAACCGAAGAAAAGACATCAAGTACTTGCAGTAAAATTTTCTTGACACTTTCCCAATCACATTTGACAATACAAAAGCACTAAATCAAGCCACGTCCGATGTGAACATGACTAAAACAATGCAGTTATCTTGTCAGTGGCTGTGACAATATCTCTGCTGGAACCTCCCTCTACGTGTGACTGTGTCTTCCAGGCGACCACCCGACCATCATGGGGTTCGACCCGCTGGTGAACCAACGCCTCCTGCCGCCGACGTTCCCTCGCTACACAAAGATCAAGTCCCGCGTAGACGCGCTCGAGTACTTCGACGAGCTGCTGTGTCGGCTCAAGGTGGTCTGCAAGATCACCGGCTACTCCTCCTTCCACAACGCTCTGGTGAGTCTTTGTCTGCTCCGAAATCAAGCACTAGAGCTTAAGATACAGTGTCAAACACTCTCCGAAGTAGATCCAAACTGTTTGTGCAGGAAATAAGTGGATTGAATGAGATATTTCTTTGTGTTTATTTTAATTTTTAAAATTCATGGAGTCAGCAGTCTTGATTTACTTAATCATAGGTTGAACAAACTTCTTTTACATCATTCAGTGCAAATAATTAATGTTTTCCCGCAAGGACAGACATTATGTTAGGCAGGCCATTGACAGGTCAGATTTAACTTACCTAGGTATAAATAGGAAAATCAATGTATTTTTGTCAAGTGAGTGATTCCTCTTCATATTGAATTTTTTTTCGGAGCCTACAATTGCCCAGGGGGCCAATTCTTGAGTTTTCATGTTTTGAAACCATGTGTGGTTTCATTGTTTAAAACGTAAAAAAGTTGAAGACTAAGCAATAGTTGTCAACTTTTTTACGTTTTATACAATGAAACCACACATGGTTTCAAAACATGAAAACTCAAGAATTGGCCTCCAGGACCCTTGCCTAATAAAATCTTTTCACTATGACGGTCATACACTAAGACCGTCATAGTGTAAGACCGAGGTAAGACAATTCCCTAGACCCGATTTAATATAATAAGGTCTTAGCGCGGTCCGCCAAAGCATGCTAGAGATCTAGCCCGCCGGTAAGAACCGTCGTAGCACTAGTCACGTGACATTAAAATTAATATTAAATTTGAACTAGCCCGGGACTACCGTGGACCGTCTTATCTTGGTCTCACTGTGTCTCTCTCGCAGGACTTCTTCATGGACTTCAGCCGCCACAGCCCGTGCATTCTGTCGCGCTCCGTGCTGCAGCTGATCTACCTGCCGCAGTGCAGTCGCGTGTTCGGAACCCTCAGCGTGGTGGACGTGCTGAGAGACGCGGCCAAGAACTTCATCTTCCCTCCGGCGCTCATGCCCAAGTCCACGCTGCTCAACAACCCACAGGTATTCACACTAACAGCCGGCCACTGAGCGTCGGAAATTAAATCTTCACATAAGCAGACAGATTCATGTGCGCGTGGGTGCGGCGCTTTCATGGACATGGTACAAGTTATAACTACATCGCGAAATAACAGATGTGTACCTCGTTGTCGACAATCAACTACAATCGGCAATACAGCACATACATGTTCATTTATTTTCTTGCAAAAACTACATGTTTATTTACCCAAAGCAGCATATTTGTTTGACAGATCTCAGTTTTTTTTCCATCACAGACTTCTAAATGAGGCTTCAAACATAAAGAAGCATGTTGGTACATATAGTCCAATCATTAGCCATCTTACTTTTAATGCTTTTATATTGCATTCTAATTCTATAGATGTTTGTTTTCATTGTCAATGATAAATGAATGTAGGTTCATTTGATCCAATATCTGTTGTACCATAGCCAGCTGACATTTCGTGGATGAAAACACCACATCAGCCTTCTCCAATCGCTAGAGCCAGTTTTAAATGGTGATTTTATTTCTTCAAATTCGTTTTTAAAATCATCAATTTCGTTTTTTGTGTTTTTTCTGGAAGAGGGATTTTGCGATTTTGTGGTGATATTAAATTGATTATAAAACACATGGTAACAGCCCCCAGAAACTCTAATTTAAAGAAAAACATATACCTATGTTACATGTATGCCACTTGGAGGAGGGATTGGAATAGATTGGTCATGCACTTTTAGCACTGAAATAGGCTATCTAGAATGGCGTGTTTAATGCTCTGTACTGTCTTTTCCCCGACCCACATTTTCTCTGTGTAAATGATACATACATTACATAATATTTAAAATTTCATGACGCAAATGTATAGTTTGACAAGATATTTTCTTTCCCATTCCAACAATTTTCAGTGCAGTAATAATAGACCAATTCAGAAAATATCTGGGTGGCTCTGGTTTCTAGATAAATTCACATGCAGTTTGGTTTTCCATATATCCAGGGGCGTGCAGTGCAGCCTAGGCAAACTAGGCACTGTCTAGGCAGCCAGTATTCATCCTAATCTTAAATTGTATTTTATAAAATAATATTATGTTAATTAATATATTTTGAAATTGAACGTACTTAATGTTATAATATGCGCGAAATGCCTAATATATACGTGAAGAGCGTGGCGAGCCGTGCCACGCCGTTGCGATGTTCTGATAAAATGTTTTGTGAAAGGCCGAGCAGCCTACTAGATTAGTCTAGCTACGCGCCTGTGTTGATTGCGGGCGGGGAGGAGAGGAAGAGTATAACTCGCACTGTGACGTCACTCACACCGCGTCATCAGCTTAGGCAGATTCAACTGATGTCTTTCTCTCTCCAACTAATGCTCTAGATGTAATCTCTCTGTCTCACTTACTCCCACGAAAAAGACTCCCTCATCGACACGGCCAAGGCCACGCACAAGACGCAAGCTATGACACGTTCAGCAGAATGTCAGAACGCGGCAATAAACAAGCAAATTACTCAGTTTGATGACTGCTCTCACTCATCGAAGTTAGACATTCAAAGAGGTTTATAATTTGGAAGATTTGTGAAGTGAGTTCTGATAATCTGATTGAGTTGAATGAGTTGTGTCAAATTTTGATTTCGATTGCGCTGGACATTGTAATTACGGCATTCCCATGCGTGTGTATTCACTGGGATTTCAGTGGAATCAGTTGTTTAATTTCTCGTTGGCTAAGGATGTGGACAGAAATGCAGCGCCATCGATAAGTCCAAAATCAAAGTTTTTCAACACAAGGTGAGAGATACAAAATAATATCTTCTAGGATTAAAATATTCTCGGTAAGAAAAATTCTGTTGGTTAATTCCGAGGTTAATTCATGTTAAAAAATTATAAATTAGTGATTGGGGAAGGGGGGGGGGGGGGGAAGGGGGTTCATATTTTGTCTTGAAATTTGGCAAGTGCCTAGTCATGCTGGAAAACCACCGCACGCCCCTGCATATATCTATTAGTGTTTTACAACAATGGGTTACAATATGAATACACACTTGGAAAATCATACTGCATGTGAAATTCATTAGAATCCAGAGCCATCCAGATAATTTCTGAATTGGTCTATTGTTGAGCGAGCGTAGCGAGCGTCTCCTTTCGGCTCATTTGGCACGGACCTCTGTTTTTTTTGTTTTTTTTTTTGTTTGTTTTTTTTCTGTTGGGTGAGGCTGTACAGGTCAAGAGTTTTTCTTCGATCGATCTGAAATTTTGCACACATGTAGAGACAACCTTTTCTGTTTGCAGGCCCCAAATTTTTTTAAAATCCATTCATTGGTTAAAATTGAAATAAACATCTCCTGATAGGTTGTAAAATGAAAATGGTATTCGATAAATCTGATCAAATTCATATTTTGGCTATACAGGTCAGAGTTTTACTTTGATCTAGCTGAAATTTTGCACACATGTAAAACCAACCTTCTCTGTTTGCAGACCATAATTTTTTTGAAATCCATTAATTGGTTAAAATTTAAATAAATATCTCCTGATAGGCTGAAAAATGAAAACGGTCTTCGATAATTCAGATCAAACTCATATTTTGCATGATCATTAAGACCAACATTGTCTCTTATTTTACAAAATTTCATCCCAATCAGTTAAGAACGTATGAACTTATTAACATTTTTAATATCTGTCAGTAATGAAGTATCAAAATGAATGTTTTCCAGTGCCAATTGGATTGAATCAGATTTGTTTTATTTTAACCAGGGTTCTTAGATGCTTAGATGTTATTTTCAAGTTTCAATGAAAAGCATAATAATATGTTGTGTTGATTGAGTTATCATATTTCAATTCAATATGGATGTATATGTTTTCTGTGCTTGTGTACGCATTTCCGGTTCGAGAATTTGCATGTCCCCGTGCTCGCTCACCAACGCGTTACACTGAGCGTTTTCCTAGTTCTAAAACATCCATTTGTTAGTGATGAATACCTAGTTGTGACCACCCTGGTTGTGACTGAGTGAGAAAGGGGGGGTTGAGGAAACCGGTCGACCTTGAACAGATGGGGGCGCAAAACAAAGCAGCCTTGAGGCATCAGCAACTGGTTAGACTAGTTTTTTTGAGGGTGGGTAGCAAAGCGGCTAGCGAGGGGGAGGGGATTGAGTGACTGGCGCTTAGAAAGAAACTGGTTTCATTTGTTGTTGTGTCTGTTGGGGGGATAAAAGCAGTAATTTTAATAGAAAGCCCTCATTTCGTTGTCATTTCGCGGAAAATGTTGAATATCGCGATCATGGTTGGATTTCGTTTTTTTTCGCGATGTAAAAATGGCAGATTTGGGATCTATACACAATGAAATGGATCTTAGTAGAAGAAAATAGTGCAATCAGAACAATTCGCGAATTCGCGCATCACCATTTAAAACTGGCTCTACCAATCGCGTAATTTCTAGGATTCAATTTTTGTTTTAGGGTAATTCCGCGCCAACTCCCTGGAAGGAATTGAAGTGACCCCCTCCGATTTTGATCAAACTTGGCAGGATTGTTCCAAAGACAAAGGAAACACATACATATTTTTTGTTTTGTCCATATATTGTGTACTTTTTGAGTGACAGGCCCTCAAAAAAACAACGTTTTGGTCAGTAGCCCATCACTTTAACTACTGTAACTTCTGTACCGTTTAACATAAAAGCTTCAACTTTTTTAAGATTTGAAGCTTGGATTATGAGCTTTATAAATAATTGATGGGCAATTTTCGGTTTGTTCAACTTAGAGGTGAAAAATCAAAATTTTGACTTTAACAGTGTGCCCCCCAAAAAAGCATTTCTGTTAATTTTCTAAAAATTATGTAGTCATTGTTATTACGTGCGTGAAGTTGGCACCCCCCCAGAAAGCAATCGATTTGAAATTCTCCAAATATTTAGTGCTGATTTAGTGCTAATTAGTGCCGTTAATTTTGGATTTAGTGCTGCAACCCCTGGGAAGTAATTAGCGTTTATCTGTGGGGGGTGCCAACTTCACGGTCCAGCACCCCCCATGAAAACAATCGATCTGAAATTCTCCAGATATTTAGTGCTTATTTAGTGCTAATTAGTGCCGTTGATTTTGGATTTAGTGCTGCAATCCCTGGGAAGTAATTAGCGTTTTTGTGTGGGTGGCGCAGCACCCCCCATGAAAGCAATCGATCTGATATTCTCCAAATATTTAGTGCTGATTTAGTGCTAATTAGTGCCGTTGATTTTAGATTTAGTGCTGCAACCCCTGGGAAGTAGTCAGCGTTTTTCTGTGGGGGGTGCCAACTTCACGGTCCAGCACCCCCCCCATGAAAGCAATCGATCTGAAATTCTCCAAATATTTAGTGCTGATTTAGTGCTAATTAGTGCCATTGATTTTGGATTTAGTGCTGCAACCCCTGAGAAGTAATTAGCGTTTTTGTGTGGGGGTCGCAGCACCCCCCATGAAAGCAATCGATCTGAAATTCTCCAAATATTTAGTGCTGATTTAGTGCTAATTAGTGCCGTTGATTATAGATTTAGTGCTGCAACCCCTGGGAAGTAGTCAGTGTTTTTCTGTAGGAGGTGCCAACTTCACGGTCCAGCACCCCCCATGAAAGCAATCGATCTGATATTCTCCAAATATTTAGTGCTGATTTAGTGCTAATTAGTGCCGTTGATTATAGATTTAGTGCTGCAACCCCTAGGAAGTAGTCAGCGTTTTTCTGTGGAGGGTGCCAACTTCACGGTCCAGCAACCCCCATGAAAGCAATCGATCTGAAAATCTCCAGATATTTAGTGCTGATTTAGTGCTAATTAGTGCTGTTGATTTTATATTTAGTGCTGCATCCCCTGGGTAGTAATTAGCGTTTATCTGTGGGTGGTGCCTTCACGGTCCTAATTACTTCCCAGGGGTTGCAGCACTAATTCTAACATCAACGGCACTAATTAGTACTAAATCAGCACTAAATATCCGGAGAATTCCGGATCGATTGCTTTCACGGGGGGTGCTGGACCGTGAAGTTGGCACCCCCCACAGATAAACGCTAATTACTTCCCAGGGGTTGCAGCACTAAATCTAGAATCAACGGCACTAATTAGCACTAAATCAGCACTAAATATTTGGAGAATTTCAGATCAATTGCTTTTACGGGGGGTGCTGGACCGTAAAGTTGGCACCCCCCACAGATAAGCGCTAATTACTTCCCAGGGGTTGCAGCACTAAATCTAAAATCAGCGGCACTAATTAGCACTAAATCAGCACTAAATATTTGGAGAATTTCATATCGATTGCTTTCATGGGGGGTGCTGCGCCCCCCACACAAAAACGCTAATTACTTCCCAGGGGTTGCAGCACTAAATCTAAAATCAACGGCACTAATTAGCACTAAATATTTGGAGAATTTCAGATCGATTGCTTTCATGGGGGGTGCTGGACCGTGAAGTTGGCACCCCCCACAGAAAAACGCTAACTACTTCCCAGGGGTTGCAGCACTAAATCTAAAATCAACGGCACTAATTAGCACTAAATCAGCACTAAATATTTGGAGAATTTCAGATCGATGGCTTTCACGGGGGGTGCTGCGCCCCCCACACAAAAACGCTAATTACTTCCCAGGGGTTGCAGCACTAAATCCAAAATCAACGGCACTAATTAGCACTAAATCAGCACTAAATATCTGGAGAATTTCAGATCGATTGTTTTCATGGGGGGTGCTGGACCGTGAAGTTGGCACCCCCCACAGATAAACGCTAATTACTTCCCAGGGGTTGCAGCACTAAATCCAAAATAAACGGCACTTATTAGCACTAAATCAGCCCTAAATATTTGGAGAATTTCAAATCGATTGCTTTCATGGGGGGTGCCAACTTCACGCACGTATTGTTATTGAGCGAGCGAAGCGAGCGTCTCCTTTTGGCTCTTTTGGCACGGACCTCTGTTTTTTTTTTTGTTTGTTTTTTTTTTTCTGTTACTGACGATATACAGGTCAGAGTTTTTCTTCGATCGAGCTGAAATTTTGCACACAAGTACGTAACATTTCTGATTGTTGCAGACCCTAATTTTTTTGAAATCCCCTGATTGGTGCAAATTTTAAAAAAAATATCTTTCGATTGGTTGGTTTGATCAATTTGAAATTAAGCAAAGACATTGCAACCAACATTGTACCCAATCATAATAAATTTCAGCCAAATCCACCCATTGGTTCAAATTTGAAACCATTTTTCCTGAGATTTTTGCAATTTAAACTAGAACCGATTGACCGATCAACTAAAATCTTTGCATGGTCATTGGTACCAACATTTAAGGTATTTTTGCCAATTTTCAGTCAAATCTGTAGTTATTTTCAAAAGGTTTTGTAATTTTAGTGACATTTTGCGTGTTGGCTGTCAAATTCACGGCGACTTCGAATCTTCAGTTCAAGGCAAGGTAGTTAGAGCAGAAAGTTTCAAACGAAATGAAACTAATAATGACCGTTCAACAGATTGATCTGATATTGTGTACACACTAATATCATATGATTTGAGTGGTCCCAGGTATATTTTTTAAAGAGATCCTGTACGATTTTTGAATATTAACAAGGAACAGTTCAATCATAAGGGTTGATACTAACATTTTAGGAATATTTAGAGATTTTTATTCAAGTCTGACGAAATTCAAGATTTATTGGCTTTTAATGATATTTTCGATAGACATAATTTCGGTTCGAGGTGTTCCGCGTATCCGTGCTCGCTCATCAACGCGTTACTCAGAGCGTTTTCCTAGTTCTATAATACACAATCCCTGAAATTTTTGGAGTGGGCACGCTTTTGGTTTTAACGCTATGATTTAAATTGTCAACCGGGAAGGGCTAAAATTGCACTTTGCTTGCAATATTATGAGTAGGTAAATCATCATTTTGTTTGCTTGATGCAATTTATTTATTATGACCCATCTAATTAGTAATTTCTCAATATTTCTCGGTAGCATGGTGATTTCAAGACTCCTACCTGTTAAACGATTCAACTTACATTTTTATATTTTGGAGAGGCACATATTATGTAGAAGGCAATTTTTATTGTGTAGAGTCCATTGTGTAATGTGTGCACAGGACAATTTTAATTGGTGTGACAAGAGGGGTTCCTGTTGCAGGATTTTAACTGTTTAAAACTCCTCTACACCACCATCCAAGACAATCTTGTATTGATGTTCACAACAATCCTTCATGATAAAAATTATGAAGCGGGCAATGTTTCGGTAATCTGTAGTGTAAGATTATGCAAATATCTCATCAAATCATTTTCATTATTAGATAAGTAAATGTAGCTCATCATGATAATTTAAAAATTGTGATTGGCATGCTGTTCAAATTATACTCTCCTACCAGAGGTTGATGCTTGTCTAAAGCCCCATAACCACGCCACGGTCTCAACCTTGTATGGGGTCTTTTTTTTTAACGTGGAAAGGAAAAACCACCAGACAGGTCATGAAGTTGTTAGCAGGTGATTGGTAATGTCATTTTTAGGTTTTGATAGGTTCTTCTTTCCATTCATCAGACGACGAATAGATTTTTGTGGAAACTGTAAAATGTGTAGAAGGAATGATGCAGTGAAGTTTCTGTGTGCCAGTAATCATCTTTGCATGGGAAAACCGGCCGCGTTGAAGTTTCTCTTCAGCGTCATGCTCTTGCACAGTGCAGTATGCAAAGGTAATTGCTGTGATGTTAAGCCTCGCCCAATCATAAAGCTGCACTGGTGTGATGATTTGGGAGTCAGGGGCGCTGGAGACTTGCTCGAGCTGCAAGTCGCTTCAAAGTTCCTCCAACACCGTCGCAGGCCGATTTCCCATGCGAAGTGGCGAAGAAATGCCACTCGGCTTTGACTCCAAAATCCTCCTCGTGATAATAGATATTCGAAAAATTCTTTTTGTTTTTATATTGCGAGGCAGCACCATCCGAGAAGTAAATTACTTTCTTAGGTAGAACACCAAACGAGCTTGTGAGAAACGCAATCAATTTCTTTTGAAACAGATGGACAGCAATGGTATTGTGTTTCAAGCAATCTGAAATAACAACAAAACTGAGATGTTTCTGCTCTCCGTCCTCCTTGAAGTAAGCCACGAAGGGGTGAATTGTAGCTGAGCAATTATTCCAGTGAAAGCCCTGAGCTTCATCTTGGACAACAAATGAATAATTCTCAGCAAAATCACAGATGACCAGGAATTCGCCGAGATTTAGCTCGGACTTCAACGTGCTATGAAATGCAGACTGCTGTTTCGCAATGAAATCGTGTCTGACCAAAAAAGAGCCGTAAAAAAAGAGCCGAAAAAGAGCCGTCAGTCCTTCGCAGAGACTGTCAAGATAGTCATCAACTGCCGTGTTTATGGTTTCCAATGAGCACCGATCTGTTGACATCCACCGCTTGTACGAAATGCCCTCGATCATGTTGGCATCCATCAGACTTCGGAGACGTTCCTTCAGGACGGAAGTACCCGGACAAAACTCGCATTCGTTTAAATGACAAGATGTATGAGGGGGATTGCATGTAATTTCAGCTAAACACTCATGATAGGTCTTCAGCTGAATTTCTTCATTTGCTGTGAGTTCAGAAATTTTTCCACCTAACATCATAAGCGTGACGTTTTGGTGTATTGTGCAGACGCAAACGCTGTGCGTCCCGCTTGCGCCTGCTAAAACACATTGTTTTGGTCGAAGCTCTGCAAATTTACTGAATCCTATTTTATGAAGAGGGTTCTTTGCTTTAAATAGTTGGTAAACTTCCTTCAAGTTACTTAAGATTAGTCTCTTCTGCAAATGCACGCGTTTGCCGTCATGCTTCACGGATTTATAATCTTTTGTTCCTGGCATTATACGACTGACTTCGTCACTTTGATAAAATTCAACGACAGCATCAACTACTTTTTGAGACAAAATCTTCCCTGGTTTCGTATTTGGAGTGGACATCACTCCTTTTTCTTGCACCAGAAGCTTTGATTTTCTAGCCATGTGCTCTGTGCAACCAATTACTGTGTGAATTTTGTTTGCATTCCAGCTCATTGGTAACACTGTTAAGATTTGCATCTGTAAGCTTTTGTCGGTTGTTGAATTAAATTTCTCTTTAAGCTGTTGGATTATTTCCGAAGCTATTTGATAATTTTCTGTTGGCTTACTAGGACCTGGCTGAGCGAACACAGATTGTGTTATAGCTGTCATTACTTTTTTTTGTTTTTATATATATATTAGCGGGTTGTCTACAGCTCTAAGCCGGCCGTTTCCCGCACTCCAGACGCCACCTCTCTCTGTCCGTCCAGTCATCATCACCAATGTCTCTTCTTGACATGTCCAGCAGCACCTGTTTCTTCCAATCCTCTTCTGGTCACCCTCGTCTTCTTCTACCAGGAGGTATCCAAGACTCTAATCTTTTTGGCCACCTCTGAGGTTCCATGCGCTGAACATGCCCATACCAAACAAGTCTATTTGTTTCTATACAATTAACCACCGTCTTTTCCACTCCCATCCGTCTTCTTATCTCCTCATTCCTCAAGTGCTCTAATCTTGAGACTCCACAACTCCTTCTTAAGAAATCCATTTCCACTGCTAGCAGCCTTTCTCTATCCCTCTGCGTCATCTCCCACGTTTCTGCACCATACAGAAGAATGCTTTGAACTATCGTCTTGTAGATTCTTTTTTTTGTGGTTTTACCTACACTCCCGGACCAGAGTAACGAATTGAGCGTCTGTATTGCCTGTCTCGCCTGACCAATACGACAGGATATCCTACTGTTTCCTTCTTTATCAATGACAGTTCCCAAGTACTTATATTGCTCACACACCTCGATAAACTGTCCATTCAAATCCAAGCCCTCTCCAAACTCCTTGCCAACCACCAAATATTTCGTCTTTGTAACGCTGATTCTTAATCCAGCCTCCTCATATGCATCATTAAGCTTCCTCAGCATAAAATCAATGTCATACTCATCTGAGGCCATTAATATCTGATCATCAGCAAAGAGCAGAGTATGAAGAAGTTCACCACCAACATCAATTCCCATGCCCCTGCATTTCCTCTGCCACTCTTTTAAAATCTCGTTGACATACACTTTGAACATACACTTTTTTGTTTTTCTTTTGCATATTTGTCCTGGGTCAATTTATGTACGATAATTGGGGTCTCCCCTCCAATCAGCGGCAAACATTCATTTAGGGCCGACACGGCAACGGTTTTCTCATACGAAGTCCCGGCGATGTTCTGCGGTGTAGCGCTCTGCTGTGACTCTGGTTCGTCTGAGCTTGAGCTGGACGACTCGATGACAGCGGCGACGACGTCAACCTCAGCAGGCGGCGAGTCCACTGGCTCCTCGTATGTTGAAAGATCCCGTCGGCAAGATCGACATATCAAGCTTCCCGCAGGAACATGAGCGATTTTCACATGGAGAAACTTTGAAACAGCGCGAAGTCCTCTCGTTATAACGTGAGTGTCATAGTTCAGCGGATTGCAACACCGACTTTTAAACAAAGTCTTAAGGGGTGTCAACTTTGACTTTGGCATGGCTTCGCAATTAAATGTCACTATATTACAGAATAAATTATAACTAAAATCACTGTTCGCAAAGGGTACAATTAGATGTAAACGGCGATTGAATACGACACATGTGCAGATACACTCGCAACTGATAGGTACTACCGCACTTCTTTAAAGAGCCCAAAGTATATTATCAAATGTTTAAACATAAATAGTTACTCGAAAATGCAGTGCCATACAATATAGTTAGTAAAGATAGATCATAAATTAAAACTGAAAACGCGTTTCACAAAAGATACAAGAATGAAAGGGCGATCGAATAAAACAAATGTCAAAGACTCTTGCAAATGAAGGTACTACACTTTGTTACTGGCACAAATGTGATCAAAATGTTTAAGCATATTAATAGATTGTTCGAAAATTCAGTTTCATACAATATTTGTAGCACTTGTAGTAAGATAGATCACACGGCAACACCTCTCAGTTTGAAAGACTGATCCACACTGACACAAAACCACCCTGATGCAGCCGAAATGTTTAACAGCTGATTTTGAACCTTTAGAAAGTAACAAACCAATTAAAGTTGTCCCCTTGTTTCGTATTATGTGACTAAAAAAAGGTATTTTATTGCAGTCTCGCCCTGATTCTTAAGGACAGAGGGATAGTCACATCTTTGGGGCGGAAGATGGCAATAAAACATCTGGGGGTTCTTACCTTTGAAAGTACTTTACAATACTTCATGTTGGTTGTGTCATAAATGTTCTCATTGACAAAGCAAGTGAATACTTGTGCCTATAGTTTTCTTCTTATTTGGAATAATTTGATTTTTAACTTGTATCAAAAATTGCCATTTGCCATGTACGAGATTCAAACTTCAATTTTTGTAGGCTACATGTAGGCTACAGTAGGCTACATGACGGTACCGGGTTTCAAATGCTCCTTCTCTACTACATTCTCGCTAGTGGAGCCCCAACATTGTTGACAATATAGAAAATAATAATAGAATTCTATGATGTCTGGGACATCCATGTTGGCGAGGAAATCCATGTTGTCCAGGACAGCCATGTTTTCAGGAAATCTATGTTGTCCAGGATAGCCATGTTGGCGAGGAAATCCATGTTGCCTAGCACAGCCATGTTGGCCAGGAAATCTATGTTACCTACAAGAAAGCACAGGAAATCCATGTTGTCTGGGATAGCCATGTTGGCCAGGAAATCTATGTTACCTACAAGAAATTGGACAGGAAATCCTTGTTAGAAAGAAGTTCATAAGATCGTTGTTCTTGGATCTCTCCTAAACTATGAAGAGTACTAACGGTACCTGTATGAAGACTTATGTTTTTGTCTTATCCTTAGAATTATGGTTTATTTCTGGATTAACGATTATACCAGTTAGTTGTTCCATTGTATTTTACTGGGAATAAAATTATGATAACGATAATTCCTTCTACTTGATTCCTGTGAACAAATATGTCATTTTGAAGCGTAATTTGTCTCTAATTGCAGGAATTGTCGACATTAATTATTAGAAGTACCTAATGATTGAAATGTAATTATTATTAAACACATGAAGTAAAGAAGAATCATAAAATGTTTATACTCACAGTAATGTTTCTCGGTTTGATCCTTGATGTGTTCTTTATTTATGGCGATTCTTTAATTTTAATATGCTTTCTTTTCTCGAGTGTGTGGGAAAGTTATTCTCTTATGAATTGCATATTCTCTTATGGCAAGATCGCTTATAATGTTGCTGTGTATTTGGTATTTCCAACATTGAAGGAGAATCGGAAAACAAGATCTCATTTGCATAACAAAATCTGCAAGAAACAAACTAGCGATGAATCTTGGTTAATTAACAGTCCTGATAAATCTCGTACTTCTTAAGCGCTGGGCAATACTGTGTCTTTCCTACATTAGACTAACACAATAACTTGATAGTTGTGAGCTGTACTTGTTAAAGTCTGTAAATGAGTAATTGTAATGTCGTCGTCGAAAACTAAGTGATGTTGAAAGTCGGTGGCTTCTGTTCTTGTCTTGAGTCTTCACAGCATCTTCCTCAATGAAGGTTTCTTGTCAAATCTTCACTGTAGTCTTCTAGAAGAGGGAATTCGTTAACTTTACTGCTCCTGCGTTGTCAGAAATAGAAGAGATGAAGTTAATTCAAGAAGTTGTTAGTTTTACAAAATTAACATGAACAGAAATCAATATTCTCAATACTGAAATGAATCAACTTGAAACACATTGTTAGCAATCATGGTAACATACAACAATGATCTTAGACAATGAAGGGCGCATGTGATTGAATGTATTGTTGATCTAAACACTTGTTGAATATGATCAACTCATAGGTACCTACTTGTAGGACCGACCACCTGTTTGCATGACAAATTAGTTGTGTTCGTTTACCCTCCAAAACTGCTACAAACTGTCAAAACCTACCACTTTCTGCATATCATCCTAATGTTTTGGCAAATTGCGGCAGGTTTTGGCAAGGTAAATGAACAGACCTATTGATTGTTAAGCCCCATTTACACGGTGCAATTTCTTGAACAACTTCTGTGCCACAGAGGTTCTGCTCGTGCGCAGTATCACTTTTGAGATGATAAAGAGAATCTGCACATGTGCAGAACTTTTGTGACACAGAAGTTGTTCAAGAAATTGCACCGTGTAAATGGGGCTTTACAAAAGAATTTCATGCAAGCTATGAAAACAGGTCGTTATTTTCCTATGTTTTGTTATCTTTTCCAGAATTTTGTGAAATTTCACATGTTTTCAATTGACCAATGTAGGTGGGCGTTGCCTTATGAAAGACAAAAGTATTACCATGGGAACTCCAGGGTTGTTAGAAAAAACAATTTTTCATTCAAACAAATGAAATTTAGAAAGATCAAAGAAATAGCTCACACGTGTTTAATCTAGTTTAATTTATCACTTGAAATAGTACAATCAATATATTTAAATCATATAAATCATGTTTGATGATTTGCTGGACAATTATTACAGATGCTGCAACGAAACAAATTATATTTTGCCAGGTATGTTGACAAAGCGTTTTACTTTTTAATGGCGTCTGTCACTGGATAGTTTCGTCAACTTAAAAAGGCCCTTCCTCTCTTATGAGAAGTTAATTAAGACTGAACAATATTCAAGTAGATAGCTTAAAGCAATACTATTATTAACGGCAATTTGTTGATTGTAAAACTGTTAAATTCTGTACGAATTCAACATTATTCTAATAATATCATGTGTTCAATTTGTTGTGTATACAAGCTCTTTGGTTGTGACCAAACATTGACTTTTGTTTTATGACGTTGTAGTTTGGTCAGATCTACATTGGTCAATTCATTACATTTATTTGTATTTTGTAATATTGTTTAACAGATTAAACTTGTTTATATACTAGGAAAATGCTCTGTATTATCAGACTAATTTATTTGTTTTGCGGATTGGAGTTGGGGTTGTAACTGATTTTGACGTTTTGTATTATTGTGCGGAATCAGTGCTTCCGACCCATAACAAGTTAAGCCTGATGCACAATTGAATTAAGGTTTATGGTTTAGTGTTTAGTGTTTAGTGTTTAGTGTTTAAGAGAAATGAAAGGTGCTGTTATAACGTTACCATGCACAACTGTCATAAGCGTTATAAGGTTTAGTGTTTAAGGTTTAAGCTGAAATAAGAAATCAACAAAATCCATTTCTTATTGCAAAACACTATTTCACCTTATGACGAACCAATCAGAAGAGAGAATGTCAAAGTCAATGTCAAATTCGTACGGGAAAATTAAAAGTCGTCTGAATTAATGTCATTGGAAGCATTTTAATTTGATATTTGTGCCTAATCTTGCTCATATATTTGTTTCCATATCATTTTTCGATCAATTATTTAATTTTATCACGTGGTGAAATAACCTCGTGAAATAAGCAATTGTGCACTGGACTCTGTTATAACACCTTAAACACTAATCACTAAACATTAAACCATAAACCTTAATTCAATTGTGCATCAGCCTTTACTGAATAAAGAATTAGGGGAAAAGACAGGGTTGGGTAAGTTACCAAAAATAAAGTAACTTTAGAAAGTTACGTTACTTTCTCCAAAAAGTAACTAGTTAAAGTTAAAGTTACTGAGAAAATATACTAGGTAACTTAAAGTTAAATTTTTCAGTGAAAGTTACTATGAAAGTTACTCTGATAAAAATTGATAATTTTGAGAGAAAACTTGACCACGGGGGGGGGGGGGGGGGGGGGGGGCAGTAACAACCACGTGACATTATGTGGACAACGGATGTATCAATGCGCTGGTGGGTGGGGGGGGAGGGGGTGAACCGATAGATGAACATTTCATTTCGCATGTGTAGCAAGGGAGCAAGCTAAGACGAAAGGAGGGGGAGGGGAAGGGTTGGTTAGGGTCGCGCTACTCAGGTAGGCAGGAAATGAAATGATTTGATGCATGCTAAATTTAAATACAGGTAAAATGTTTGGTTTTCAATGCTTAGTTTTCTTTCAGGAGAGAAGGTATAACATGTAAAGTAACTTTCTAAGTAACTTATAAAAATCAAAACGTTCCCGTAGAAAAAGGAACTTAGGCGATTTTAAGTTACCAGGTTAAAAAAGTATTGAGTTACCATAAAAGTTACTGAAAAAGTAACGCGTTACCGGTAACGCGTTACTTTTGTTAAGTTACTACCCAACCCTGGGAAAAGATAGAGGAACATTAATAAAATGCAACCAGACCACGGAGGTTTTAGACATAGTTCTGAAGTGGCCATACACCACGCGGATTGAAGCCGACTTTCTGCAGGCATATTTTCCCTGACGCGCCAAAAACTCCAGGCAAGCAACAAGTCACGTCGCACGCGGGCATACAAGCGCAGTTGCAAGAGTTCCAGGAATATTTTAATTGTGCGCCAATGAATAGACCATTTTAAATATTATCTCGGTGGCTCTGCTTTCTAAGAAAAATCATATGCAGTATTATTTCCAGACACCTTAGTCCCTGTTTTACCTATTGTTGAAACAGGGACTAAGGTGTCTGGAAATCAAACTGCATATGATTTTTCTTAGAAAGCAGAGCCACCGAGATAATATTTAAAATGGTCTATACACTTAGGGAGATGCGGTTCGTAACATTGTTTAACTAAGTTTCTAAGAAATCACCTCCAATTTTTCGATTATTGATATAACTTCAATAGTTAGTATCACTAACTTCGATACACTAACTTCAATACAGCACTTACTTCACTCACTTCACTACAGCAAGTAGAATAGAACACTTTTTGTGCATTCTGAGTTCTTTTCATATGTCCCAGACATTTAATTGCGTGCCACCCAAAGTGTAACAAGTGAATTGCAAAATGGGAGGTGATTCCTTAGAGTCTAAGTTAAACAATGTTACAAACCTTTGACAAGGTAGTTAGACATTTGTCTGAAGTCATTGACATTCATAGGTAATTATGTTGGCGCCAAACTGCTTCAACCAGCCCTGCTCCGATTATTTATACTTTCATAACATTTTGGAAACATTTCTTTCAAACTTTTGACCATTTTAATGTAAGCCAAGCTTGTCAGGCCTTTTAAGACATCTAATGTTGAAGCTACTGCGTCTTTGATTTCTCCGTGATGTTTGTTTGAGTGTTATTGACGATATGCCTCAGGCGAAGGAGTACGTGGACTCGTTCCTGAGCCACTGCGTGCGCCCCTTCGCCAACCTGGTGCACGCATGCGGCCACAACCGCGCACGGCAGCGCGACAAGTTGGCGCATCTGCTGGAGGACTTTGCCACGCTGCAGGACGAGGCGGAACGCGTCGACGCCTACCTGCACAACCTGTCGCTCAAGTCCGACACGCCCAGACCGCATCTAGCTTGCTTCGGTACGCTGTATGAAACCCTCACTGATTGTATGATGAGTGATGACTGAGAGCTTTAGCATTGTTATTTGTTTTTATTTTTTCCAACGTTTGCTCTTGTTTCGTTCTAAAGATGATTGAAAAATGGTAATCGAAACTGTAGACAATATTGATTTAACCCTTTCCCGGGCAAATTATTTGAGCTTATGGAAACCAGCGAATTAGTGAATAAGATAACATTTAAAGCATGTTGACACTTTTTTTATTTTTTTTTTAAATTTTCACTAAAAAAATTTGGTGGGATAAATACTTCCCACCGCCCATATAAGAAGAAAATGCGTTGTAATAATTTTTTTTTTGTGATTTTTTTTTTGAATATGATATATTTTTTAATCGAGATTTTGATTTTGTAGAACTGCATACTTAAATACATAATTTATGGTTAAAAGAAAAGAAAATATCCATGATTATCTAAAACATAACCTATCATTTTCGAATAAGAGAGACTATAGGTTGGGCAGTGGGAAGACTACTTCCCGTTTGTAAATGATTTCGTAATAAAAAAAAATCCAGCGGTCAAATGTTCATCAAATATTTATCTAATATTACTTATATGATACCTTACATCAAACATTTACACTTTAGGTTATCAATCCAAATTTACATATAGATATTGAGATATAAATCGATTTTTTGACGAAATTTGGCGTACCGTGTGTCATCCGCTATTTGCCACGGCTTTCTTGGTGGTCTAGAGATCAATTTTACCGACCAAACATTTTTTTTTGAAGTTGTGTAATATGCACATAGATAGCGCCACATCAAAGACCCGGGAAATATATCACCCGTCGCCCATACAACGCATAGAAGTTACTGGGAAAACCGTTTCCCACCGCCCGGGAAAGGGTTAAGGAGGGAGCTCCGAATTTCGCTCTTCATGAGAAATCGTTCAAGCTCAAATATAAATAGATATTTATGTTCTGCATCATAATATGGCAAGAAAGAGTGGTCAATGTGAACCAACTTTCAAGATCACTTCAAATTTATAGTTTTACTTTCAGTTTATCATTGCGACTATTCAGAAAAAGACATGACTGATAATTTCAAAAGTGTTTTCTTCAGCTTCTTTCTCATTGAAAAACTACTAGGTAATATTGTATATCAGTTGCAATATTTTATTTTAACATTTTTAAATGTAAACATTTATGGATGTTCAACCAAACTATGGGGGTTTTACAGCTTCATTTCGCCGGTTTCCTTATGAAAAGTACAGTTCAGTTTTACATGTACATTGTTTTGCATTAGTGAAACGCTCTTCTAGAAATTCGTATTCTTTTCAAATTTCTATAAATGTCAAGAAGACCGTATTTCATCGCTAGTCCCCCCCAAATAGAAACAGGCTGAGATGTCGGGTAGAACTCGTATGTGTAACGTTCTGTTCTCGCGCAGGCACGTGGATACTGTACCACACGCTGCGCATCATGATCATGTACCTGATGTCGGGTTTCGAGCTGGAACTCTACAGTACTCACGAGTACCACTACATCTTCTGGTACCTCTACGAGTTCCTCTACGGCTGGCTTGTGTCTGCGCTGTCTCGGGCCGACAGCTTCCTGGCCGAGCAGGAGGCGATGGCCGAGGCCCAGAAGAGCAAGGGCGGCAAGAAAAACAAGAGCAAGAAGAAGAAGACCAGGCCGTATGGCAGGGAGATCACAGTCTACCAGGCTCTACAGGTGAGATCATCAACACAACGACTGGTGTATTCGATACCTCGGTTCTCGTCAGATCACCGAGGTGCAACATTGAGCTGCCTCAGTAGTTGGATAGGTCGCCGTTCAACTCATTGGGTCAGAGAGACTAGGGTGGTTGGAGTTAGTGTGACGACCTCCCTCCACCTGTTATCAGTCTCTCGACGGCGCGGGTTGTGGAGGCCCGTGCTGTTTAATGTCACACCGTCCTTCGGATGGGACGTTAAGCCGTTGGCCCCCTTGGTATCTTTCATCAGAAGTAGGCTACATGCCGGTACCGGGTTTCCTCTCCTCCCTTCTTTATTACATTCTCACTAGTGAAGCCTGGCTCTGTCAAGAATATAGGCTTAATAATGATAATAAAGTGTCCACACTCCAGATTTCTCACTTCAATCATATCAAAATATCAATAATGGCAAAATAATAAAATAGAACAACTAGTTTTCAGTGAGCTTGACACGACATGTCAAGTATTACAAAAATCAGCTCTTTTTCGATTGAAGTTTAGTTGTTTGCCAATATTTAAACATGTAAATTCACAGTTGACGTTTAACCATGTAACTGTCCCTCCCCCGCCCCCAGAACATGTGTGGCGGCTTCTACAAGGCGATGGCCGGCTTCCGTCTGGATGGCAAGATCAAGCTGCCGCACCCGGAGTTCGACAACGAGCAGGTCCGCTACGAGCACCGGTTCGCTCCGTTCGCGTCATTGCTGACTCCGCCGCCAATGCCCTACGCGGAGTTCCGAGACATGACCTCGCTGCATCGCTACGAGCAGCCGCCCACCAGCGCCAACCTCTACCTCGTCGGATGTCAGCACTTCCACAAGGCCAGGACTCTGCTCGAGACTATTGCCAACCCAGACCAAGAGGTAACGCTACGTGGACGTCTGTATCTCGGAGGCAGAGGGGCGGAAGTCTGTCTCAATGATTCTTGATTCATCCAATCATATTTGTAATGGTGATACGAGTCATTGTGTAGTTCAAGTATACAACTAAATAACTGTGTTTGTTGACATTCAGTCAAATGTCAATTTGTAGAGCTTGATTTCATCGTTCCAAAAGTGTGCAATGCAAAATTGAGAAAATGGACTTCCGCTCTTCTACCTCTGAGGTATTGATATTGTGTAGTTTATGGACAACAATTATTTTATTTACCCGTCCTTAAAAAGTTTTTACTAAGGTTTCTATGTCAAATTTACTACCTACTCGAAAAACAGCTGCAACTTTTACTCAAAAACAGAGCAGAGTACCTAATGATTTTGATGTAATACACAAACACAAATAAATAAACATTGACAAAGATTGAGCTAAGTGTACAAATGACATTTTGAAGTAGACATTTTGAACTTCAAATGTGATTATACGATGCAATGAATCCATGATTTTTTTAAAATTAAAAATATGAAAATATCTGCATAACATGGTAAAAGTGATGATTGTTAGGTCATCAGCAAATAAATATGAGGCATAAACTGAATAAATGGTATGTTGAACTAATGATGCTACATTATGTTAAATTAGAGGTCGGATTCGGGTAATGTTTTGTACCCGGGTACCCGCTTTAATTACCCGGGTAATTACCCAGGTAAAAAAAAACTTTTTTTTTTTTTTTGTAAAATGCATTTAATTTTTTTGCACTGAGTTTGCCGCATTATCCGTGTCCTTGGAGAGAGAAAGTCCATACAATGGAAGGTTGAAAACAAGGTATATCTTGCCTGCATCCCGTCCATCAATCCTTCACCAGCATTCTGATGAAATTACAAACAATGAATTTACAAGCCAAGTATTTGTTGGGATTATTGAGATTTGGGAAATATGAATAAATATTACATTCAGTTTACATAACTATAAACAATGCAGCTGATGATTAAGTGGCAGCTAATGCAAAAATAATAATACACGTAAAAACTAAATTTTTTTTTTTTTTTTTTTTTATACCTTTTGATACCCGGGTACCCGCCATTAGTACCTACCCGGGTAATGGCGTACCCGGGTACCCTAACTGACCTCTATGTTAAATACATTACACACTGACATCAGCGCAATTGTGTAACTGGTGTCTTGAGATTTAGACCTACATCATTCACTCTCAATGACGGAGCAAAACGAATGACAATCCAATTCACTACTACATCGTACTAGATTGATTGTGTCAAAGATGTAGGCATACATCTCAAAACTTAAGTTACGCTACGACAATTATGATCATAAGAGCATGATGAGAAAGTACATATCGTTAATAAGAGGTAGAAGGAAGAAAAACGAATCCCTGTAACGACTTAAATATTTATTAGTTCCTACATCATCTCGCTTTACAGATACACTTGAATCAACACTTGTTTTGTTCTTGATTGCAGGTGAACGACCTCCTGAAAGTCACGAAGACCAACTTTGTGGTATTGAAGTTGTTGGCGGGAGGACACAAGAAGGACTCGACAACGCCGCCCGACTTCGACTTCTCCATCCACGCGCACTTCCCGATCATCAAGCTCCTGTAATCTCAGCACGTGGCTCATACGTGTCACGTTGAGGACACAAATCAGCCCTACGGCAACGTCAGATTCTGATCATCCCGTTGAAGATGGACTAAACGTTGAAGCGATGAAGATTTAGGGAATTAATTACTCTTTGTGCATTGTTGATTACTTTCTTGAAAAACATTGCCTCGTAGAAGATATGAGTGGTTCTATTTTATGTGAAAGCTAAATATTTCGTGGAATAGTAGGTTCTGGAATTAAAATACACTCATAAAAATATATTGTGAGATCAAAATGTTTTAAAAATGTGATTAACAATATACAAAAATTGATTCATTCTCTACAGCTTTTTCGCTTTAATATTTTGTTTATCGTCAATGCAGTGGTCACAATTTCAATATTGGCGCATGAGACGATGATCCATCACTTTAAGTTGAAAGAAGCACCAATCAGTCATTCGGTGGATTCAGATGTGTTTCAGTTTGTGATCGTATTGTTGAAGTTAGACTTGAGGGACAAAGTTGGTTCTCTGTAACTTTGTCGCTTCAACATATTTATTGTCTATCATCAACGAGATGGTCACAGCCTGAAAATGTTGGTTTAGAGATGATCCTTCCCCTAACAGACATCAATCTTGCACAGACTTCACTCTTCAACCCCTCATCATCACACTTCTCTACTCTCTACTCTATCTAGTGTTAATAGACTTCAAGCGTGCTATCTAGTGCTAAATTATTATATGTGTGTTTATATAGTCATTTTCAATGTAAATAAATTAATATGTATAGAATTATTACCTATATATCTTGTTTCATTCTAGACCTTTTCTACTTCTAATTTGAGCGAGGAGTTTTTATAATCAGTGAATATTTGTTTCTCTGTTTGGACTTCTTGAGGAACTACCAATTCGTTGGGAAGCTCCGATGTATTTTGAACCGGAGTTGGAATGCTGCTAGAAGTATTTACTGGGAAACTTTTCATTGTTGTTGGAATAAAGTTGTCAGTTGCTGATAAATCATCCTCGGTTATTGTCAAAACATCTTGATTTGTTGAAAAGCTGTCTTTGGCTGTAAAGGTTTCCATCGTTGTTGGAATAAAGTCGTCAGTTGCTGACAAATCGTCCTCGGTTATCGTCAAAACATCTTCGTTTGTTGAGAGAGTGTCTTGGTCTTGCATTCCTGTCCGTGGCGTCGAACTGACGGAATCTGATTGGTTACTTGCCGCGGCCGTGGTCGAAGAAGTGGTCGAGACTGAAGCGAGCGGCCGCGTGTCCACATTGGGCGGTGGGTTTGCCACGCCGGCTGTGGTCGAAGGAGGGGTCGAGGCTGTTGCGAGCGGCCGCGTGTCCACATCGGGCGGTGGGTTCACCACGCCGGCTTCCGGCCTGGGCTTGGTGATCCCGAAGCCGCTGGCCCCGAGACGGATACAGTCGAAGTTGATGACGAGCACGGGGATGGACAGCACCTGCAGCTCCAGCTTCACGCACGCAAAGATGTCCGCGCCCTCCACGTGGATGTCGTACACGCGCACGCAGAACGAGATGCCGGGGAACGTCGGGATCGGGAAGCAGATGGGAGGCGGATTCTTGCCTGCAATCAGGAGAACGGACAGTCACATCTATTGCAGTTACTAGCAGAAGATACCTGGGGTGGAAGAGCTTTAAATTTACCCTGGACTAACATCATCTGAAGGATAATTTGTCGGTCTTCTGAATTGATCTTTGACTATATTTAAATAGTTACCAATTATAAATATTTCAAGGAAATATGTTTTTATTTAGGCACATATTTTTTCAATTACCTACAAACATGAATTGGTTTACTTAATCAAAAAATTTTCAAGGAAAGTCGAAAATTTCAGGGAGACTTCAAATTTCTTTCAATTGTCTTATGCTCTACAATCATTTTTTTTACGAAATATCAATTTCTTTCATCTATAATGTCCTAGAGTCAAGAAACTCATTAACTTCTTCAAGATTTTTTTACTTACTTTAGATTTAACGTTTTAAGAAGTTTAGTGGACTTTGTAGACGAAATATTTAACTTATGCTGTCCACATAGGGATCGTAAAACGTTCAATGATGATTTAATGAGTTATAACTTCTATTGTTGTACGTACCTGAGAGTCCAGTCTCGAACAGCGTCCGGTGGTTGAAGATGGCTTTGAGAGACACGGCCAGGTCAGACGGGTCGTAGGTCACATTCAGACAACCTGCCAAGAGAAAGAGGCTGGTCATTGGTTTTCAAAACATCATTGTACACCCAACAAATCATAAAACGGTATTTGAACGAAACGGATTGGCTGCTGGTCAAGGTCATTGATAATCAATCCTTGTTATTGTCAATGAAATCAGAACTCGCCTACTAGAGGTAGATGACGAGTACGCACAGACTTCATCAGATGATGGATGATGCCATCACATATTTTCAGACAATCCATTTCTTTCAGATACCGTTTTATGAATTGTCGAGTGTACATACATATGAATTTTTAACTGGGTTTTATTCCTTGAATAAAAAAATAAATGATGGTCCATAAAATGCTAAAAATATTACATACAAATATCATACATCTCCCGCCGAGGTGGAGGGGGGGACTAATACCCCCTGCAATAAGACCGAAAATTACGGTTTAAAATAACTCGAGGTAGTTTGAATTAAATTCAAAACAACTATTTTGTTAGTTACCTAGTTATCAATCAGGAAAGTTAGTATTTTCCCACTTTCTGATTTGTTTTTAGCTACTTTCTGGTAATAACAGTTTTTTAAGCATTTTTTTCTGTAGAACAAGCTGCTAAGACTCCCTCCTCCTGGCATAAATCCTATAGGACCCCCTGAGAGCCAGTTCTTCTGTAACGTATTTCTTTTCGAAATTAGGAACAACGATCGGGAGAATAGTCTTTACTTTCCAAATAATCAAATGACGACATTCAGATTTTCGTTTATTTTCTATCAGAAATGGCTTCTATGCAGAAATTGCTTCCGCAAGTAGATATTTGCGGATGTCAGTCCTCAACACCACAAGACCGTGTGCTAATAATCTTATGGACGGAATCCAGTAGACTCTGAGCACTTGCGTCCATAAATCTGACATTCTCTTGAGCATAGGCCGTAAAAGCGTGTTATCCATAACATTCCTCTACTCACCTAGTTGCGTGAAGTTGAACTGCCTGACACTGATGATGGCGCAACACTCGCAGGAGGTCCCTGCACAGACGCATGGCACCCCTCTCACGATCTGCTTGCCTTCCGCCGTCCCGCTGAACTCTCTGACGCCGACCTGCCTCTTGCCGCTGACATGCTCCCTGGCATGGGTCACGTCGCCCAACAGCTCCCTGGCATGGTTCACCTCGCCCAACAGCGCCCTGGCCTGGCTCACCTCGCCCAGCACCCGACGGAACAACGGCCGCAGCTCCTCGTTCAACTCCCGCAAGCGCGCGAACCGCACATGGTAGATCCCCGCCTTGAGCAGCACCACTGGATGCTCGAGGTCCAGAGCGCTGTCGGAACCCAACGCCACCGCCGCGCCGGAGAGAAGACACACGAGCAGGAGCAGCCACATGTTGCTCCAGTCGAGGTGAGATCACAAGTGTCTCGGTAACCCAGGTCGGGCTGGTTATACATTCCTCTCGGCGGGGAAAAACGTGGCGTGTATGTAAATTGTGATGGATTTAAGTGATAGGAAACCGGTGGTTAAATAAATCATAGAGGCAGGAGACAATCGATTTTCTAAATCGGTTTATAGAGAGCACCAAAGTAATTGCCTAGATAATCAGCGATTGCAATTATGTTTATTGGTGTATGAGACCTGATTGTGACAGGACTTTCAGGCGATAATAACAGTACCTAATGACATTGAGCATCTTCTTTCTTATTTAGGCCGAATTACTTTTGGTCTCACTGGTTCTGCTCGTGCGCAGTGTCACTTTTGTGACGATAATGTCATGATCAACTAAATGTTGCTAGTCTGAATCGGTCTAAATATACAAGAAGTTCTAGTATATGGACAGGCCTTTTTTGGTGCAAAATAATAATATGAAATGTGAAGAATGTTTGACGGGGCAAGTTGTCTCAGGCAGGAACTCCGGAGACCCTGGGTTCGATTCCAGTGGCTGTTCTTCCTGAATGAGTTGCTTCGTGGTTTCCCTCATTAGAGAGGCAAATGTTGGGAAGGTTCCCTACTATAACACCACGACCACCTCCTTCTCATCCCATCGCTATCTATTCTTCATCATCATCTCATTTCCCAATCATGATCATAAACACCCATCCGTCGCCATCTAGTGGAGCGGTCGCTCCACGCCAGCCAAGTCGTACAGCGCGCGCACACTCTCATTTAAAAAGGCTGGAGCAAACCCACTTTTACTGTAAGCATCTAAGTGGCATTTTCGGCCTACAGGATCTCAAAATTGGAAAATCTCACATTATTGCGAAATATCTTAATTTCGAGCTATGGCCCACCCCACCACATATACTAAATTTGGGAACAATAGGTTATGCCGTTTGCGAGCTGGACCGTGAAAACCGTGAAATTGTACGGCTTTCTTCAGATAATGATTATTATTATTCATCTTCCAATAAATTCCGCGGTCTCCGCCACAGCCTAAACAGCTGGGTTGATTGACCCGAAATTTTCACCACATATACAGCTCGTCTGCCTGATGATACCTTGCCCTTATGAATTTTTTGTGCCGCCATTTTGAAACCGGAAGTGACGTCATATCTCAAAAACGGCTAAACCGATCGGAACGAAATTTGCGCAAATCGATTCAGACGGTCCTCTATATGAAATAACAATAGTGAAATTGAAGTTTTCTAATTACTGAAACCGGAAATGACGTCATAGTTTAGCGAAATCTGCTTAAATTCACTTACCTTTATATAAAAACTAACTATATATTCAGAAGGCTTATAATGAAATATTAGTATTTATATACATATTAATACAATGTGTAAGAACTTTCAGCCGCCATTTTGAAAACCGGAAATGATGCCATATCTCGAAAACGGCTGGACCTATTGGAACGATGCTTTCGCAATTCTTCATGGCATATCACTTTAAGTTTATATTTAGCTCCAAACAATATTTCTCTTAGTAACTAATTCGGAAATGGCGTATTTTTTTAAAGGAATTAGTCATTGTTGCCCCAATAAGTTTTACAAGTTGTGTAAATAAACTAAAAAAATAAGTGATATCCCCATAAAAAAACACTCCGTGTAAAAAAACAGCCAAGTCTCTCTACTAAAAAAAATTATGAAATCTAAAAATTCTGCACTTAAACGTAGTGATATCAAAAAATGAGCCAAGTCAAAACTTTATTTGAAAATTAAAAAATACTTGGCGCATCGTTTTTTTAGGGCATTGCTACTATAAAGCCACTACTATTTTAGCTACTATTTAGGGCATATACTATAAGTATATGTATTTATATCTAGCCTATACTTCTAAGCTATTTATATACACGATGCGCCAAGTATTTTTTAATTTTCAAATAAAGTTTTGACTTGGCTCATTTTTTGATATCACTACGTTTAAGTGCAGAATTTGTAGATTTCATAATTTTTTTTAGTAGAGAGACTTGGCTGTTTTTTTTACACGGAGTGTTTTTTTATGGGGATACAGAGCTACACTACTAAAAATGAAGGCTATGAGATATTATGTTAGAAATGTTCCGATATGCATTTATTTGAGAACTGAAATGAAGTATATTGTGTATAATTGGTGCATTTGGGAGTGATGCACATGCAACCGGAATCATAACTTAATAAATTAGTTGTTGGAGTTTTGTACACAATATCCGCATGAAAACACTTCCTAGAAAAACAATTGTCCACCTGTGATTGGTCCAATTAGCCGACTGCACTTGGCTTCGCTCAAAGTCATTGTTTCATAGATCTAAGTTCAATGTCAAAATAAAACAATGCAAATGCAGGAAGAGATTGATTATGATTAGTAATGCAATGCATTTAAATCTAGAACACGCAAAGTGAATTATTGTGTCGATGTCAACTTGTCAATGGAGGCTGTGACGTTGTTTTAGTCTTCTTGTCCTCCGTGACAGCGTCATAGTCGTCTGGGCCCTCAACCTGGGGGTCACCTCCTGTCCCGCCTGCTACCGTCCCCGTCGTGCCCTCTCCGGTCACTTCGAAGTCGCCTCCACCCGTCACCTCGTACTCGCCCGCCCCCTCGGGGTACTCGGTGTCGACCCCGCCGCCCCCGCCGCCCCCGCCGACCTCCCCGGTCTCCTCGCCGCCGCCCGTCACCTCCACGCCCTCCTCCTCGGCGAGGCCGCCGCCGTCCTCCGGCTTGAGGATGGCGACGCCGTTGACGCCCATGCGGATGCAGTCGAAGTGGAGGATGAGGATGGGACGGCGTTGGATCCGACCCTCGAAGTCCAGACACATGTGGATGTTGCGGCCCGGGGCGAAGATGTTGAACACTTTCACGCAGAAGTCGAAGCGGATGGGGATGAAGGGGATGGGCAGGGGGAGGCATATCGGCGGGGGATTCTTCCCTGAAAAACGAGATAAACATCACACAATGACGCAGATGTAATATTGGTAATGTGTATGAAGTTTCTGACGATGTACAGCTCAGGTAAAAGGCCCGACGTCCATTTTTTCGATTTTGCACTGCGAACGTATACATTGTAACGTATACATAGTATACGTAGTAACGTATACTCATGTCACCATTACAAATAAGATTGAACGCAGCATACTTGTTTTTGAGCGAATCATTGAAATGGACATCTGGCCTTCTACCTCTGAGGTGCAGTTACTACTCTTTATAACTCTCTACTCTACTCTATGGAGCTTTACTCTATAATACTTTGATAATCACAATTGATATAAACTTTAAAAAGCCCAACATTATGGACTGCGCAGTTATCTCTGTAGATTGGTCTGCTCATTAGCTCATTCTTTGAACGATTCATTGCCATTGATCTTCTTTTTACTTTGCCACAATCTCCCATTCTGATTGGATTCTGTTTACCTGAGATTTGGTTCTGGTAAATGCTTTTGTCATCCATGAGCATGTTCGCTGTTAGGGAGAATTCTTGAGGGTCGTACGTGAGGTTCATGCAGGCTGGAAGAAAGCAATGTCAATGTCAGTGTCAACGCCTTCTCGATGTGACGTACAGCCGCCTCGTTATGAATCAGTCTTGCAAATCACCCCTCTGTATATAAATATCTGTATTTTAGTGTGTGCCTGGTAGTCGCGATAAGGGGTAAGTTTTATCAGGACATATCGAGGTGACTGTACACCACGTACAAATGTCGCACGTGATCGTGATGGTCGATTTGCATCAAGATTGAGGGCAGCGTGCGAATAGCTGGCACCAATTGAACACTTTTACGACCATCTAATGATGTATTCATGAAACAACTAATGGCATAAGGCCAAAATATATTTTTTAAATATGTTATTATTGATGTAAACATGACGAACATGCTGTGAAGTGTTTCAGCAATCACTCCCCCCTCACGTTTTAAGTACCTTCTGACGCCTTTTTTACTTCAATGCAATTCAAATATTAGACTATAGATTATACTACGTTGATTATGCAAATAGTACCGAACTGTTTAGAATTTAAAAAAAAAGGAAATGGAACAATTAAATTTCACTAATGAAGATGTTAGAGAAGGGAGGAGAAGAAACCCGGTAGCGGCATGTAGCCTACTCATGAACGGCTTAACGTCCCCTCCGAGGACGGTGTTACATTTACATCACGGGCCTCCACAACCCGCGCCGTCGAGACACAAATAACAGGTGGAGGAAGGTCGTCACACTAACCCCCAAACACCCCAGTCCCTCTGATGTCCCTCTGATGACTCTATGACCCAACGGCAGCAACTGGCAAGTCAGAGTTGAACGATCACCTATCCAACTACCGACTAAGCTGACGAGAACGGTGGTATCAATCCAATACACCAGCCGTTGGGTTACTTTGTTATACGAGAAGAAGTGCATCGAGTGCCATGCCATATAGTTTTATAGTGATGGAATAAATTCTGTACCTCAGAGGTAGAAGGCCGGAAGACCATTTCCGGGCTTGGAATTGGCATTATTCAGGGCTTGATTACATGATTCCAAAAGTGTGCAAAGCAAAATCGAGCCAATGGATTTCCGGCCTTCTACCTCTGAGATACAGAAAGCTGCTTGCCTCTCCTGTTGAAGTTGAGCGTGACGATGTTCATGCCAGCGCAGCAGCCGCATGTCATGTCTGCGCAGCTGCACTGCTGCAGCGGCTTCCTGCCGGGCTTCTTGTTCGGCGACGTCGGCGTCCCGACGCGGTGTCCGATCAGCTTGGAGGCGTTGCGCAGGTCGTAGAAGTTGATGTCGACGTCGTTCATGTCGATCACTTTCCCTCCAGTCCCGTTGACAGTTGGAGCCGTCGTCGGCGACCCGACGCGGTGTCCGATCAGCTTGGAGGCGTTGCGCAGGTCGTGGAAGTTGATGTCGACGTCGTTCATGTCGATCACTTTACCTCCAGTCCCGTTGACTGTTGAAGCCGTCGTCGGCGTCGTCGCCGCCGCCGCCCCCGACCCGACGCGGTGTCCGATCAGCTTGGAGGCGTTGCGCAGGTCGTTGATGTCGACGACGTCCCCTCCAGTCCCGATGACGCTTGACTCACACGGCGCAACCCACAGCAACATCAAGGCGACGCCACTAAGCAGCAACATGGCGTCAACTGTGTTGGACAGCGATTTGGAGGTGACTAAATGATGCTTTAGTTGGCTACTCGCATTCGGCGGGTTCATTTGTGGAATATAAAGTTGATGAAAAGCGATTAAGGTGTGATGAATTTAGATGGCTTGGTCCCAATTTGCACGTCCTTTCACCTATAGATCTCGCTTTTTGACACGTCAATTAGCAGGAAATTTGCTAGGAAGAAGACTGGTTTATTATAATAAATATGCTTTTATTTTATAAATTCATACAGCCAGAATATAATAAATTAAATAAATACATAAATAGATATGTAGGAAATAGTTTAAGATAGGTATAAATTAGGTAAGGCACTAATCACTTGAATGCCTTTGCTATAATATTTTGAATATTTTCTTTTCCTATAAAATCCAGAGCTGAAAGAGAAATTTCAGTTATGAGGAAAACTTTACAATTTATTAATAATGTTTGTGTCCCTTCTATTCTACACTTCCACGCTTTTAACAAGAGCTGACAGGAAGGCGATGATGACGCATGCGCAACTACACTGGTTTCTTAGTAGTCGGTGAAATCGGCTTGACCGGAGGTTTGCGTTTCACTTTCGTGCCGCCTCCTCGAGTAGGAGCTACTGGCGACACGTTGCTGGGCGGCTTGACGACCTCGTTGGAGGGTAACGGAGCAGGCACATTGGCAGGAGCTGCGGGGAGAGGGGCAAGAGGAGCAGGGAGACTGGCAGGAGCTGCGGGGAGAGGAGCAGGGACAGCGGGCACGGAGGAAGTCGCATTACCGGTGGTTATATTGATAGTTAAATTACTCTCATCTTCATCGTCATCATCGTCATCGCCTCCCACCACTTCGCTCGCAATATCCTCGATCTGATCGATGTAGTCCTCAAGAGCGCCAGCTTCCTCCTCCTCCTCTTCCTCCTCCTCCTCCGCCTCCTCTCCTTCCCCTTCATAGTCCTCGCCGGACTCCTCGGAACCTCCGGGGATGGGACCCGGGAGACCGCCGCCGTCCTCGGGCTTGACTATGGCGACGCCGTCGACGCCCATGCGGAAGCAGTCGAAGGAGACGGAGTAGAGTGTTGTGGTCCTCCAGCGACCCTCCATGTCGACGCATGCGTGGATGTTGCGACCGGCGAAGTAGATGTTGGAGAACTTGACGCAGAATTTGGCTGACGGGATGCGCGGCATTGGCACGCACACGGGGCTCGGGTGTTTACCTGCACACAACAATCTCACACCATGACACTGTGGCTGACGGGATGCGCGGCATTGGCACGCACACGGGGCTCGGGTGTTTACCTGCACACAACAATCTCACACCATGGCACTGTGGCTGACGGGATGCGCGGCATTGGCACGCACACGGGGCTCGGGTGTTTACCTGCACACAACAATCTCACACCATGACACTGTGGCTGACGGGATGCGCGGCATTGGCACGCACACGGGGCTCGGGTGTTTACCTGCACACAACAATCTCACACCATGGCACTGTGGCTGACGGGATGCGCGGCATTGGCACGCACACGGGGCTCGGGTGTTTACCTGCACACAACAATCTCACACCATGACACTGTGGCTGACAGGATGCGCGGCATTGGCACGCACACGGGGCTCGGGTGTTTACCTGCACACAACAATCTCACACCATGACACTTTGGCTGACGGGATGCGCGGCATTGGCACGCACACGGGGCTCGGGTGTTTACCTGCACACAACAATCTCACACCATGGCACTGTGGCTGACGGGATACGCGGCTTTGGCACGCACACGGGGCTCGGGTGTTTACCTGCACACAACAATCTCACACCATGACACTGTGGCTGACGGGATGCGCGGCATTGGCACGCACACGGGGCTCGGGTGTTTACCTGCACACAACAATCTCACACCATGACACTGTGGCTGACGGGATGCGCGGCATTGGCACGCACACGGGGCTCGGGTGTTTACCTGCACACAACAATCTCACACCATGACACTGTGGCTGACGGGATGCGCGGCATTGGCACGCACACGGGGCTCGGGTGTTTACCTGCACACAACAATCTCACACCATGGCACTGTGGCTGACGGGATGCGCGGCATTGGCACGCACACGGGGCTCGGGTGTTTACCTGCACACAACAATCTCACACCATGACACTGTGGCTGACGGGATGCGCGGCATTGGCACGCACACGGGGCTCGGGTGTTTACCTGCACACAACAATCTCACACCATGACACTGTGGCTGACGGGATGCGCGGCATTGGCACGCACACGGGGCTCGGGTGTTTACCTGCACAAAACAATCTCACACCATGGCACTGTGGCTGACGGGATGCGCGGCATTGGCACGCACACGGGGCTCGGGTGTTTACCTGCACACAACAATCTCACACCATGACACTGTGGCTGACGGGATGCGCGGCATTGGCACGCACACGGGGCTCGGGTGTTTACCTGCACACAACAATCTCACACCATGACACTGTGGCTGACGGGATGCGCGGCATTGGCACGCACACGGGGCTCGGGTGTTTACCTGCACACAACAATCTCACACCATGACACTGTGGCTGACGGGATGCGCGGCATTGGCACGCACACGGGGCTCGGGTGTTTACCTGCACACAACAATCTCACACCATGACACTGTGGCTGACGGGATGCGCGGCATTGGCACGCACACGGGGCTCGGGTGTTTACCTGCACACAACAATCTCACACCATGACACTGTGGCTGACGGGATGCGCGGCATTGGCACGCACACGGGGCTCGGGTGTTTACCTGCACACAACAATCTCACGCCATGACACTGTGGCTGACGGGATGCGCGGCATTGGCACGCACACGGGGCTCGGGTGTTTACCTGCACACAACAATCTCACACCATGACACTGTGGCTGACGGGATGCGCGGCATTGGCACGCACACGGGGCTCGGGTGTTTACCTGCACACAACAATCTCACACCATGAGACTGTTGCTGACGGGATGCGCGGCATTGGCACGCACACGGGGCTCGGGTTTTTACCTGCACACAACAATCTTTCGCTATGACACTGTGGCTGACGGGATGCGCGGCATTGGCACGCACACGGGGCTCGGGTGTTTACCTGCACACAACAATCTCACACCATGGCACTGTGGCTGACGGGATGCGCGGCATTGGCACGCACACGGGGCTCGGGTGTTTACCTGCACACAACAATCTCACACCATGACACTGTGGCTGACGGGATGCGCGGCATTGGCACGCACACGGGGCTCGGGTGTTTACCTGCACACAACAATCTCACACCATGACACTGTGGCTGACGGGATGCGCGGCATTGGCACGCACACGGGGCTCGGGTGTTTACCTGCACACAACAATCTCACACCATGACACTGTGGCTGACGGGATGCGCGGCATTGGCACGCACACGGGGCTCGGGTGTTTACCTGCACACAACAATCTCACACCATGGCACTGTGGCTGACGGGATGCGCGGCATTGGCACGCACACGGGGCTCGATTGATTGATTGATTTATTTTTATTTTTCAAAATGGTACAGAGAGTGTGTTCACACAGTGTTTACATATTTGTTTGATATATACCCCAATAAGTCACGAAGACTTGTGTCGGGGCATATTTTACATGGATAACACATGGACATTTTACATGGATTTATCTAGTGGAGCGGTCGCTCCACGCCAGCCAAGTCGTACGGCGCGCGCACACTCTCATATAAAGGCTGGAGCAAACCCACTTTTACTGTAAGCATCAAAGTGGCATTTTCGGCCTACTGGATCTTAAAATTGAGAAATCTCACATTGTTGCGAAATATCTTAATTTCGAGCTATGGCCCACCCTACAACATATACCAAATTTGGGAACAATAGGTTACGCCCTTTGCGCGCTAGAGGGCCGTGAAAACTGTGTTTTAGGGCGGTTTTCATAATAATAATCTTAGTAGTAGTAGGCTGGAGCTCAAATCCGGTAAACAGGCCACAGCCTAAACGGCTGAACCGATTGATCTCACATTTTTACCACGTGTGCACTTTAGGCGTCTGATTTAACCTTGTCCCCATGAATTTTTTGTGCTGCCATTTTGAAACCGGAAGTGACGTCATATCTCGTCAACGGTTGGACCGATCGGAACGAAATTTGCGCCAAACGTTTCAGACGGTCATCTATATGGATTATCAATATCAAAAGACTGAACATTATTTTAAATAAACCGGAAATGACGTCATGAAATTTAATATACATCGATTTGCATTTCAGCAACAACTGTTGATCCGATTGTCTTGATATTTATGTAACGTTTGTACTTTTGATATTTCATTTGACTTGTTATAAAACCAACCGGAAGCCGCCATTTTGAAACCGGAAGTGACATCATGTCTCAAAAACGGCTAAACAGATTAGAACAAAACCAGCGCTAAACGATTTAGACGGTCAACTTTATGTAATCAGTAATATTTGATGATTCAAATATCGAAACCGGAAATGACGTCACACATTTTATGACCTATACCGGAAATGACGTCATAAATATGCTAAATGACGCTAAATTCACCACTTTATACTTTAAAATAGATATAAGTAAACGTACTTTGTAAATAATTATAAATTCAAGGTTGCAGTGTTCTCGGCGGCCATTTTTAAAACCGGAAGTGACGTCATATATCGTAAACGGTTGTACCGATTGCAACCTAAGTTTGGAAATGTGTTGGACTAATAATTATGAATTCAAGACGACATTATTTTCGGCCGCCATTGTTAAAACCGGAAGTGACGTCAAATATCGAAAATGGCTGTACCGATTGCAATCAAATTTTGGAAATGTGTTGTACTAATAATTATGAATTCAAGACGACATTATTTTCGGCCGCCATTGTTAAAACCGGAAGTGACGTCATATATCGAAAATGGCTGTACCGATTGCAACCAAATTTTGGAAATGTGTTGTACTAATAATTATGAATTCAAGACGACATTATTTTCGGCCGCCATTGTTAAAACCGGAAGTGACGTCATATATCAAAAACGGCTGTACCGATTGCAACCAAATTTTGGAAATGTGTAGGAGTAATAATTATGAATTCAAGACGACATTATTTTCGGCCGCCATTGCTAAAACCGGAAGTGACGTCATATATCAAAAACGGCTGGACCGATTGTAACGAAACTTAAAGCTATTCTTCTTGGATAATTATTTTAATCTTATATACCAAACGCAACTTTTCTAAGTATCCAAATCGGCATAGGCGTATTTTTTTAAAGAAATAAGTTCTTGCACGGACACAAGCTGTGCTACAAGCTGTATGAATAAACTAACAAAAGAAGTGATATCCCAGAAAAAAACACTCCGTATAAAAAAGGCAGCCAAGTCTCTTTACTTTAAAAAAATTCAACACCGAAAAGGAGTGATATCAAAAAAGGAGCCAAGTCAATGACATTTCCAAATATTTAATCGTATCTTTGAAATAAAAGTATAAACACCGAGAAATACTTTACAAAAGGACTTGGCGCATCGTTTTTTTAAAGACATTTTTCTATTCATAAGCATGTGCCATTTATATACAACCGTCATTTTGAATGTTTAGAATAATAGGGAAACATCTTTCAATTAGGTACATATTATACATACCTTCTGTAAAATATTTTCTATATGAATATATACGCTATGAAACTTGTTGTCTATGCTTTCTATAAATATACACAATAGTTATCTTCGTAATATTGTTTCGTGGTGAATATAATTAAGTCTCATGCGTTATACCTTCTCATCATGTAACAATTTCTATTAATACACATTTTATAAAAATACATTTCACAAAGAAGACAGTCATATTGAATTTCTATTAAAAAATTTAACTTTATACACTTGACACTTCAAAAATATATAATTGTGTTCCATTAGTTAGTAATTATTTGACAACGTTTCATGATTTCCTTCAGTCAAGATCAAATTATGAAAAGATACCAGTCTAATATCGCCATATTAACAGTACTGCAAGAATATGTATGAGCCCACTTCCAATTGATATGAAGGGATGTGTGTTGTGAAAAATATCCGACCGAACCGGGGCACGAACTTGGGACCTCTCACTTGCCGGGCGAGAGCTCTACCAACTGAGCTACCCGATCGGACGGGCGGACATTAGACACAACACACTGATGAGGATCCTGACTCCTGACTCCATGGAAGTTTTCCAAAGAAACCTACATTCTCACCACTTCCAATTGTTATGTAATTCTTTCACCCTTATATTACTTATATATTACAGCATAAAATCATGCTTCTATCGCCATTGACAAAACTATAAAATAGTCATTACTAAAAGTAGCTTGATTCATAGATTCTGGCTCTAATAGAAAGAGGAAAATGTACCTACTTGTAAATTTCTTTCCACTTTTAGGATAGAATGATGTCTTTAAAAAAACGATGCGCCAAGTCCTTTTGTAAAGTATTTCTCGGTGTTTATACTTTTATTTCAAAGATACGATTAAATATTTGGAAATGTCATTGACTTGGCTCCTTTTTTGATATCACTCCTTTTCGGTGTTGAATTTTTTTAAAGTAAAGAGACTTGGCTGCCTTTTTTACACGGAGTGTTTTTTTCTGGGTATAATATACCAGAGACATTATTATACGGAATGTAATATATAGCTGAACGATTACTAAATACTTAATACTAATACTAAATATACATTGTCAGTTATTAATCAGTAAAATGAAAATGTAAAAAAGAATATTTGTTGATACTCAACTTGATGCTATGTCATACCATGTTATACCGTGAACAATATTGTACAGAACATTATACCATGTTATATCGTCATGTTTCTAATCATAGTCATAATACATCCACTAGGTACATTATATATGGAATACAAGATACTGAATATAATATGCATGTTGCAGTATTACTGAATACTAAATGTTCGCGCCATTATTTTGTGTTTTCCCGCCCTTCGTTTCTGTGACCTTGTGGTCATATCTTCATCCCCTGTTCCTTGGTTCAGTCTAGCCAGCGCTCTGTGGCTTGACCTTTCCTCGTTCGTCTTCCACGGTTCCTTTCGAAGTTGTCTGCTCGAAGTGAGCACACGTTGCGGGCTCCTGCTCTCGACCTTTCATTTTGTGGTGCCACGCGGTTCCCTGGCCGTTCACCAGGCAGGCCCATGCATCCCATACCATTTCTTTTCCTTTCCTTTACTCTATTAGATTAGAATAGTTAATATCCCTCCTCACCACGCCGCTCTACTCTACGACCATCGCTTCCACGACGGCCACCTCACGCCGAGACGGCTCTACATTGTCGGTGAGTTTTCTATCTTTTCTCTTCCCCCCCCCCCCTAATTTACAGTCCACTTTATCAATCAGGCCTTAGCGCCAACATTTGATCCCTCGACGCCGGAGTTAGAATTGGCTCGTGGATTTCTCGTGTGCTCGTGCTAGTTTCTATGCTAGTGATTTCTCGTGTGCTCGTGCTAGTTTCTATGCTAGTGGAATTCTCGTTTGCTCGTGCTAGTTTCTATGCTAGTGATTTCTCGTGGGCTCGTGCTAGTTTCTATGCTAGTGGAATTCGCGTTTGCTCGTGCTTGTTTCTATGCTAGTGATTTCTCGTGTGCTCGTGCTAGTTTCTATGCTAGTGGATTTCTCGTTTTGCTCGTGCTAGTTTCTATGCTAGTGGTTTCTCGTTTGCTCGTACTAGTTTCTATGCTAGTGGTTTCTCGTTAGCTCTTACTAGTTTCGACGCTAGTATTATTCTCTTGCTGTCGGATTTCAAGTTTGAATTTCCTGCATTTCGTCGTTCGTTCACGTCATGGAAGCCCAAAAACGTGAGCAAAGCGTGTTCAAAGGTCAACGCGAAGAACTATTCGCCGAGGTACAGCGAACCTATGATGGTTTCAGATTGTTGACCCCCGAAGGCGTGGACGCGGTTAGAGGCCGTTTCGATCGGCTAACTGTGATTCAAGCCAAATTTGACGCCTTGCAGAGTTCAATCATGCAACATAATTCGCAACTTGTGGAAACTCTCAAGCCCCTCGAAATTTCCAAGGTCTCTGCGAGTTTTGAAGACGTATTGTATGCTGCGCAAGGTGCATTTCTGTCGGCTGCCGCCAAGGTCCTTAAACCTCAGCCAGTCACACCCGTCATACCGACTCCGGTTATAAATCAATTGCCGCGTATTGATTTGCCTTCGTTTTCCGGTGACACAAGTCTTTGGCCGGAATATTTCTCGTTGTTTACATCTCTCGTGCATAACAATGAAACACTGAACCCTGTTCAGAAATTTCATTATTTGCGATCTACGTTGTCTGGCTCGGCTCTCGCAATCATATCTGGTTTTCAACTCGACACTGAAAACTATACTCTCGCATATGATGCTCTCGTACAACGTTATCAGAATAAACGTTTATTGGCCAACAACTACATCAAGCAAATCTTGGACTTTGTTCCACTCAAGACTAACTCACATTATTCTGCAATGCAAAATTTCTTGCAAGTTCATAAGAACTCTGTGAGCGCTTTGAAAGCTCTCAATGGGCCTGACTTGGCTGACTTTCTTTTGCTTTCATTGACTTTGTCTAATCTTGACACTTCAACGCGGAAGGCATTTGAAAACAAGCAATCTTCTCAAGTTACACCAACGCATGCGACCTTGATTCAATTCTTAGAAGAACATTCGCGGAAATTGGAATTATGTGGCCTTGATCAGCGCGCTACATCTACAAGCACTACGTTGAAGAAGATTGCACCTCACGCGAAGCAATTGAACTCGCTCCTCGTTGCCAAGCAACCCGAGGTCAAGGTCACCTCATCGCCTGCTCGTAAACAAATATCGTGTTCACTTTGCAATCAGAATCATACGTTGTATAATTGCTCTGTGTTCCTCGCTCAAACTCGCGACGAGAAATACCAAACATTGAGACGCCTCCAGCGATGTTTTAATTGTTTAGGCGCACATACTCGTGCTCAGTGCTCGTCAAAAAGGACCTGCACTAGCTGCCAAAGCAAACAACATCATTCGCTATTGCATCCAGCTCAAGCAACAACTTCTGTAGTTTCTCCTCAGTCGACGCTCTCTCCGCAACAGAACGTCGATCCTCCCCCAGCTTCGCCTGAACTTGTTAATGACGACACACCTCATTCTCTGACTTGTCAACAGACAGGCAAGCTAGCTTTCAAGACGGTGCTCTTAGGCACGGTTCGCGCGCTCATTCGTGACGCACATGGACGGTACCAACCCTTTCGCGCTGTTGTTGATTCCGGCTCGCAAATTTCCGCTGTCACTCATTCATTGACACAACGTCTAGGCTTAAAAGTGCAGCCAAGCCATTCTGTTTCTGAGTTACTAGGAATTGGCAACTCCTCTGCTCGGGTACTCGGCACTGTTATGTGTAACATTGCTTCTCGCCACTCTCCCGAAGCACCTCTTGGCGTTCAGGCGTTGGTCTTGTCTGCCATCTCGAGCCAACTTCCGACTAAATCAGTCCCCCGCGGAGTGTTCGAACGCTATCGCGGCCTGTCGCTTGCTGATGAGCAATGTCACCTTCCTGACAAAGTCGACTTTCTTATTGGCGCCGACATTTACCCGGACATTTTGCGGAAGTCCGGCGACATGGTCGTTGGAGGGAATCCGTCAGCCCTCAACACCATGTTCGGCTGGATCGTGCTGGGACCTGTTACTTCTACTGAAAGTTCGTCCTCAACCCCTCTCTCTCTTCTGACTTGTTCAACGCCCTCGTTGGAACAAACACTTCGCCTATTTTGGGAATCTGAAGAAGTTCAACGCCATCCTCAAGAAAATCCTGACGACAAGCGATGTGAAGAGCATTTCGCCGCTACTCATAAGCGGGATTCGACCGGACGCTATTCCGTGGCGCTTCCGTTCAACACGTCGCATCCGTCTCTCGGCAGTAACCAGGACTCCGCTCTCCAGAGTTTTCTCTCATTGGAACGTCGTCTCAAACGCAATCCTGCGCATGATGAAGCGTATCAACACTTCATGCAGGATTACTGCAAGTCTGAACACATGCAGCTCGCCAAGAATTCGTCTTCTTATGTAATTCCGCATCATTGTGTACATAAAGTTGCGAGCTCCAGCACGAAGTTGCGCGTTGTCTACAACGCCTCTGCACCTGACAAGAAAGGCGTCGCGCTCAACCAGCTCCTGTTGAGCGGTCCGAAACTTCAGAGGGAACTTCCTGCCATTCTTACTGGGTTTCGATCTCATCCCATTGCGGTCTGCGCCGACATTCGGCAAATGTATCGACAAATTCTGATTAATCCCGAAGATCGTCATTTCCAACACATATTTTGGAGACCGACACCAGAATCCCCTGTACAGGAGTACGAGTTGAATACTGTCACATACGGTCTCACTCCTTCTGCTTTCCTCGCTCAGAGAGTATTGCAGCAACTAGTATGCGACGAAGGAGCTCAATTTCCTCTCGCATCTCGTGCTTTAACGGCGCACACTTACATTGATGATGTTGTGTCCGGTGCTGATGATCTCATGCAAGCTCGCTCTCTTCAGCAAGAACTGAAATCTCTCCTCGCGTTGGGAGGTTTCGAACTACGCAAGTGGTCAAGCAATGTTCCTGCAGTCCTGCAAGCTCTTCCTGAAGATCATCTCGAAACTCCTCTCGTCTTCTCGAATGATGATGTAGGCATTAAGATTCTTGGCCTTCTTTGGGATCCTAGCGCTGATTCATTCTCGTTTCACGCTCAACCCTTTGAAGGGGTAGTCACTAAACGCTCTATTCTGTCATACATCGCTCGTATTTTTGACCCTCTTGGTTTTCTTTGTCCGTTCGTCTGCTGGATGAAGATGTTTCTGCAGCATCTGTGGCTCACTCAATTGCAGTGGGACGACGCTCTTCCCCCTCAGCTGTCTGATGCCTGGACATGCGCCGTCTCCGAGGTCCACCAGTTCTCCAGCTTCAGAATTCCTCGCACTTTCTCCGCGGCCCCTGGCACTCGTCGAATTGTTGGCTTCTGTGACGCCTCCGAGAGAGCATACGCTGCTGTCGTCTACGTTCACACAGAAACCGCTTCAACCTCCTCGTCAGCTGTCAACATACTACGAGCAAGAAGCAAAGTGGCCCCCGTCAAGCCACTGACCATTCCAAAACTGGAACTCTCGGCCGCCTTGTTGCTGGCACGTCTGTTGAAGGACGTCTCCAGTGCAACCAGCAACTTGTCCATCGCATCCGTCCATCTCTACACCGACTCCACCATAGTGCTAGCTTGGCTTGCTACACCTCCGCACCCGACTCAAGACATTCGTCAGCAACCGCGTGGTTGAAATTCTTGAAGCCTCCTCTCCGACGTCATGGGCGCACGTCCCGTCGTCCGACAACCCAGCCGACTGTGCCTCTCGCGGTTTGTCGCCATCACAGCTTCGTGAGCATCCGTTGTGGTTAGCCGGCCCCGACTTCCTACACGACTCTCCGACTTCATGGCCTCGAGCTACGCCTCCTCTCGCATCCGATCAGGATCTTCCCGAAGTCAAGCCTGCCGTGGTCATACTCGCTGCTCGAGTCGACGTCGAGCCTCTTCTCGTCAACTTCAACAAGTTTTCGACTCTTCTCCGTGCGCAAAGAGTATTTGGCCATGTTGTCCGTTTCGCCAGAATTCTGCTGGCCAAACGATCTCAAACACCTGTTCCGACCGGCCCGTTGACGCCTCGAGAACTTCAAGACGCTCTCGACATCTTCGTCAGATCCACTCAAAAGCAGTACTTCTCCGCCGAGCTCAGTCAGGTCGCCCAGCACGGTCAAGTCAAGTCCCGACTTGCTGCACTCAAGCCTTTTCTCGACATCTCGGGGTTTCTCAGGGTGGGTGGGAGGCTGCGTCACGCATCACTTCATGAAGACGCTCGCCACCCTCTCCTTCTACCAAAGGAAGCCCATCTCTCGGCTTTGATATGTGATTCATATCACAAAACGTCTCTACACTCAGGCCCCAGGACAGTTCAAGCGTTGATCCAGCAACGTTATTGGATTGTCTCTCTTCGTGGACTACTTCGTCAACGAATTCGCCGATGCTTGACGTGTCATAAGTTCAGGGCCAAGCCGCTGCAACCTCCAATGGGTGATCTACCTCCTCCACGTGTGCAGATGTCTCGCGCCTTCGCTCATGTCGGCATCGACTATGCTGGACCCTTCAAGGTCAAGACCAGCACTCGTCGCAACGCACCATGTACCAAAGGGTATCTCTGCTTGTTCGTCTGCATGGCTTCCAAGGCCGTTCATTTGGAAATGGTGACAGATTTGTCCACCGAAGCCTTCCTCGCCTGTTTGGACCGCTTCGCCTCGCGCCGAGGTCTACCCGCTCACGTCTACTCTGACTGCGGCCGTAACTTCGTGGGAGCTGCTCGACATCTTCGAGAGATCTTCGAGATGCTGTCCCAAGATAGGACCTCCATCGCCGACGCTCTGTCATCACGCGAGATCAAGTGGCACTTCAACCCGCCTTACGCTCCCAACTTCGGAGGGCTCTGGGAAGCCGGCGTCAAGTCCGCCAAGTCTCTGCTTCATCGTCTCATCTCTGACTCATCGTACACCTTCGAAGAATATGCTACGTTATTCTCCAGAATCGAAGCTGTCTTGAACAGCCGCCCTCTCTGCGCTACGTCCTCGGACCCCGAAGAGAGCACAGACTATCTGACCCCCGGCCACTTCCTCATTGGCACCTCACTTCTTGCTCCACCTGAGCAAGAATTCTCCAGTGATGCCACCCATTTGGCTCGCTGGCATCTCATTCGACAACTTCACCAGACTTTCTGGACCCGCTGGTCCAAAGAATATCTGAATTCACAGATGCAGCGGGGAAAGTGGGTACGGGGATCATCAAATCTCCAAGTAGGAGCCGTCGTTTTCATTTTTGAAGATAACAGTAGCCCCCTCTCCTGGCCTATCGGGCGAGTTCTCTAGTTGTACCCCGGCCTGGACGGTGTTGCCCGCGTCGCATCAGTTCGCACTGCGACGGGCGTCTACACGAGACCGGTAAATAAACTGGTTTCACTCCCCCTTGAGTGTTAGTTTGGGTTTCACACCCAAGTTTCGTTTTTTGTTCGAATTCGCATTTTCGTTTACTGGTTCTTTTCAAGTTGAAAAAGTTCCTTTTTGGTGGGCGGTATGTTCGCGCCATTATTTTGTGTTTTCCCGCCCTTCGTTTCTGTGACCTTGTGGTCATATCTTCATCCCCTGTTCCTTGGTTCAGTCTAGCCAGCGCTCTGTGGCTTGACCTTTCCTCGTTCGTGTTCCACGGTTCCTTTCGAAGTTGTCTGCTCGAAGTGAGCACACGTTGCGGGCTCCTGCTCTCGACCTTTCATTTTGTGGTGCCACGCGGTTCCCTGGCCGTTCACCAGGCAGGCCCATGCATCCCATACCATTTCTTTTCCTTTCCTTTACTCTATTAGATTAGAATAGTTAATATCCCTCCTCACCACGCCGCTCTACTCTACGACCATCGCTTCCACGACGGCCACCTCACGCCGAGACGGCTCTACATTGTCGGTGAGTTTTCTATCTTTTCTCTTCCCCCCCCCCCCCCCTAATTTACAGTCCACTTTATCAATCAGGCCTTAGCGCCAACACTAAATATTAATAATTGTCCGTTATTAACTATTTCTAAAATAAAAATAAAATAAATACAAAATAATAAATACTAGGAAAACGCTCAGTGTAACGCGTTGATGAGCGAGCACGGGTACGTGCAAATTCTCGAACCGGAAATGCGTACACAACGCACAGAAAACATATACATCCATATGGAATTGATTATGATATCAACTTAAAAGTGTATGCTTTTCATCGAAACTTTAAAATAGCATCTAAGCACCTGGTTCATAAAGCAAATCAGAATCAATTTTCAATTGGCACTGGAAAACATTCATTTCGATACTTCATTACTGACAGATATTAAAAATGTAAATAACTTCATACGTTCTTAACTGATTGGGATGAAATTTTGTAAAATAAGAGACAATATTGGTCTTAATGATCATGCAAAATATGAGTTTGATCAGAATTATCGAAGACCGTTTTCATTTTTCAGCCTATCAGGAGATATTTATTTAAATTTTAACCAATGAATCTGAGTAACGCGTTGATGAGCGAGCACGGATACGCGCAACACCTCGAACCGAAATTCTGTCTATCGAAAATGTCATTAAAAGCCAATAATTCTAAAATTTCGCCACAGATTTGTATAGAAATCTCAAAACATTCCTAAAATATTGGTCCAAATAACCATGCAAAGCTTTAAGTTGATCAATTGAACCTTTATGATTGAACTGTTCCGTGTTAATTTTCAAAAATCACAGGATCTCCTTCAAAAAATATACCTGAGACCACTCATATGATATAAGTGTGTCTACACAATATCAGATCGACTGTTGAACGGTCATTATCAGTTTCATTTGCGTTTGAAAGTTTCTGCTCTAACTACCTTGCCTTGAACTGAAGAGTCGAAGTCGCCGTGAATTTGACAGCCAACACGCTAATAGTCCGTAAAATGTCAATAACGTTTGGATTTAAACACAGATTAGTATGAAAATTTTCAAAAATGCAGATAATGTTGGACCCAACCATCATGCGAAGTTATAAGTTGATCGTTCAATCGGTTATAGTTTAAATTTCTAAAAACACAGGAAAGATGGTTTTAAATTTTAACCAATGGGAGGATTTGGCTGAAACTTTGTTTGATTGGGTACAATGTTGGGGGTAATGACTTGTCAAAATTTCAATTTGATCAAAACAACCAATCGAAAGTTAATTTTTTTTAAATTTGAACCAATCAATGGATTTCAAAAAAATTAGGGTCTGCAACAATCAGAAATGTTACGTACATGTGTGCAAAATTTCAGCTCGATCGAAGAAAAACTCTGACCTGTATATCGTCAGTAACAGAAAAAAAAAAAAACAAAAAAAAAAAAAAACAGAGGTCCGTGCCAAAAGAGCCAAATGGAGACGCTCGCTTCGCTCGCTCAATAAAATAAAAACCTCTGATGATACCTAGGTACATTAGTTGATACCACAACAAGGACAGGTTACATGTAAATCTACTAGATACAAAGATTATACCTAGAGCGTTGGTGAGAAGATCAATTAATGAGCTTTTATTTTATTAAACTGTGGTTTATTACTTGCAATTTATGGCATCGTTTATTGTGTCAATAGGGCAATCTTTGAGCCATCGCTTGGTTTTAAATGCGTATATTTTGTCCGATTGGATGCTTCGTAAATCACAAGGAAGAAGGTTATATAACTTGCTAGCTAGGTAAGTTAGGTTTCTTTGCGTAATGCCTTTGTTTACCCTCGGTTGATATAGATTGTTCTTTGTTCTTGATCTAGTTTGTATATAACTAGGAAAACGCTCAGTGTAACGCGTTGATGAGCGAGCACGGGTACGTGCAAATTCTCGAACCGGAAATGCGTACACAACGCACAGAAAACATATACATCCATATGGAATTGATTATGATATCAACTTAAAAGTGTATGCTTTTCATCGAAACTTTAAAATAGCATCTAAGCACCTGGTTCATAAAGCAAATCAGAATCAATTTTCAATTGGCACTGGAAAACATTCATTTCGATACTTCATTACTGACAGATATTAAAAATGTAAATAACTTCATACGTTCTTAACTGATTGGGATGAAATTTTGTAAAATAAGAGACAATATTGGTCTTAATGATCATGCAAAATATGAGTTTGATCAGAATTATCGAAGACCGTTTTCATTTTTCAGCCTATCAGGAGATATTTATTTAAATTTTAACCAATGAATCTGAGTAACGCGTTGATGAGCGAGCACGGATACGCGCAACACCTCGAACCGAAATTCTGTCTATCGAAAATGTCATTAAAAGCCAATAATTCTAAAATTTCGCCACAGATTTGTATAGAAATCTCAAAACATTCCTAAAATATTGGTCCAAATAACCATGCAAAGCTTTAAGTTGATCAATTGAACCTTTATGATTGAACTGTTCCGTGTTAATTTTCAAAAATCACAGGATCTCCTTCAAAAAATATACCTGAGACCACTCATATGATATAAGTGTGTCTACACAATATCAGATCGACTGTTGAACGGTCATTATCAGTTTCATTTGCGTTTGAAAGTTTCTGCTCCAACTACCTTGCCTTGAACTGAAGAGTCGAAGTCGCCGTGAATTTGACAGCCAACACGCTAATAGTCCGTAAAATGTCAATAACGTTTGGATTTAAACACAGATTAGTATGAAAATTGTCAAAAATGCAGATAATGTTGGACCCAACCATCATGCGAAGTTATAAGTTGATCGTTCAATCGGTTATAGTTTAAATTTCTAAAAACACAGGAAAGATGGTTTTAAATTTTAACCAATGGGAGGATTTGGCTGAAACTTTGTTTGATTGGGTACAATGTTGGGGGTAATGACTTGTCAAAATTTCAATTTGATCAAAACAACCAATCGAAAGTTAATTTTTTTTAAATTTGAACCAATCAATGGATTTCAAAAAAATTAGGGTCTGCAACAATCAGAAATGTTACGTACATGTGTGCAAAATTTCAGCTCGATCGAAGAAAAACTCTGACCTGTATATCGTCAGTAACAGAAAAAAAAAAAAAACAAACAAAAAAAAAACAGAGGTCCGTGCCAAAAGAGCCAAATGGAGACGCTCGCTTCGCTCGCTCAACAATTTGGTGCCGGGTTGGTAGGGAGTTCAAATTTGTTCGAGTGTATTAATTTAAAGAGAGATTGAGCATAAAGCTTGCGAATATTAAGTATGTTTGCGACTTCATAAAGCTTAACTGTGGGGTATCGGTAATCCTTTGACATCATTATTTTCAAAATTATATTTTGGATCGTCGACAGTGGATGAATATGGGTATCATAAGCTCCGCCCCACCCAATTATCCCATATTGGAGTACCGACTGAACTAGCGCAAAGTATACAGTTCGTAAGGAATTATATGTGAGAATATTTCTAAGGTTATAGAATTGAGCGATTACATGTCTAAGCTTTTTAACAGTAGCTGTTATATGTTCATTCCATCGTAGGTGTTGGTCAATCAATATCCCGAGGTACTTTGCGGTGGTTACATTTTTTAGGGCAAGGCAGTTGCAGCTTTGGACGGAATTTAGGCAATTCTGTTCTTTGTGAATTTTTAGAGTTAAGTTCATTGGTTGGCCATTAATTCTTGGTGAAAAGGTGATGTAGTTGGTTTTATCAACATTTAATGATAGAAGATTTGTGTGAATCCATTGCTTTACTTTGAAAAGGACCGATGCGGCTTGTTTATATGATGCTTCCCATGTTTTTTCCGAGATAAATAGAACAGTGTCATCTGCAAAGGTTATTATTTGAGAATTTGACTCCATTGCACACAAGTCGTTGATGTAAATTAGGAATAAAAGCGGTCCCAGTACTGTTCCTTGAGGAACTCCGCACTTTATTAGTCTGCGGCTACTGTTTGCGTCACTTATTTTTACAAATTGTTCTCTTCCAGTAATATAGCTTTTCAATAGCTCTAGGGGTAAGCCTCTTATACCTATCTTGTATAGTTTGGTCATTAGCAAGGAATGGTCTACTGTATCAAAGGCTTTAGCTAGGTCAAGAAAGATTGCTAGAGGTTTTTTATTATTATCAATACTGGAATGAATTAGGGAAGTGAGCCTAGCAATTGCGTCTTCAGTACTTCTGTTTTGCCGAAAGCCGTATTGGTTCTTGGATAATAGGTTATTTTCTTCAAGAAAAAGGCATAGTCTTTTTTTTATGCACTTTTCGTGGATTTTTGATAAGTTTGAGAGCACAGAAATAGGTCTATAATTGCACGTGTGCGTTTTGTTTCCTTTCTTATATATAGGTGTGATTGAAGCAAGCTTAAATATTGTTGGATAGATGCCGGACTCAAAGCTCTTATTAATGATATGTTCTAGAGGGATAACAAGGTTAGTTTTCATGTTTTTGATAGTGTTTGCGCTAATATTATCTGGACCGGTGGCAGTGGATCTTTTAATGCCGTTAATATATTCAATTATCTCCTTGCCAGTTACAGGTTTAAAAAAGATCGAGTTTTGGCTGCAGTGTGTAAGGAACTCTGGAGTGTTACTTTCTAGGAGACCATTGGTAGGATTTTGGAACTGCGTACTATCCTGCCGGATAACATTTGCCATTTCTTCGCCGATATTACTAAAATACTTTACGAACTCGTCGGCAATATGAGTTGGGTTGGCAGAAATAGTTCCTAGTATTCCCTCTTTTACAAGAATCTTAGATATTTCTTTCCTTTTAATGTTACGATTTGCAATTTCGTTGATGATATTCCAGATTTGCTTCCTATTGCCGCTGGCTAACTTTATTTTATCGCTGTAGTAGTTAATTTTTGTGATTTTGATTAAATTTGTAAGGTTATTCCGATACGCTTTAAAGTGGTTTTTTAGAAGAATATTTTCAGGATTCTGTAATACCTTTTTACGTAGTTTATCGCGCGTCCTTATCGATGAAATCAATTCGATTGTGATCCAGGGTTTGAGTTTATTTGAATGCTTTGACTTAATCTTTTTCGTCTCTGTGGCTTCTAGTGTAAGTTGCTGGAGGCTAGTAATAATATTTGGGCGGCTGCGTTTGGGTCATCTTCCTTAAGCACAGACTCCCAATTATGGTTATCAAGAATTAACTTAAGTAGGTCATAATTGACTGTTTTAATTTCCTTCTCTTTTTTTGGTTTTTCACTATTGTCCTTATTGTTGTTGTTGTTGTTATTGTGGTTAAAATTTGTATTCCACCCTATGGTTGTGGCATAGTGGTCTGTTATATTCGTTTGTAGGATTGTACTTCTTTGCTCAAATCTTAACCTGGACGATTTAATAAAAATATGGTCTATACATGATTTCACTGTGTGGGTAACGCGGGTTGGTTCATATATGCATTGTGAGAATCCATGTGCTGCTAGCAAGTTAAGGTATTCAGCAGAAGTGGGATTTGGATCCAAAATATTAATGTTTAGATCTCCTATCAATAGATTTATATCTCTATTTAGGTTAAGAACATTGGTTAGTTCTGAGTTAAACGTCTTACTGTCACCCGACGGTGATCTGTAAACAGCTAGAATAGAGTATAATATATTATCCCTTGACACAACAATGTTAATTGTATTAGCTTGCGTAAAAGTCGTTACAGCTGAAATGTTTAATGTATTTACTGAATTTTCTCTTATTAATACAGTTATTCCATCGCAGATGGTTAATTTGTTCGGGAAATTGTATGTGACATAATGGTCGATTGCGAAAATATTTATGTCATGTGCTAGGTGAGTTTCCGTGAGGATTATTAGATCAAATGTTGTGTTTGAGTCTTGGATGAGAGCAATTAGCTCATCAAAATGGGATTTTATCCCTCTGATGTTCATATGGAAAATTTTCATCCCACATATTGATTTGTATGCTATTTCTAGGTCTCTTGTTGTGGCACAAACAATTGGCCTTTCAGGGTTTTCTAACATAGTATCCGTTTAGTACTTAGTCATTTTTATTTTTATAATCGACTTATTTAGACTTAAAAATTAAAATATTACTAAATACAATCTAATCTAATTTCCGCTTTGTATAAGTAAGTACTAAATTCTAATATTATTATTATTATTATTATTATTAAGTCTATATTCTCAACAGAGCCAGGCTCCACTAGTGAGAATGTAATATAGAGAAGGGAGGAGAGGAAACCCGGTACCGGCATGTAGCCTACTCCTGACGAAAGATACCAAGGGGACCAACGGCTTAACGTCCCTTCCGAAGGACGGTGTAACATTCACAGCACAGGCCTCCACAACCCGCGCCGTCGAGAGACTGATAACAGGTGGAGGGAGGTCGTCACACTGACCCCCAAACACCCCAGTCTCTCTGACCCAACGGCAGCAACCTGGCAAGGCAGAGTTGAATGGTCACCCATCCAACCGCTGACCGCGCTCAATGTTGCTTAACCTCGGTGATCTAACGAGAACCGAGGTATCCAACACACCAGCCGTTGGGTTAAATCCTAGCAGTAGACCAAATAATTAAACCTTACTCTTTTTACTTGTGGGTAACTCCTGGTTCCTGGTTCAATCATTTGTTGGCGGACTTGCGAGAGGATCACTTGAGGGAGGTTCCCTTGAGGGAGGTTCTATTATGGGAGGTTCACTTGGGGGAGGTTTCCTCGAGGGAGGTTCACGCACTCGCAGCTTTGCAAGGTCCGCTTCTGTGGTGATCCGAATCCTCTTGTTATTGCGGATCGCAATGACTGCTCCGTCTTGGGTCCAGCAGTAACTCCGAAAAGGAATTCTTGATAAAACTTCGAAACTCTTGAGCACTCGCGCTAGCAACAATTAGCGTGAGGGTATCTTCACGCTGCTTGGTTATGGTTACACTCTGGTGATATTAACTTGCATATTATGTTTTCACTTGTGAATTTGTGACACTATTTAATACATTAGTATCCACTCTTGATGTATGGCTACACTTTAGAAAATACTTCGCTTTGATTAGGTTAGATTTGCCACTAGATTTAGTTGTTGAAACAGGAGCTACCACACAGTTACTGTTTACACTATTCCGCCATTTGCATTCTTACCTGCACACAACAATCTCACGCCATGACACTGTGGCTGACGGGATGCGCGGCATTGGCACGCACACGGGGCTCGGGTGTTTACCTGCACACAACAATCTCACACCATGACACTGTGGCTGACGGGATGCGCGGCATTGGCACGCACACGGGGCTCGGGTGTTTACCTGCACACAACAATCTCACACCATGACACTGTGGCTGACGGGATGCGCGGCATTGGCACGCACACGGGGCTCGGGTGTTGACCTGCACACAACAATCTCACACCATGGCGCTGTGGCTGACGGGATGCGCGGCATTGGCACGCACACGGGGCTCGGGTGTTTACCTGCACACAACAATCTCACACCATGACACTGTGGCTGACGGGATGCGCGGCATTGGCACGCACACGGGGCTCGGGTGTTTACCTGCACACAACAATCTCACACCATGACACTGTGGCTGACGGGATGCGCGGCATTGGCACGCACACGGGGCTCGGGTGTTTACCTGCACACAACAATCTCATACCATGACACTTGGAACACGATCGTATATACCGCATTTATGCAGCTGCTCCTATTTGAAATCTGTTGTAACTAATTACTTTACATTCTGAGCAGGAAAAAATTGCAAAAAATTTACAAAACATCCTTAAATGTCTCCTAAACTCTATAACTTCTTGACCGATTCCTAAAAGTATTACCAATATTTTTCTTAATGACCATGCAAATTTAAAACGGTAATTTTTTACCTTCTTTCTTTAATTTTAGATCGATTAATTAAACATAAAAAAAATCGAGAAATTGCAATAGGTACTTGGGATTCACATAAATTTGACGGGAAATCAAGCTGGAATTTTATATATTTGACATACCATGTGAGAGGTGTAAATTTTCATCAACAGGTTGTCGCGCTCTACGGTGTGGAGGGTCATGGTAGCCCTTTCCTTGCCCTGTATTGCCCCCCCCCCCCCCCCTACCCCCGGAAGATGTGTTTCGGATTGATTGTCGCCACCATATTGTTCACACACAATGAAATGTCTGAGAACTCACCTGACACTGAGTTCTGATACATGACCTTGTCGTTCATCGTCATCTTGAGATCGAACGCGAACTCATCGGGGTCATAGGTCAGGTTCATGCAACCTGTTGAGCACAGAACAACGTCACAGTGCTTGAGGTGAGAGCCATCTGGTAGTGTTGAGCGAGGACACCAAATAACATCATTCAATCAACATGAAGTAACATCATTTAAATATTGAATGAAAATAATTCATTGCGATTTAGTAATAGGTAAGTGTATATAGTGTAAATTATAAGTTATAAAAATGGTTTCATTATGACAGTTTGATGAGCCTGAACTCAGAAATCTTATTAGTTTTGTTGTGCGTGAATAATTTTATAAGGAATCGATTTACAAAATTCGTCTAATTTTAAAAGTCAAATTTTCAACGACACCATTTCTTGCTATGGCAATAAAGTCTTCACCATGGTATTATATTAAACGTAATTGACATTTTGACCAAATATCGACAAAATGTAAATTGCATTTTAAATTTGATTAGAGAATTTGACATTTTCAGCTGATAACGGTGTTTGACATTACTTTTTGTGTTGAGTTTTACAAATCTACTGGAATGAAATGTCGTCACACTTCCCTATTGTGTTCAAAGCTATAAATACAATTTAGTCACACAACATCTCTGCCAAGTATCATTCCGTTAGACTCTTTATCTTCTAAACTGTATCGACATTACCCTTCTGCTTGAGGTTGATGCCAAACTGTCCCAGCAGCATGCCCGAGCAACATCCACACGTGCCGTCCTGGCAGGAGCATGGACGTCGCGGCGCCCTGGCCTCGAACACGACGCCCGACGCCTTCAGGTCCGCCACCAGACCAGCCTCGTACGACGCCGTGCCTGACGGTCACAACCACGTCATTTCCCAGTAGCTCAACTTCAAATACATGTTCGGTCTCTATGTAATACTTCACAACAATTTGAACGAACAAGAAAATTTATTTATTTATTTATAATAGATAAAAATGGTATGAAATAAAAAATTCTTTGACTGATTAGTCAATAATAAAATTCATCGTAAAATGAGTAAGGGGCGGTCCAACCATTAGTTTATGCCAGAGTTAGTTTCTCCACTCCACAAAACTCGGTGCATTACCATGATATACTGCAGTTTAATTCCTGAGCTTATTAAATTGACTTCAGTTTATTTAAGCTATGCCGCAGTATAATGGTAATACACCATCATTTCCCGAAGTGGAGCTTAACTAGCTGAAGCTTAAACTAATGGTACTATGGCCCCTTAGACTTTATTGAATTTATACTCTGCTATACCAGAGATTTATCAAGACTTGTAATTTCATAAACTATCTCCTCATCTCGTTTATTAAAAAAATTATTTTCTTGAATTTTTCATCATTTGACCTCTTTAAAAACAACCGTATACTCGTACACTCTTGATGACAGCAATTTCCTAAATTTTGCAACACTAACTTAGCAATTGAAATGACAGAAAAATATAATTAATGAACTGTAAACTCTGGCGACTATTTCATAAACTAGGCGTTTGTGTATTTGTTTAATGATATATCGTTAGCATTCGTTAACCCAAATTTACCATCGTTCAGTGAAAATGTAACAAAAAAATCGAATAATACTACTTAACAGTTAATTGATTGATCTATGTGATGAGTCATGGTATCTTATATATTTTATGAACGAGAACAAAACAAGTGTTTCACGGTTTATGATTCTACTCAGGTCAGTGGACCAGTTTCTTCACCGTGTCGAGCTTAAAAACTTACCGTAAGATTTACACGAGACATTCTGTTGTAATCCGCAAAATAGAAACACCACACCCAGAGAATATTTCAAATGCGATTTCATCTCACGATGACAATATCCGCGAACTCAGATCTTACCAAGTGACTCGTGAATGGTGAACTAACCGTAAAAGCCAGAGTTCCAGTTAGAAAAATACTGAGAAGCTAAGTGTGTTAACTGGATTTGATCTGCTGATTTACATTTATCGAGCGGTTCATGCTGCCAGCAGCGTAGCTCCGAGTTTCCAATGAGGAAAGTATGTCTTAGAGATATTGAACCCGTTGATTATGCAGAAGGCTGAAGATGGATGATGGATTGTCAAGAGTCGGGTTTAAAAGAATACGTGGACTACTTTTCACGCTTCGCTAGTCACTGTCTTTCATTTGGTTCATTCAACAATAAAAACGATGTAACAGAGAAAACAGACTAAAAATAAATAGCAATAAATTATTAAATATTATAAATAAGTATAAAACTACACTCAAATATCATCAGGCAATGTACAAAAATAAATAACAGTCTAATCTAATTTAAAATCTCATTCTTCTGTGCGTCCGACTGCTTCTGGGGAAAAGTGGTGCTTTCATCGACCTGTCTTCCTCTTCGTCGTTGTCGTCATCGTCATCGTCATCGTCGTCGTCATCGTCAATCCCAATGTCCAGCAAGTCGTCTACATCGTCATCGTCATCGTCGTCGTCATCGTCATCGTCCTCATTGTCGTTCGTCCCCTTCCCAGTCTTCTTCTTGAGTGGTCGAGCCCTCGCCGTCACAACCTCCGTCTCGAACACCGGGGTCGTGTCGACGGGCTCCTCATTAGTCGTCGTCTGTGCGTGTGTCGTGTCTTTCTTGTCATCGTCATCGTCGTCGTCGTCGTCATCGTCATCGTCCTCCTCCGCCTCGTCCTTCACAGTCGTCGCGTCATCGTCGTCCTCCTCGTCCAGCTTGTCAATCTCGTCCTCCAGCTCGCTGATGACGCCGCCCTCCTCTTCCTCATCGGCCTCCTCCTCTTCATCGGCCGCGTCAGTGACCTCCTCGACCACCGCCGCCGGCGACACGTGGTCGTTGGTGGAGCTGATAAGCTCGTAGTGCGTCTCCTCTTCTTGCGGCGCCGGCGTCGGCGTCGGTTTCGGCCTCTTGACGACGGCGGCGTGCGTGACGGTCGCCGCCGGGACGTGCTCGTGCGTCGTCTCGTGCTCCTCGTCGTGCTCCTCGATCTGGGTGTCGTCTTTGTCGTCCTCCTCGTGCACGCTGACGGTGTACGTCGAGGAGGTGGCGGGAGGCGACGTTGCCACGGGCTCGGCAGTCGCCTCAACGGTCTTGACAGGCTCTGACGCGGTGATCGTCGTGGGTCTGGCAGTCGTCACCCTCTTCGACGGCTTCTTCGTCGGGGCAGCTGTGACGATTGGCTTGACAGGAACAACTTCTTCTTCATCTATGTCAAGGTCGTCGTTTTCAATCACAACAGGTCTCTTCGTCTTCTTCTTCACCGGCTTGCTGCTGGTTCCACCAAAGAATCCACCCAAATCACCAAGAATAGCACTAAATCCAGAATAATCCGGTGAAACGTCATTCGATTCGTCATCGTCATCGTCATAACTGTCGTCATCGTCGTCCTCCTCTACGTCATAGTCATCGTCATCGTCGTCATCGTCATCGTCGTCGTCGTCGTCCTCGTCGTCCTCTGTGTGAGGAAGTGGAGCCGCTGGTTCCAAGGTCACTCCTCGCGGGCCGAAGCGGAAGCAGGAGACGCGCAGGGCCGCCTCCAGGTCGCCGACGGAGCGGAGTTCGAGGCCCAGACAGGCCTTGAAGTCCTCGCCCTTGCGCTTGATGTCGTACACGCGGCCGCAGAACTTCGAGATTCCGCCGGGCAGCGGCATGCACACAGGCTTCGGTTTCTTGCCTGCGAACAAACAACAAATACGACAGGTGTTAGAACGATTGTCATTAAATTATTTTGATAATTTTTCAACCATTCAAATAAGTAAATAAAATTAATGACAGTAGTTTGTGTAGTTCAGCGGTTCTCAAACTCTTTGCTCCATTACCCCATTCAGAGTTGTTCAGAATATAATTCCCCCTTCGCAAGTTCATTCCAAATAATGAGCCCAAAATATCAAAAACCCTTTCAATTGCCCTGTAAGTACGGTATTCTGGGGGAGGAATCATTTTTGTTTCAAGTTTGTGCATTCCAGCCACATGTGGTTCCTGGCTGCACAGTTTTGAAATTAAAAAGTGAATTTATACCACTTCTATGCGTTTGGACAATAATTTTGGACGATGTCATACTTGGTTACGATAGAAAATGTCTTCTCAATGATGAAAATTCGTTTAAAAATACGTTCTGTATATTTATTCAATGGAGATGATGGGAGATGATGATGATGATGATGATGATGATGATGATGATTAGAGGTGAGCGCGTGACGTGAGTCACGCGTGACTCACGCGTGACTCACGACTTTTAGCGTGAGTGTGCGTGTGTGTGCACACCACTGCTATAAGTCGTGCGTGAGTGTGCAAAGTTACTGGTCACGCGTGAATCGTGACACGCGTGTCACGCGTGACCATTATTTTTGCCATTTCAGCTTTCCAAATTGGTTTTTATTTTGTGAAAAACAAAAAAAATGCCCTGCGGGGCATGATTACTTTTAATTAGAAAAACAAAACATTGTCAACAACAGATTTCTGTGCATTTTGGCCAGGGCTTAGTGTTCAGGAAAGTTGCGATTGTTATTTCAAATTATGGACCCTTGATAAGCAAATTTAAATATTTTATGCATACTACCTAAGTTTATACCTATAAGAAAAGAGATGTAAAGGTGGTCCGTGGCCAAATTGCATTTCTCATGCTACACTTGACTCAACCGTTCTTTGTAAAAAAAAGAGCTGCATTGTGTATCAAAAATATGAGAACTGACTTAGAGGGACCTGACCTAAACAAAGTATATGATTTTGTAGTTATCAATGTGCGTGACTGTGCGTGAGTTGTAATTCGTGAGTGTGCGTGAGTTGTAATTCGTGAGTGTGCGTGAGCGTGCATGAGTCCATAAGATTTGCTGCGTGAGTGTGCGTGATCGTGAGCGAAATGACTAACCCGCGTGCGTGAGTGTGCGTGAGTGGAATACGTGCCCGCGTGACGTGACCGCGCGTGAGTAAAAAATCACTCACGCGCTCACCTCTAATGATGATGGTGATGATGATGATGATGATGATGATGATGATGATGATGATGATGATGATGATGATGATGATGAAAAAAGGTTAGGATGGACGCTGGGAAAGATCGTTTTAGTATAATTCTCATTATCTGCCTCCCGACTGAGAGAACCAACGACAAATCCTCAGTCAGCAAGGAACGCCGCGGGAATCGAACCCGGGACCTCCATGAGTCCAAGCGACTGCTCTGTACTTTAGGTCGCTCACTCATGTCTTCAGTGTTTGAGACTTACCGGATATCGTGGTGTTGGTCAGCACGCGATCCCCAAAGCTCATCGCAATCATCATGTTGTTGCCCTTCAAGTAGCTCAGACTGGCGCAACCTAGTGGACAATCAACACACCCCATTAGATCGAACCCTCCCTGATTCACTACGCTAGACAGTGCAATCAGCCAGTTCTATTTCACATAGGAATGTGGCTACTTACAGTCTTCTCAGTGCATTGAGTCTAGGATCTCTTTACTAACCATCAACTTTCTTACCCGGTCCCTTCAACGGGCCCAACGGAAGGTTGAATTCCCTGCAGCAGTTGCACATGAGGTCCGCACAGGCGCAATGGGGGTTGGAGACTTCTTGTTTTTGTTGCTGTTTCTTCTTCTGGGCTGAGGTTCGTTTCCTGCCAGTCGTCAGTCCTCGAGAATCTGCAGGAGTAAAGCGACCAGAAGAACTGATCAGAGACGGACTTGCTGGCAGATTAGAGTGCATGTCAGGTCTGTGGGACAGTGCAGTGGAGAGTAGTGGTCAGAACAAGTCCCGACACAAGATAGTCTTCAACTCCAGCTCAAAATGTGCATTTCAAATATATGCATATTGACTTTTTTTCATCTTTAGAACGGTATGACAGTTTTCGTAAACACGTTTGCACACAAGCAGTGGGACTGGGGGAGGGTCCAAAAGCTATATGGGGTTTCGGGCCGCACAGGCCCGAGAATAATTTGAATTCAAAGTGAATATGGACCATTTCTATGCGTTTTAGATAATAATTTTCAGCGATTTGATATCTAGTCGGGCGATAGCTCGACGCTGCCAAGCAACGTCTTTTACGAGGTCTACTTTTTATAAACGGCGAGCTTACTTCCACAGACTTATACAGCAACGGCTTAAGTGGTGATTTCGGGGTATCGGCTCGCATAGACGCAGTTTAAAATGGAAGTTAAAAACCATGGTTATCGGGTATATTTAGCCACCTGACAACACCTACCAAATTTCAAAGGGCTGCGATCATCCCTTCAGGGTGAAAATTGGGCCTGAATCATGTTAAAATCACACTTTCAGCTAGTTAGGGGGTTAGTTACTGCCCACGTCTCTACGATTGCTCTCGTCTACAGGTCGCATCTTTCAGTCTAGAGAGTTGAAATTTGGCAGAATCATAGAAATTAACTCCTCATGCTCTCTTTTGCAAAAATCGATGAAAAATTTTAACCGGAAGTGAAGTTATTACAATTTTAAATTTTATAAAAGTCAAACGGGTCCATCTAGAGTTATGAAAATTGGCAAAATTAAAGACAATACACTGCTAGACACTCCACTTGAAGAAAAACCAAACATTTCTCACCGGAAGTTGTGAAATTATCATTATTTATGTTCCGCTCTTCCTCTTTGAGGTAGAACACAGCTGCTGCAGACATTGTTCGTCTCACTAGCGCATTCACTGTAGGCAAGTGCTAGCTACGATTGTATTCCTGGTGGTCGTGAGTTCGATATCACGAAGGGCTAATTTTTTTTATTTTTTTTATTTACTTCCTTCATTTTGGCGTTCAAGGTTAAGTGTTCAAAATGATTATCCGATATGCATTCAACGCTTACTTTAGGTACACTTTTAATATTTTACTTTTATGGATTATAATAATTATTTGACAATACACGTTAAAAGTTGCAATAATAAAACAATTCGTGGTCAAAACAGAATTTTGGGGGCTCGCAGTTACTAAACTAGAAAAAGGCTCAATTAGGCGTTCAAAACTTTTAAATTGTCAAAATGAAATATCAAATAGTACCAAACTTACTTGGGAACTATAGCGTTAGTTACAATTAGCCCTCATGTGACGCAACAAAATTCAATACTTCGGACAAGCGATGCTAAAAAATTAAAAATATCCAATCAAGAAAGAAATTTGTGTCCGAATGTCCACTGCACACTTGAGTTTTCAATCTATTTATAGATTCGTAACAAACGCTATTCGAGAAAATAAGGAACACGACTGACCTCTGGTGGATTCTTTGGTACTACGATAATGGCGGTTGTAAAGGGTTTATTTATGTAAATAAATTATATAAAATTTGCTTTAGTTGTTTGTTACGGCTGAAAAAGTAAACTTGTATCGTAATCTAGAAGCGGCTAGACTGCAGCGGTCGCCAACCGGTGGTCCGCGGACCACTGGTGGTCCGCGAGAAAATTTTGGTGGTCCGCAGAGAAATTTGGAAGTTTACTTTTAAGTTTCCATGCAATTTATCTAATTTAGAAAAATGGCAATTCATTACAAATGTACTAAAGTGACATGTTTCAATACATAATAATGCCTTTACAAAGTATTGTACGTATTCACTAGCTCTATAATGGAAATAATATCAGTTTCCGAGTATTTTTCCAATACCTGTACATAAGAGTGATTTTAAACGCTTTTTTGGGGAAAAAATGTTGGCTGAAATCGCGTAGAAACGCGCCAAATGACTTCCTGAATACAAATTTTTTCCGGGGCTATGCGCCCCGGACCCGCTTACTACTGGGGGGCCCTCCCCCCAGACCCCCATTGTCTCCCTCACCAATCGTATTTCCCGGCATACCTATTTTACGCGCCTGAGTGGTCCGTGAGATATAAAATTGGCATAAGTGGTCCGCGAGGTCCAAAAGGTTGGCGACCGCTGGGCTAGAGGCAGAAGGTGCTCCAAGTTTACGTTGCGCAGTAAAGGATGCGCGAACGGTACACATGTTTTTATTTATATAGTGGTTACGAACGGAATTCAGTATCGCCGTCCTGGTGGCGCAATGGACAGTGCATTGGCGTGCGGTGCTAGGGGTCGCCGGTTCGAAATCGGCCGAGGTCGTACTTTTTTTATTTGAAATTTTCACAAGTTATAATTCTGCCCAACCATAGAGTTATTTTTTTAAGTTGCCCAGCTTTTATTTTCGCCAGTTCGACTTTGTCTACCCATAGAGAGTTTCTTCCTTCATCTGCCTAGTAAAACTTATGCGGGCGCAATTGGAGCACCTTCTGTCTCTAGCCGCTCGTCTAAATCTACATTTCATTTGTTTCTCCTTTTCCACTGCCTTGTGGAAACACGAACATCAAAACAAAAAAGTGCATCTAAAAATTATCCTGCCAGAAATGGATCCATCACGTATCGCTTATTTGTTCGAATTGGAAGAATACCGAAACCATTTGATTGACAAAATGTTATTGTTGGCATTTTACAGACGAAATGTTACCTTATAGCCGGTACAAATGAAACGATCGATAGTTTTTAATTTTGGCAGAATAAAGATAACATATTGCTTTACACAACACTTGAAAACAAATCGAAACAATTGTATCGTAACAGAAGTTGTTATAAAACGGTTCGATCGAGAGTTTTGATATGACCATCCAAATACCTAGGTACTCGTCTTCTGACAAATAGTAGACTCTTCGACCGACCGACTGATGATGACCTTGTTGCCTTGATTTGATCTGACATTGCGTTGTATGTACTCGGCGGCAATAAATCAGACGGCTTTCGTCTTTGCTATTGAAAGGTTCTCTCTTCTCTGTTTACGAAACACAGCATTTTGCATTCCAAAACCATCCGGATTTTATTTAAATTTGTTGTAAGCATCTGGAAGCTTTTACGCTTTTGTGACATATAAAAGTGAACTAGGAAGAATTTAAAAAATTTCGTTATTCACATGACTCAAAGAAGTGAACTTTTAACAATTTAAAAGTTGAGATAACTCAAATTCAACCAAAAGAGATTGACCCTTTCGTTATACTAACTTTGGAACTATTGGAAGAAAAACAGAAAACTTTAGACAAGAAGTGACGTTGTTGGCGTTAACAATGTAATGATAGGTAACACTTAATGATCAATGAAAGCTGCTATAAACTTTTACCCCATATGACATGCTGTACAAAAACAAAAACTTGTAAAAAAACTGCCAAGCACCTTCCCACTTAAAACAATTGAGATCTAAAAGAAGGGCCAAGCAACAATATATTGTTTAAACATTTTCGCACTTAAAATTCGTGAAATTATTTCGCCCAGTTACTGCCGCCAAGCACAACACTATAAACCTAACGTTGTGTCCAAATTTGAAGAATTAAATCTAAGTGCACCATCATTGTAAACTTTAAAAAAATTATAAAAATTAAAAACGACTTAAAAAATAAATTTAAAATCGAAATTAAAAAAATCAAAAATAAAGCTTGGCGCATTGAATTTGCACCGACCGTAGATTCTTCTATCTTCTTCCTACTTTATGTCTTTCTTCGGCTCCTTTATCGTCATATTCTTTCTTTCGTCGTCTCCTTTCGTCATCTTATTCTTATGTTGCCTTCTTCTTGACACAATGCGCACAGCTTTATTTTTGATTTTTTTAATTTCGATTTTAAATTTATTTTTTAAGTCGTTTTTAATTTTTATAATTTTTTATAAAAATCCACCCTTTGAGCGGTCAAAGGGTGGAAAAGGGTCTCGGGGGTCGTCTAATCAGCCGAGGATTAGACGGTACCAAAACTCCGAGAAATGCCCGCGGGTTTTAACCTATACCATCAAATCCTACTCCCACGTCCACGAAGACATGAGTCGCGTGACCGCTGGGCAATGTATGGCATGCAATGGATGCATGTCATATAGCAGACGGGAGAGGGTGCATGCGAGTTCCCGGCGCATTCAAACTGGGGCCAATCGGCTAAGGGAACAAACCCCTACAGAAAATGCTGGTCCTCCAGGTTGGGGGTTTGGGCATAAGGCTAGCTCCCTTATCTCAGTAAAAAACGAACAATGCTAAGAAACCCAACGATAAGCCTCGGAAACCAACGGACGGAAAACCTTATAGACGAACAAAGCTAAGAAAACGGACCTTGAATTTTGGAACATGGAACATTCAGGGGATAAGTACCAAACAACATGAAGTCTTCCAGCAATTAGAGAAGTATAACATAGATATTGCCACTCTGACGGAGGTAAAGAAGAAAGGGAGAGGTAGTGAGGAGATTGGAGAGTATCTGTTTTTCTACAGTGGGGTCGCAAAAGAACGAAAGGCGAAGGCCGGTGTAGCAATTGTGGTAAACAAGAAATTTAGGAAGTTTATCAAGAATTGGGAGGAGACTTCTGAGCGGATAATGAAAGTGGAGATGGAGATATGGGGTCACTGTTTGGTTGTTGTTGCTGCTTATGCACCAACGGACGATTCTAACAAGGCAGTTAAGGATGCGTTTGAAAATGACCTCATCACCCTCTTGAGTCAAGTTAGTAGTAGAAAGGAAATACTGCTAATGGGGGACTTGAATGAAAGAACTGGAAGGAAGGAAGATGATCTGGTGGTTGGAAGATTTGGGGAGAATGTTGTGAATGATAACGGAGAGCGACTAATAGAACTGTGTGGTGCATTGGATTTGAAGATAATGAATGGATTCTATCAGCATAAGCAAATTCATCAGTACACTTGGATGCAACCGACGAGAAACTTGAGATCGATTATAGACTATGTGATAATGAGACAAAAATCAGAGCTCAAGACTATGGACGTAAAAGTAGTTAGAGGGGCTGAATGTGGCACGGACCACATGTTTGTAAAAGCCAGAGTTTGGATTAAATACAGACATCATGCTACAACGGGGATGCAACAACCAGACCAGGGAAGAGTCGAGGGAAAGAGGTATAAGTTACACCTGTTGCGAGACGACTCTATCAGATTTCTGTATAAGTTACGTCTAGCACAGAAATTAAGCCAAGCAGGGGAGAATGAGACAGTAGAGCAGAGTTATAGCAGAATGAAACGAGCGATTCATGAAGCGGCGAGTGAAGCACTCGGGGAAGAGGAGTCTAAGGAAAGGACGGTGTACTGGTGGAACACAGAAGTAGAAAACATCATAAAAGAGAAAAGGCAGCTATATCAGAAGTGGTTGGTGAGTCAGGATAGAGAGGATAGGAAGCAGTATGCAAGAGCGAGCAGAGAAGTAAAAAAAACAGTCGTTAAAGCAAGAAATGAAGCCTGGAATAAAAGGTGCGATGAAATTGATAGACATATAGGAGGTACTAGGGCTAGAGAAGCATGGAAGACTATTAAGGATTTGAGGCAGGATACGCAATATAAATCCAAGGTACAGATGATTGGGATAGAAGAGTGGAGGGGGTACTACGAGAAAATGTTAAACGAAGATCGGAATGAGTACATGCAAGGGTGGAATATCTTACCAAGGCAGAGGCAGAATGTAGCAATTGGTGTAATAACCAAGAGAGAAATTTACCAAGCCCTGAGACGCACAAAGAATGGGAGAGCACCAGGCCCTGGAAATGTTTCAATAGAATTGGTAAAGAATAGTCCAGAAGGAGTCATAGAAATCCTACAAGACATCTTTAATAGATGCTTGATTGACGCTGAGCATGTACCAGAAGAGTGGAAGGTTGGATACATGAGCTCTATCTACAAGAAAGGATCCCGAACGGACTGTCATAATTATAGAGGAATCAACGTAACTGCATCTATTGGAAGATTGTATGGGCGTATTATAAAGACTAGATTGGAGCAAGAAGTTACCATTGGAGAAGAACAGTGCGGTTTCACAGCGGGGCGCTCATGTGTGGATAATATTTTCACCTTGAGGCAGCTAGTGCAAAAAAGGGTAGCGAGAGGCAGGGAGACTCATTTGGTGTTTGTAGATCTAGAAAAAGCGTATGACACAGTGCCGTTAAAAAGGATGTTTGAGGTGTTATACGACAGCACTATTCCTCATGCATATGTGGACACCATAAGAGACCTGTATGAAGGACAGAGGAGTGTAGTGAAAGTAGGAAATCGCATGTCCAGTAGCTTCGAGATTACGAAGGGTTTGCGTCAAGGGTGCTGCCTCTCACCTTCTCTATTCAAAATCTATATAGATAAGGTTTTGCAAGAATGGCAAGCCAAGTGTAGATGGATGGGTGTGCCTGTGAATGGAGATTACCTGCATTCCCTTCTCTTTGCTGATGACCAAGTAGTGGTTGCATTGGACGAGGACGACTGCAATTATATGATGCGGAAATTATCAGAAACATACGAAAAATGGGGTTTAAAAATCAATTTTGACAAGACCAAATACTTGGTGGTAGGGGGAGAAGGTAATGACATGGACGTGGATGGGAAGGAAGTGAAAGAGTGCCGAGAGTATAAGTACTTAGGATCTATTTTTTCATCGGAGGGAAGTAGTCGGAGAGATATTAGCAGCCGGATAATCCAGGGAAGACAAGCGGTTCAGAAGCTGAACTCGATGTGGTGGTCTGAACAACTGCAGAAGCCTACAAAGAATAGAATTTATAGCAGCATTGTACAAAGTATTCTTACATACGGATCTGAGACCTGGGAAGTAACGAAGAGGGATAAAGAGAGGTTGATGGCGGTTGAAATGGATGCGCTCAGAAGAAGTTGTAGGGTGTCAAGAATTGAGCATATTAGGAATGAACAGATACGGAGATGGATGAAGAAGGAAGAAACAGTGGTAGAGGAGATAGAGCGAAGGAGATTGTGCTGGTATGGACACTTAAGAAGAATGGATCCTCATAGGTGGCCCCTGAAGATATGGCATTGGACCCCTCCAGAGAGGAGGAAAAGGGGCCGACCGCCGAGAGAATGGCAAGAAGATGTAAAGGAGGCAATGGGGAGAAGAAACTTGCTGGAAGATGGTTGGATGGACAAGGAGAGGTGGCGATTGGGGTGTGAGAAACGGCCTGTGCTGTAAAATACTCACAATATATATATATATAATTTTTTAAAAGTTTACAATGATGGTGCACTTAGATTTTATTCTTCAAATTTGGACACAACGTTAGGTTTATAGTGTTGTGCTTGGCGGCAGTAACTGGGCGAAATGATTTCACGAATTTTAAGTGTGAAAATGTTTAAACAATATATTGTTGCTTGGCCCTTCTTTTAGATCTCAATTGTTTTAAGTGGGAAGGTGCTTGGCAGTTTTTTTACAAGTTTTTGTTTTTGTACATTTCTTCCACCTAAGAGTGTTTCTTCACAGTAATGAGAATTTATTTGAAAATGTATATTTTTTATATGGGGCTGAAATTCCCCCAATGAAACCATAAAATTTCCCCTAGCGGGAATTCCCCCCGCTTGAAAACAACTCGATTGAGTTCCCCGATCTTTATAGATAAGATAACCTGTTAAATATGAGTTTTTGGATCGGAGATTCGGAACTTCGGGAAACTTTCTAAGTTTGAAAGTCCGTGTCGATCAACAAGTTCAACAACCTGCTCCTCGGAACAGGTTGTTTCTACACCTAATACTTTCCTGTAAATTTAGTTAAATGCAAATGTCCCGGGGGGGGGGGGGGGGGGGGGGGGGGGGGGGTAATAGATACTTGCATTTGCTTTGCATTTATCTTCCACGCATTTACATTAGTAGTAGATATGTAGTAGATAATGTGCTTTCTTCAATGAACAATAAATGTATTAACTTGTTTTTAAGTAAATTATGTATAATGAAATCTCGACATCAAATGATGCTGTGTTTGATTGACACTTTATATTGATACTTCTTGACTTTGGTATCAGTAACAACTTAGTGTGTACCTAACAACTTAGGTATAACACACAAGTATTAGCTACATGCTCAGTTGGCTGTAGTGTTGGGGGGGGGGGGGGGGGGCAACTGGACCGATGACTCAAGTTATTCTATCACTGAAGTTCTGTTGAGTATAATATACATGTCTTATTTTTACCATCTTAGTGACAATCATTTTACATTCATTTTATTACTTCGTTCTTAGCTGACATTCAATATTCACATGCAACAATGTATGGTAACAGAGAGTGAACATGTAACATTTAAACGTCAAAGAAGTTACAAGACAAGGCGCGCATGAGGTGAGGTGACAAAGTTGTCACACTCAAGACAACTGTCCCGGTGACATGCGCACATGTGACAACAATGTCTGTCACTTCCACGCCGAGAACGTGTCTTTGCACACAGACACTCTGACTTACCTATGACTCTGGAGGCAGCAAACGCCAGGAGAACGAAGAAGAGCAAAAGCTCGAACACGACGGAGAGCCGCATCCTGTCCGCTTTTCTCTGGAGCAAGATTCACAAGATTCTGGAAGAGAAGGAACGGTGAGCCTACATTATACTCTTCTGAGAAGGAAAATATTGATTTTCGAGTTTATTAGCGATCCTTTACATGCACATTAATGCGGTAATGCGGTATGCATCGGTGTGATAGTTGCTGCTCTAGGTAAACATTAGACATCAGCAGTAAAACAAACGAACTGACCGATTTAACTGAACATTTGTAAAATCTAGATCGAATAAACGATTTATTTTCACTTTTCAACCAATCATAGAATTTTGCTCAAAAACTGTGCACGTGATTCTAGTTGATCGGTGAGACCTGAGGAGTTCAGGCAACAACACAAAGACACAGAGAAAGTTATGTAAGAGCACCGTGGCAGCAATTCCCATGAGGTTCTGGAAGACACTCCACCAGACATTGAGCGGCGCGAGTTGGCCATGACCTAGTGGCGTGCGCGTGAGCCAGTCATTAGGAGCAGGTCGCTAACCTCATTCGTGCTCACCAGAAGGAAATGCTCGACGCTTCGAGCTGCTGGTGTCATTGTTGACTTCACACGGCGCGACTAATTGTTGCGTGGCGAGCAACGCGGCCGATCGCATAGGAATCAAATTCTAGAACCTTTCTTTGGCGGATTATTGGCGTTAAAGTGTTGAGTTGGGTTTAATTAGTGTTTGGTATCAACTGAAATTTGTTTAGTTCAAGATCCAGTAACACACTTAAGATATACCTACTTAACACTTTAGAAATATATCTTCCTGTTTGAGTCCGCAATTCCAATTTTGCACCAAACAATAACTAAAAATGACTGCCGAGCACCTCCACGCCTGAAAGGATTGATATCTAAAAGGAGGATCGAGCTAAAGTTTGCTAAAAGTGGAAATTCGTGAAATCATTTCTCCCAGTTAATCCCGGCAACTTTATTCCTAAATTATGAATAAAAGAAGCCTCCAAAACTGTTTTAAGATAAAGGTAATTAAATACTATAGTTATCGCAAAATTATAAAATACATTTTCGTAAATTTGAGTGGAAAAACCCGCTGATTGTTTATAAACCGCAATTGAATTTATGGGATAAAAATTAAGATTCAACTTTATACAAATTGTATTTATAAAAAGATATGTGTGTTGCCAATGCCAATAGTGTTGCATCATCCTGTCAGACCTCAATCTCGTTTATTTTGCTGGGGGACAGGTCATTTTTCAATAGTTTAATCGTATTTTAAATATAGTTGTGAATTACATGTTTTTAAAAGTAGACAGAAATTGTATCAGATACATTTAGGAAAATAAATCAAGAAATGATAACTAATTACTTATTAACTGAAAGCGCCTGTCCCCCAATACATTGTGGTCAGCTGTGACGTTAAGATTGCCATATGAACAATTGTATTAAAAAGACCTACAAAAAGTGATCTTGAGAAATTTCACTCCACTTCAAGACCTAAATCGCACATTTATTGAGCCGTCTTCAATTAAAATCTCCAAGTAATTTCCATAATGACGTAATATTCTCCAATGAGTTGATCAACTTACCGCTTGTGAGAGATTCCTGAGTGATCGTCTATTAAAAGTGCACTAAACGAGTGTGTCTCGTCCACTCGCTGCTCAACTTCTGAGACTCCGAGTCGCGGCGGCGGCGAAGAAAGACGACCAAGTTTGAGGTCACGCAATGTCGGTCAGTTGAACGCCGGCGATGTACACGTAACCACCAGGTCACACCGCACCGCGAGATGATCAGAACGCCGAACAATAAATCGGGGGCAGATGGAAGCCGCTGACGTGGGCGACAGTTCAACGCCTTCGTTTTGCATGCGAATTCATATGACTTTCTGCGCTACAGACCTTGGAAAGAGCCGATACGAAAAACGTCAAAGCAGCAGTGATAAAATATCTGACATTTACTTCAAGAAATTTGACAAAATATTTCCAAACACGCATAAAATGTCCTTTGTCCGTAAGATGTCAATAGCTTTTGAAGTTCACGCCAAATTAGTCTGAAATTGACAAAAACACCTAAAATGTTTGGCCCGATGACCATGCAAAGTTGAATGTTGACAAACGGTTCCAATTTTAATTTTAAAAAATCCCAGATCATGTTCAAAAACTATTCACGAGACCGCTCTTAGACACTATGTGTACACAATTTCATGTTTATCGGTTGAATGGTTTTGACTTGATGAAAAACACATGCAAAAAACAGAGAAAGAGCCGAGTAAAAAACAGAGTAAATTGCTCGCTTTCTACTTGCGTTACCGAGACGATTTGCCTGATACCATGATACCATGGGCGCCTAACCCCCCTGGAATTACAGAAATACCGAAAAATTGAGGATAAATAAATATATAAATAAATAAATAAATGCAAATAAATAAATAAAAATAATAAATAATAATAATAATAAATAATAGATAAATAAATACAAAATGTTTTGTTTGACATTAAGAGAAGAAAGTAAATGCTTGGCCCTAATTTATGGTATTTTTGGTAATTTCTGAATATTCGTGTGTTCATTATTCGTCCCCCCAGTTCAAGACTGCGTTATCTGCAAAACTTCATTGTTGAGAAACGAAGTTTAAATATTTCAAAATCGCCTAATAATTCAAAATAACAGTTTAATGGTATCATTATTTTTATGTAATATAGTCTCAACAGAAATACGCATTCCGTACTTTTCAATATTGATTGGATTATTATAATTGTCAATATTAATTAATATGTAAATTTATTGTTCAATACAACGTTATTTGCAGATAGTGCAGTATTGAACTAACATTCTTCTCAAGTTGTATTTATAAAGACCGATTTAACATGGTAAATTCCAGAGCAATACTGCACTATCTGCAAATAACGTTGTCTTGAATTTAGTTTTGACGCCAGGTTTACATATAATTCTGCTGCAAGACTACACTATCTGCAAATAGCATAGGAAATTTGCAGATAACGTAGTATTGAATGAATTAAAAGTTGAAAATGACCTTCGGGTAATACAACGTTATGTGGTCTAGGATGACCAAATTATGAAATATAAGAATTAGCATCATTGGACATAATAGGTGAGGTCCTGACAAAGACATTTTAGTAAAAAAAACGATTTTTTTGCAATAACGTACCTAGTCTTGAACTGGGGGGACGAATTTTTATAAAAGGTGAATAAATAATATTGCTCAGATCGGTAGAAAAGACAATGTTAAGTTTTTTTCTGTTTCAACACTAACCAAAATGTTTTGAATTGTCTTACGATGTACAAAATAAATACAAAATAATTTGGATAATGTATGAAGACATGAAATACTTTGAAATACATAACAATTTGAGTCAGTCAGTTTTCCTCTGCCCTTTCAGGAAGGTGAATAACTTTGCCGCATCAATGATTTTGCGCTACTTTGAGAGACCAGCTTCAAGTTCTAATTAGGAGGAGGTATATTCAGAGCTCGTCCCTTCATTATGTTATTTCCTCGTCGGACTGTTTACTCTGTGTGTTTGGGGAAAGTGGTTCATTGCTCTGAGAAAACTGATGAAAACCTTGCCCTCGAGGAAGGTCAGTGAAAACATAGGTAATCATTCCTGGAGATGACACGTCTCTGTCCACTGAAGAACCTACAAGATCATATCAGGCAATCATAAGCATCTACGCTTTTTCTCAATAGATATTATTTTATTTGCATCCAACAAATAAGCGCCAGCACAAGCAGCGACGATGATAATATCTCTGCTGCTGGCGCCTATCGGTTGGGTGTAAGAAAAATACCAATTGAGAAAAAACGCCTATCTAGTCGGGCGCTAGCTCGACGCTGCCAAGCACCGCTCTAATACAACGTGCGAGCTACCACCACAGACTTATACCGCAACAGCTTAAGTGGCCGAAACGAGGTGTCGCATGGCATCCATGCAGTGAGAAATGAAAGTTAAAAACCATAGTTATCGGGTATTATTAACCACCTGACAACACCTAACCAAAAATCAAAGTGCTGCGATCATCCCTTCGGGGTGAATTTTGGGCCTCAAACATGCAAGAATTGACTTTCATGTTAGTTAGTTAGTTAGTGCTGCCCACGTTCGATTTGCTTGCCCTTTTCTACAGATTGCATGGTTTGGTCTAGAGAGTTGAAATTTGGTAGACACATAGAGTTCCCCTTCTCACGCCTACTTTTGAAAGAAAATCGGGAAAATTTTTACCGGAAGTGAAGTTATTCTAATTTTAAATTTTAAATTTTTTAAAAAGTCGAACGGGTCCATCGAGAGTTTTGAAATTTGGCAACATTATAGACAATGTATTGCTAGACACTCCACTTCAAGAAAAAACAAAATTTTCAAACCGGAAGTGGAAAAATTATCAATATTAAGCGTTCCGCTCTTCTCCTTCATCTACCAACACAGCAGCTTCGCTGTCAACTCCAAATTATCGGAGGCAGCTGGCTTGTATTCCTGCATAACGGGTTCGATTCCCGATCCTAGAAAAACTTTTTTTTCACATCATTCTTTTTTAATTTGTGTAAGCGATGATACCTTCCAGTATATATATTCAAATGAGAGGTCGAGGGATGCTGTGTAGATCATCAATAACCTGAGACATCGCCATCGCGGCACGCCGATTGCCATCGCGATCACAGATAGTATCAGGTTCGTAGGTAATGCTGCAGGTATGACGAGCGACATTGCGTCTAGCATAAAAGTAAGCAGGAGGATCGCCCATTTGCTAGTTTAGTGGTTACGAACAGCATACAGTATCGCCGTCCTGTTGGCGCAATAGACAGTGCATTGGCCTACGGTGTTAGGGGTCGCCGGTTCGATACCGGCCGGGGTCGTACTTTTTTATTTGCAATTTCTACAAGTTTTAATTCTGCCTAACCATAGAGTTATTTTTTTAGGTTGCACAGTATTAATTTTCGCCAGTTCGACTTTGTCTACCCATAGAGAGTTTTATTCCTTAGGCTGCCCAGTAAAACTTATGCGCGCGCCCTACGCCGCCTGGAGCACCTTCTGTCTCTAGCCGCTCGTAGAATTCTAGGTGAACTTCATAATTTTGTCACATTGAAAGATTCAAACCTCAAATATACCTCAATATGACGACAGAATATGACGTAGTATCAACCATTTGAGAAAACTCGTTTGGATAGTTATTATGGATATCCAAGTAATGAGACAACAAACGAATAACAGACATCGATTCCGTTTCATAATGAAATCTTTAGTTCTACTACTTCACGTACCTATGAATATTATAATGTCTAAATTTATTTCAGTTTCGAGAGTATGGAAACTTCGTTTTGTGTAGAATAAAGAATAATAGGTTAACTACGCACAATGAACAATAGTATTGTATTCTGACGCCAATCGATTACCTAACGCGGAATCTTCCGTCTGTGAGTTTACAAACATCATCAACAATATGTAATGGCATTTTTAAAAGAATACCTACCTAAATGCACGAAATAATTCATTCTGTCTAAAATGTCGAAACGCAAACAATAAATCAATTAGATGTATCAACAATATGCCATCATCATCAGGAATAAGGAACGGTAGACTAATTGATTGTATGATCTATGCGTAATAAACACATAAACACCCCCCCCCCACACACAAACACACCATAATCAATAAACAAATAATAAAAGGTCAATTAATATCGTGAATCCATTGCTTGGAAAATACACAAAGCATATTCAGATCTAGAGATAAACATTCAGTGGCTGGTGGATAAGGGGTGGGGGTTGTGTTGTGATTATCAGAGGTTTGGTTTCCTATGTTGACTTGACACAAAAGAAATACAAATGTACGTAGATGACACTTGTTTTGGAATAATGTAACATAATAGAATAATAGATTCTGCTGCAGTAGGAGGCTGTCTTCTAGCACAATTGTATTTTCAAATAACTTATTTTCACACTATTTATTGTAAAATTGTATACTTCAAGATAATGAGTAAGCACACAACCCGTTCGAAGAAGACTTCCCCAGGGTAAAATTAGTATTCGTAAAGGCCTTTTCTTTAAAGCTATTTCATTCAAAATAAATTTAGATCTTATTCATAAAATAAATCTTATTCATAAATTACATTCATAACTATATTTGGTACATTTTAAAAGAAATTGAACATTTGCTTGTATATGACATGTGTTTTCCTTAAGAATGGATAAAGTGATATTTTATTACCTAAACAATGTTTTTTTCACTTGAGTCTTGACTAGCAACAGCTTTTTTTTAAATGTATAGGTAAGCACTGAATGGGACCGAGGAGATAAAAAAACGATTCGTGTTACTACTTTTTCTCATTGTTATCATATATATTTTTTTAAATCAATAGAGATTTTTTTATGTTAATTGTCGTTTAGTGAGATTTAAACAAAATATGTGTAGGTTCATTGATTTTTATTTAATTACATACTACCGATGGAAGCGGTAGACACCTTAGGGAATTTATAAGCGTGTGATCTAGGATTGTGTGACTGTTCTCCGGCAAAAATAGTGCTTTAGCCTTTGAATATATAATCCTTACGGGGCTTTAGCTTCTCTGGTATCATGGCAATCAGTCAGTACATTCAGGTTGACCGTTCTTTGTTGGTTTGTTCGTGTGTTGGTGTGTTTTGTGTTAATGATATACGTCCTACTCCTTCCCACCAGCACTATAAACACCAGGTGGCTCAGATAGTTAATCTTAAAGGAATTCTAGGTTGAAATCTTCAAAATCAATTTTCACAACAAGGCAGTATCAAATGGCCACATCCTTTGCCGTAATTCCTTTAAAATAAGTATAAGTGTCTCGATGTATAAACTAGGAAAACGCTCCTTGGTATGAACGTTCTTTCTTATATACTCCATATACACCCTTTGACCGATCTCAAACAAAATTTGATATACACATTCTATTTGAAATAACCCATACCGCACGGTACTTACACCCTTACGCAAACATCCCCAAATTTTAAGTAACCACCCCTATGTAATAGAAAATTAAATATACATAATATTCTGCATAAACCCATTTTTGGTACGTTTTCAAACTGCTGGATGAAGAAATTGAGGTATAATCCATGGTGGGACTATAACTAAACAGCAGTGTTGGGTAAGTTCCTCAAACAAGGAACTTGTTCCAGTTCCATTGAACAAAAAGGAACTAGTTTCAGTTCCTAGTTCCGTTCAAATAAAGAACTAGAAAGTTACCTGTAAAATTTCCAGGAACTGGAAAGTTTAGTAACTAAGTTCTTTTAAGTTACATTGCCTTCCAAAAACCATTCTGATTTTATTTAAAATGTGTTTTTAACATTTGCACGCTTTACCAATTGAGTTATTGAGCGAGCGTAGCGAGCGTCACCACGGTACTCTTATGGCACTTTCTCTGTGTGTTTTTTTTTTTTTTTTTTTTTTGTTTGTGTTCACTGCCCAGGTCAAACCGCTCAAGCAATCGATCTGAAATTTTGTACACATACTAACGGACTCTATGCGGTCCCTGGGATCGTTTTTGAACGGGATCCCGTGATTGGTTCAAATTTTAAAAAAAATATCTTTCGATTGGTTGTTCCGATCAATTTGAAATTTTAACAATTCATTACGACCAACATTGTACCCAATCTTACAAATTTTCTGCCAAATCCTCCCATTGGTTAAAATTAAAAAAAATATTTTATATGCTTTTTGAAATTTAAAGAAGAACTGTTTGTCCTATCAACTTAAAACTTTGCATGGTCATTAAGACCAACATTATCTGCATTTTTGACAATTTTCAGACTAATCTGTGTTTAAATTCAAAAGTTATTGACATTTTACGGATATTTTGTGTGTTGGCTGTCAAATTTCTCGTATTTCATATTTCACGCATCTTCGAATCTTCAGTTCTAATTCAAGGTAGTTAGAGTAGAAACTTTCAAACGCATGAAACCAAAGATAATTAAAGCATTGATTATCTTTGATGAAACTGATGACCGTTCAACAGTTATCTAATATTGTGTACACACACTAATATTATATGAGTGGTCCCAGGTATATTTTTTTTAATGAGATCCTGTGATTTTTGAAAATTATCAAGGAACCGTTTAATTAGAAAGGTTCAATTGATCAACTTAAAACTTCTCAAGGTTATTGGGACCAATATTTTAGAAATTTTTGAGACTTTTATACAAGTCTGTGAAGAAATTCAAGAATAAATATTGGCTTTCAAATTTAATAACATTTTCCATAGACAAAATTTCGGTTCGAGGTGTTGCGCGTATCCGTGCTCGCTCATCAACGCGTTACACAGAGCGTTTTCCTAGTATATGACATAAAAAAGTGAACCTGGAAGAATTTAAAATTGAGGAAAACGCATTTACAATCCTTTCGTGAACCTTTCAGTTTACCAATTGGCAACAAATATGCGTAGTACGAGATGACGCACAAATTCCGGTCTACACCGGAACAATACACCTACAATTTACGTTATTCACATGACTCAAAGTTTTGAACTTTTAACAATTTAAAAGTTGAGATAACTCATATTCAACCAAAAGAAATTGACCCTTTCGTTATACTATCTTTGGAACTATTGGAAGAAAAACAGAAAACTTTAGACAAGAAGTGACGTTGTTGGCGTTAACAATGCAATGACAGGTAACACTCAATCATCAATGAAAGCTGCTATAAACTTTTACCTCATGTGACATGTTGTACAAAAACAAAAACTTGTATATAGACTGCCAAGCACCTTTCCCCCTAAAAGGATTGCGATCTAAAAGAAGGTCCCAGCAATAATATATTGTTGAAACATTTTCGCACTTAAAATTCGTGAAATCATTTCGCCCAGTTACTGCCGCCAAGCGCGACATTATAAACCAAACATTGTGCCCAAATTTAAGATTGAGTGAATCTCTATGTGAACCATCATAGTATAAACTTTAAAACAATTATAATCATTTAAAACGAAAAATAGAAAGTATTCAAATTTAAAAAACGTTCACAAAATCAATTTAAAAACATTTTTTTTACATAACTTAAAATACAAATAAAAAAAATATTTAAAATTAAATTATAAAAAAAAAGTAAAAAAAATAAAAATAAAGCTTGGCGCATTGTTTTTGCACCGTCATGTTGACTTCTTCCTTCTTCTCCTTCATCATCTTCTTCTTCCTTCTTTCTATCGTCGTCTCCTTGGTCGACATCTTCTTTTTATGTTGCCCCCTCCTTGACACAATGCGCCAAGCTTTATTTTTATTTTTTTTACTTTTAATTTTTTTTAACTAATTTTAAATATTGTTTTTATTTGTATTTTAAGTTATGTAAAAAAAATGTTTTTAAATTGATTTTGTTAACGTTTTTAAAATTTGAATACTTTCTATTTTTCGTTTTAAATGATTATAATTGTTTTAAAGTTTATACTATGATGGTTCACATAGAGATTCACTCAATCTTAAATTTGGGCACAATGTTTGGTTTATAATGTCGTACTTGGCGGCAGTAACTGGGCGAAATGATTTCACGAATTTTAAGTGCGAATATGTTTCAACAATATATTATTGCTGGGACCTTCTTTTAGATCGCAATCCTTTTAGGGGGAAAGGTGCTTGGCAGTCTATATACAAGTTTTTGTTTTTGTACAACATAGGATTTAACTCAAGCGTGTCATCCCACTTCTACTGATCTACTGATCTTTGATCTACGTCCTGCTTGCTGCAAACTAATAAGCAGTGGTTAATTTGTATTAGAAAAGGTGGGTAAGCCCAAGATATCTAGAGTAACCCATACCCAGAAAAAAACACTCCGTGTAAAAAAGGCAGCCAAGTCTCTTTACTTAAAAAAAATCAACACCGAAAAGGAGTGATATCAAAAAAGGAGCCAAGTCAATGACATTTCCAAATATTTAATCGTATCTTTGAAATAAAAGTATAAACACCGAGAAATACTTTACAAAAGGACTTGGCGCATCGTTTTTTTAAAGACATCATTCTATCCTAAAAGTGGAAAGATGATTAACAAGTAGGTACATATTCCTCTTTTTATTTGAGCCAGTATCTATGAATCAAGCTACTTTTGGTAATGGCTATTTTATAATTTTGTAATGGCGATAGAAGAAAGATGTCATGCTGTAATAGAAGTAATAATAAGGGAGGTAGAATTAAATAACAAGGAAGTGGGCTCATATATATTCTTATAGCACTGTTAATATGGTGATATTAGAAGGATATCTTTTCATAATTTGATCATGACTGAGGGAAATCATGAAAAGTTGTCAAATAATTACTAACTATTTATAGAACACTATTATATTATGGAAGTATATTATTATGGTATATATTATACCATTATATGGTATATATTATTATGGTTTTAATAGTTGTTCAATGTGACTTCACTGTGTACTTTATGAAATGTATTGTTATAAAATGTGGATTAATAGAAATGTATTTCATTGTGAGAAGGTGTAACGCATGAGACTTAATTATGTTGACCACGAATCAATAATATGAAGATAACTATTGTGTATTTATAGAAAACATAGGCAACAAGTTTCATCGCGTACATATTCAAATAGAAAATATTTTACAGTAGGTATGTAGGTATAATATGTAATTGAAAGTTGTGTCCCTATTATTCTAAAAATTCTAAATTACGGTTGTATATAAATGGCATATGCTTATGAATAGAAAAATGTCTTTAAAAAAACGATGCGCCAAGTCCTTTTGTAAAGTATTTCTCGGTGTTTATACTTTTATTTCAAAGATACGATTAAATATTTGGAAATGTCATTGACTTGGCTCCTTTTTTGCAGAGTTGGGTAGTAACTTAACGAAAGTAACTAGTTACTGGTAACTAGTTACTTTTTAGGTAACTTTTGGGGTAACTAGTTACTTTTCATCCTCAGTAACTTTGTGAGTAACTAAGTTACAATTTTACAGGAACTTGTAACTTAATTTTCGTTACTTTTAAAGTTACTTTTAGGTGAAATTATTTGACAAAAATATAATATTTTCACAGTCTACAAACTCCCTATCTATCTCTTGAGAGAAAATCATAAACCCAGACAACAAATCACAGGAAATGAAATGTGTGTCCTTCCTTCCCATTGATCTCTTTTCTTCCACAAGTCATTAGCAGGTAGTTGGGCTGGGGAATGTTTGCAGGTGCCGCTGCAATTTTTTCCGAGAATCATACCTATCCAAATGAAAACAAGTATGACGTCATTCATACTAGCCAATAAGGGTAGCTTTTACATAAAATGTATACCCAATAAGATAGAGTTTCACAAATCAAAGTGATTGTCATATGGATGGACCATTTAAAGAAGTGAAGTGAAGAGGAAGAGGTGCGTGCATTTATATTTTCCATTACCGCGAGTGCAAATTACATTTATTATTAATTTGTATTTTGACTGTGAGCACGATGACTGTGATTAAATACAAATAATAAAATTGCTTTGTCGAACAAAATCAACCCTCAGCGGAGTTCGATCACGTTTGTGTTTTGTCGAAAAAATATCCGAAAAGTAACTTTAAAGTAACTTAAAAGTAACTTAAATTTTTCGGTAACTACTCAGTTACTTTTCAAATCAAGTAACTTACCAAGTAACTTAGTTCCTTTTGAGACCAGGTAACTTACAGAGTAACTAGTTCCTTTTTACAAGTAACTTACCCAACTCTGCTTTTTTGATATCACTCCTTTTCGGTGTTGATTTTTTTTAAGTAAAGAGACTTGGCTGCCTTTTTTACACGGAGTGTTTTTTTCTGGGATATCACTTCTTTTGTTAGTTTATTCATACAGCTTGTAGCACATGTCCGAGCAAGGACTACTTTCTTTAAAAAAATACGCCTCAACCGATTAGGATAGGTACTAAGAAATTACAATCGGTACAGCCGTTTTCGATATATTATAACGTCCCTTCCGGTTTTGAAATGGCGGCCGAAAATAATGTCGTCTTGAATTCATAATTATTAGTCATACTATTTCCAAAATTTGGTTGCAATCGGTACAGCCGCTTTCGATAATGACGTCACTTCGGTTTTAACAATGGCGGCCGAAAATAATGTCGTCTTTAATTCATAATTATTAGTCCTACACATTTCCAAAATTTGGTTGCAATTGGTACAGCCGTTTTCGATATATGACGTCACTTCCGGTTTTGACAATGGCGGTCGAAAATAATGTCGTCTTTATTTCATAATTATATTAGTCCGACATAATTCTAAAATTTGGTTGCAATCGGTACATCCGTTTTCGATAAATGACGTCACTTCCGGTTTTAACAATGGCGGCCGAAATAAATGTCGTATTGAATTCATAATTATAAGTCCTACACAATTCCAAAATTTAGTTGCAATCGGTACAGCCGTTTTCGTTATATGACGTCACTTCCGGTTTTAGAAAATGGCGGCCGAGAGCACTGCAACCTTGAATTTATAATTATTTACAATGAATGTTTAATAAATATCTATTTAAAAGTATAAAGTGGTGAATTGAGTGTCCTTTAGAATATTAATGACGTCATTTAGCATTTTTATGACGTCATTTCCGGTATAGGTAATAAGAAAACAATTTAGTTTTATCTAGTTGATACTTCATGAATGACCTTCTGAATTCAATAGCGCTAATTTCCGTCAAATCGCTCATGCCGTTTTCAATATATGACGTCATTTCCGGTTTCATTTAGTGGTTCCTGCCGCCATTTCCGGTACCGTTAATTTGTATATTCATTTATCCCAATTGATTTTTCAAATAGATTGCAGAATGAATATACATGAGCTAGTTCAGTGGCAATCGGTACAGGCGTTTTCGATGTATGACGTCACTTCCGGTTTCAGGAATGGCGGCCGAGAACACTGTGTATTGAAATTATAATTTTGTATTGTCTTTGTTACAATGTAAGATAATGATATGTGTATTTAAAGTATAATTTGATGAAATAAGCTAAATATTGCAAATTTATGACGTCACTTCCGGTTTAGAATATAAGAAAATTATATTTTTAAGTAACATACTTCATATAGATGACCATCTAAATCGAATGGCGCTAATTTCGTTCTAATCGGTCCAGCCGTTTTTCATATATGACGTCACTTCCGGTTTAAAAATGGCGGCACAAAAAATCACAAGAGGCAAGGTATCATCAGACGCCAAAAGTGCATATGTGGTAAAAATTTCAGGTTGATCGGTTCAGCCGTTTAGGCTGTGGCGGTGACAGCGACCTTTTCTGATATCATCTGAAGAAGAAGAAGAAGAAGAAGAAGAAGAAGAAAGCGGTGTAATTTCACGATTTTCACTGCCCTCTAGGTCGTAAACGGCATGACTGGTTGTTGTCGCGTGATGTATATGTTGTCAGGTGGGCCATAGCTCAAAATTAAGACATTTCACAACAATGAGAGATTTTTCATAGTTGAGATCCAGTAGGCTGAAAATGCTATGTTGTTGCTTACAGTAAAAGTAGTTGGTCTGCTCCTCAGTTTATATAGGCATTTACGGTATATGTAGAGTGACTGTGAGTGTACGGTACGACTTGGCTGTGTGGAGCGACCGCTCCACTAGATATTCTACATCTTGAGGTAAGCCCACCCCACAATTGTCATGGGAAACGCATTACCGTACGGTAATGCGGCCCTCCCCCCATCTGGGGGGAGGGCCCCCCAGAAGAACGCGGGTCCGGGGCGCGTAGCCCCGGAAAAATTTTGAATTTGTGGAATGAATTTGGTGCGTTTGTGCGCTTTTTGTAAAACATTTGAACCAATTTTTATCTCCAAGAAAAATAAGTTTTATTTATATAAAAAGGTGCGTAAGCCCGGCTTACCCTCCAAAAAAGGTGGGTAAGCCGGGCTTACCAGGGCTTACGCCCAAATTAAGCACTGCTAATAAGTCAGTATAATACTGATGCTCAAAAATGAAAAATCGCACATTGTTGTGAATTGTCTTAAATTGCCACATAGGTATACACTTAATTTGCAATCAATTAGTGTTTTTGGAAGGCTTTTCGCAGTAGGATTTTCCGTAATCTTTCTGGGAAAACATTCCAAATAGTGTAAAATAGCGATGTGACAATATTTTAACAAAAGTACACTTTTGGAGTCTAGTATGCTTTTACAAAGATTGGCTTTTACATGTAGCGACCTGCATTTTAAGACTGAATTCCACCATCAAGAAAACGGCTGGACCGCTGAACTAGCTCCAATGGATTCGTACGCTCATCGTAGACTAAACTGGTAAATTTGAGTTCGTGACTGAGGTTCACTTCGTAGTTTCTCCGTCGGGAGACAAATGACGGTGAGGTTACCTTTTAAAGCCACAACCGCCTCTTTCCCACCATCCACGTCGCTCCATCCTTCGCAAATAGCCAAGCTGCAGAATAGTGCGACGTTAAATACACTGTCTTAATTTGATAAAAAACTAGATTTCCTCTTTTGGTATAGGTATTTATACATATTTCTCACGAAGATAAGAAGAAAGAGCATAACAGATGAGAAAAGTGATCTGCAGAATCGATAAAAGAATACGATCTGAATCTGAGACCGCTTCACTGGCACAATACAAAGCAAGAAGCATCCAGTTCACTCACTCACTTCCCATATGGAATTCCCGTGTAAGAGCCCAATGAAATGAACTCTTCTGCTCATCATGCTCATCATGGTCGATGGTTTTACTGTTGACATTCCGCGGCCATGTTTGTCGAGCAGGAAATGCGTCTAGATCAGATCGTGACTTGACCGGCTACCCTGTTAGCAGAGTCACGTGACTGCACTAGTTGTTACGTATTCATCCGCGGTGTGATCCCCTTCACAGTTGCTTACTAATCACATGCGCTGATAACAGCCGTAGCCTTTTGAATGGGAACTATCCCAGCATAGGAAGTGCCATTCGGGAGAACCGCAGACATTCAGCTGATCGGGTCATGATCGATAACTTTGTGTGCATTTATTGATTGAGCGATCGTCTCATTTTCACTCTTTTGGCACTAACCGCTGTTTTTTTTGCGCTCGTAAAGAGTAAAGACCAACTAATCGTTTGCCGCTGATTTTCTTTTAATCCGATGATTGGTTAATTAATTTTCATTTTATAGAATTTTACAACATTCCGTCAAATCATCCAATGGTTTAAGTTAATAAATAAAGTTAATATTTTATAAGTAAATTTGATTTTTTAAATTTAAAAATTCTTTGAATTGTCGACAATCGTCCAAAGTTGCATTGTGATCAAGACCCACATTATAATATTTTATACATTTTCAGCCCAATCGTTGAAGTATTTATTTACTTATTGTCATTTTTTGAGTTTTGAAATAGCTGTCTGAAGAGAAATTGATCGCATGGTACCAAAATTCATAGTAATCATCGCCATACACAATCTCTCAAACATCAAACCAATCAAACACTTCTCGTGTCTTGAGTCGGAGATAAATTTAGCTCTCTCCCCCACCCCATGTTATCAAATGGAAGCCAAGTTAAATCGTGTCATTTTTCGACAAAATGACAATAAAAAATGCAGTTATGCAAAATAGCGTCAAATTTTCTTTATGTTGATAATCTTTATTTGTATTGAATTTGATAAATTATGGGAACAAGATTTCATGAAGCTTCCCCATTGCTGCGATGGTTCTTCACGAACATACATGCCTAGGATGCCGACTTATTTCCTACATCCTTCCATCCTTCCAGTTCCATCCTTCCAGTTCCTTCCTTCCTTCCTTCTTTCCTTCCTTCCATTTCGTAATCAGTAAGACATCTGAGGTCGAACCCAGTCCCTTCTCATTGAAAGATATTGTAATTTGATTGAAGAAAACACTCTCGCAAGTTGCTGACGTCACATCCGAAGAGGATTGAAACGAGAGTCAAAGTGGGCCAATGTCAGTCAAGGTTTCAACCGACACAAAGCTACTTTCTTACTTTATGGTGGCAATCAAATATGTGTTTAGTGGTTTTAATGGTTTTATTGATTATCTGCTGTTCTTCTACCCCGAGGAAATGTATTCTTTTCTAATAACATGTTCTAATGAGTCCATTTGGTTGATTTATTACTTAGATAATATTTATTAAGAAATTGTCTGTTTGTAAAGCAATTTTAAGATGTGCACCGGTCATTACTCTCGTTAAAATACATTATTTGGGGTTAGGTTTTTTAAGATCTGTTAATCACTTGCTACTTTTAACAGTTGATTAGGACTATATTTCCATGGCAACAACCAGTGAAAAATCAGTATAATATTAGTTAATCAATACTTTGACGAAGTATCGTGGCCCAACCAAAGCATAAAATACAAAAGTATGTGTAGGTACTCTATACAAACATATAATCGTATTTTTGATAAAAATTCTTTTGTACTGCCATTGTAACTCCTAAATCAGCGGTATCAACCTTCTTTGCTCCATTCCCCGTTTCATTATTGTTCAGTTCACATGCGAGTCATGCAAAACATATTTTAGGTCATTTTCTATGCGTTTTGTAAAATAATTTTCGGCGATTTGATATTGGCTAATTTAAAGAATTTCTTCACAATTATGTGAATTTGTTTAAATATACGTGTTGTATTTATATTCATGCCACAATTAACCCTTTAACCTTAAAACTCCCCCTAAGCTGGTTGAGAACCACTATACTGAATAAGAATTATGAATCTCGCTTTTACCATCACTTGACATTATGATTTCAGATGAAAGTTGTCACTGGCGCCATTGAGGATGCATCACTAATGAAAGAAATGAAAGTCATCCATATCGACCAATGCCGAGACAGGATTCGAATCCCGGACCCCTGTTAACACGAAGCCGCGAGGAGAAACCGAAACTCCCAGAAAAGAAAGTAGTCTTCACCGAGAGGCCGTCGAAGTCACATCAACCTCCCCCGCATCCATTGTCTCCTCTGGAAGAAGCGCCGCGATTTCTTCTCGTCTCTTGTGTGTGTGGGAAACTGGGTTACCTGGTGACCTGATTCGACTCGCCGTGCCGGCAAGATTGTCTCTGTGCAGTTTGTTGTGAAGAGTTGAAGAGTGCAGTGACATCGTGAGTGCAACGAGATGACTTCTCGATATCCTACCTTGGTCTTCGCCACCGTGATCTTGGCGTCCACAGTCAGCGCCGGCTTTCTCGGTGAGTTTGTCACACGTCGAGCTCAAATATTGCCACTGAATAATCATAACATGTACTGTGTTTATATAGCAAACACATCTATTTACTTGGTTGCACAAATATGAAACTAGGTCTCGGTTTTAAATCAAATTGACGGGTCAAAGCTGGAAGTGGAATTTAACCAAGCGATCACCATGTTATATTTGTAATGGCTGAATGTCCAATGCATTTTAGTGATTAATAGATTTTACATTTGAGCCCTAGTTCCCCAATAACTTGTGCTTATCAAATACTATGGTTTGATGAGTAATGACTGATGATAGCAATGTAATAACATTGTTTAAGTTTGATGTGTCCTTTATCCATTGAATCGTTTGACACACAATGCATGAAAGGAAAACTCTGTAATTTGGGACCGAAAGAGAGCAGCCGGAGAAAGTATCTCAGCACGTCATGAGATTTGCATCTTGCTCTGGTCCTTTCCATGTTCAAACTAATCATCTTCAACAGACAATACGAGGCTTCAGATACCTGAATGACACACAAGTTAAACCGTTTCGTATTCATGCTGAGGACGACCTTCTTTTGTTTTAAATCAGTACACAAATATGGCCACTAAAATTAAAAACAGGTCGATCACAGTAAGGCCCGGCACAGTTTAATTGTATTAAATTCAACTGCTTCAATAATTTTGAATCTGATAGCTTGCCATCAATTTTTAGTACAATATTTAGGTAGTAAATCCGATCAAACTTCAGGGTTGAAATATTTGTGTCATTATACAAAGAGAGCCTCTTACAGTATGCATTTAATTCCATAGCTGAAACCTTTTTATTTTTAACTGTCAATCCACATTTAGTTATTATTACTGTTTTGTCAGATATCAGGAAATGCACTGATGCTGATGATACACATTTTGAATGACAATCATAAGTGTAATGCTGTTGACCTCCATGACCTGATGACATACAGGCGCCAACATGTCTGTCATACATGCACGGGGCAATGTCACTGATATATAACACGTGGATTGCTTATCGATGCTATGCGAGTGAAGTCAACATTTTCTAAGTCGCCGCTGTAATAATTTTGTGGATTTGTAACAAATTATAACTAATGTAACTAAAACGTGTTAATTAACTAGTTAAGTAATGACTAGTGTAATGATTTAGTTCATTTAAAGTGATTTTAGAAATGATTAAGATCGTGTAATAGGCTGTTTCAAATTGATGACATTGAAAAGGAACATTTTAGGAACATTTTTCTAATGTATTTTCGACTTCACTGGGACTAATGCTGAGGGGATTTAATGCGCAATCCACGCAACGAAGTGGAAGTACATGGAGATCAGTGGGCAATGTATGATGCGGTCTGAGGGCGGGAACCTGGCATAGGCTAATCAGAGCTGTCAGAGAGCCCGCATGTCATAGGAACACGTACTGCGTGCTGGGAGATTTCAACGCCATGATGACAGAGGCGCCAACATGTCTGTCATACATGCAAGGGGCAATGCGGTCTTAGGGCGGGAACCTGGCATAGGCTGGTCATAGCGCACGCATGTCATAGGAACACGTACTGCGTGCTGGGAGATTTCAACGCCATGATGACAGAGGCGCCAACATGTCTGTCATACATGCAAGGGGCAATGCGGTCTTAGGGCGGGAACCTGGCATAGGCTGGTCATAGCGCACGCATGTCATAGGAACACAACTGCGTGCTGGGAGATTTCAACGCCATGATGACAGAGGCGCCAACATGTCTGTCATACATGCAAGGGGCAATGCGGTCTTAGGGCGGGAACCTGGCATAGGCTGGTCATAGCGCCCGCATGTCATAGGAACACGTACTGCGTGCTGGGAGATTTCAACGCCATGATGACAGAGGCGCCAACATGTCTGTCATACATGCAAGGGGCAATGCGGTCTTAGGGCGGGAACCTGGCATAGGCTGGTCATAGCGCACGCATGTCATAGGAACACAACTGCGTGCTGGGAGATTTCAACGCCATGATGACAGAGGCGCCAACATGTATGTCATACATGCAAGGGGCAATGCGGTCTTAGGGCGGGAACCTGGCATAGGCTGGTCATAGCGCACGCATGTCATAGGAACACGTACTGCGTGCTGGGAGATTTCAACGCCATGATGACAGAGGCGCCAACATGTCTGTCATACATGCAAGGGGCAATGCGGTCTTAGGGCGGGAACCTGGCATAGGCTGGTCATAGCGCACGCATGTCATAGGAACACAACTGCGTGCTGGGAGATTTCAACGCCATGATGACAGAGGCGCCAACATGTCTGTCATACATGCAAGGGGCAATGCGGTCTTAGGGCGGGAACCTGGCATAGGCTGGTCATAGCGCCCGCATGTCATAGGAACACGTACTGCGTGCTGGGAGATTTCAACGCCATGATGACAGAGGCGCCAACATGTCTGTCATACATGCAAGGGGCAATGCGGTCTTAGTGCGGGAACCTGGCATAGGCTGGTCATAGCGCACGCATGTCATAGGAACACGTACTGCGTGCTGGGAGATTTCAACGCCATGATGACAGAGGCGCCAACATGTCTGTCATACATGCAAGGGGCAATGCGGTCTTAGGGCGGGAACCTGGCATAGGCTGGTCATAGCGCACGCATGTCATAGGAACACGTACTGCGTGCTGGGAGATTTCAACGCCATGATGACAGAGGCGCCAACATGTCTGTCATACATGCAAGGGGCAATGCGGTCTTAGGGCGGGAACCTGGCATAGGCTGGTCATAGCGCACGCATGTCATAGGAACACAACTGCGTGCTGGGAGATTTCAACGCAAGGTTCAACTATGAAACAGTTTTAATAAATAAGTTGGATATAATTTAATAGTACTGACTACTGGCATGCACGTTTGGCGCGAACGCAAATCGTAAACGCCAAATACGTGTTTGCTATATGGCGAACTGACAGTGATTTTCAACGCAAATGTTCGCTTGAACTAGTTGGTTAGAGAGTGTGCGAAGTGCATCAACTCCAAAACAATACAAATCACTTGATTACTGAATGCTGACATACAATCTATCGCATTACAAATTACATTACTTCAATCAACAGAACTATTATGACGTACATCATGAAGCAATTGTGTCATTCAGACTGACTTTGACACTTGCGCAGCCATGTTTACACGGTGTACTGAATGTCGTTCCGCTGCACTTCAGCTGCTGGAGTCATAGGAGGCTGTGATGTGACGTCATATAGGAGGCTGTGCTGTGACGTCATATAGGAGGCTGTGCTGTGACGTCATATAGGAGGCTGTGCTGTGACGTCATATAGGAGGCTGTGATGTGGCGTCATATTGACAAACACGAGGAAAACGCTGCGTGAACGCGTTGATAAGCGAGCATTGGTAATGCTTGACCTTGACCTTGACCGCAATCTCGCTCAGATTATCCGGCAGTAAAGCGTATAAACTATACATTAGTTATTCGTGAAACACAGAGCTCGATCTTGCTAGAAATCTATGTGGAGAAGAAATGGATTAGATAGTTATGCATCTTTTGTGAAAACATCAGCCTGATCCGTCACTTCGTTTGACCTTGTTTGACCTTACACACGAAAAGAGCACAATAAAACAGGGACTCGAGCCATAAGATCTGTACCTAAGAGACAGAGGGCCGGAAGTTTATTTATTGATTCTTGAGGTGAGCTCCTCTCTCACTGGAGTGACAGATGCGAACCGGCGCGAAGACTCTCTGTCTGCCGTGGCCAATGTATTGACGTGTCGTGTTGTTACAGATCTGTTCACCTGGGACCTCGGCTCCTCTCTCACTGGAGTGACAGATGCGAACCGGCGTGAAGACTCTCTGTCTGCCGTGGCCAATGTATTGACGTGTCGTGTTGTTACAGATCTGTTCACCTGGGACCTCGGCTCCTCTCTCACTGGAGTGACAGATGCGAACCGGCGCGAAGACTCTCTGTCTGCCGTGGCCAATGTATTGACGTGTCGTGTTGTTACAGATCTGTTCACCTGGGACCTCGGCTCCTCTCTCACTGGAGTGACAGATGCGAACCGGCGTGAAGACTCTCTGTCTGCCGTGGCCAATGTATTGACGTGTCGTGTTGTTACAGATCTGTTCACCTGGGACCTCGGCTCCTCTCTCACTGGAGTGACAGATGCGAACCGGCGCGAAGACACTCTGTCTGCCGTGGCCAATGTATTGACGTGTCGTGTTGTTACAGATCTGTTCACCTGGGACCTCGGCTCCTCTCTCACTGGAGTGACAGATGCGAACCGGCGCGAAGACTCTCTGTCTGCCGTGGCCAATGTATTGACGTGTCGTGTTGTTACAGATCTGTTCACCTGGGACCTCGGCTCCTCTCTCACTGGAGTGACAGATGCGAACCGGCGCGAAGACACTCTGTCTGCCGTGGCCAATGTATTGACGTGTCGTGTTGTTACAGATCTGTTCACCTGGGACCTCGGCTCCTCTCTCACTGGAGTGACAGATGCGAACCGGCGCGAAGACACTCTGTCTGCCGTGGCCAATGTATTGACGTGTCGTGTTGTTACAGATCTGTTCACCTGGGACCTCGGCTCCTCTCTCACTGGAGTGACAGATGCGAACCGGCGCGAAGACACTCTGTCTGCCGTGGCCAATGTATTGACGTGTCGTGTTGTTACAGATCTGTTCACCTGGGACCTCGGCTCCTCTCTCACTGGAGTGACAGATGCGAACCGGCGCGAAGACACTCTGTCTGCCGTGGCCAATGTATTGACGTGTCGTGTTGTTACAGATCTGTTCACCTGGGACCTCGGCTCCTCTCTCACTGGAGTGACAGATGCGAACCGGCGCGAAGACTCTCTGTCTGCCGTGGCCAATGTATTGACGTGTCGTGTTGTTACAGATCTGTTCACCTGGGAGCTCGGCTCCTCTCTCACTGGAGTGACAGATGCGAACCGGCGCGAAGACACTCTGTCTGCCGTGGCCAATGTATTGACGTGTCGTGTTGTTACAGATCTGTTCACCTGGGACCTCGGCTCCTCTCTCACTGGAGTGACAGATGCGAACCGGCGCGAAGACACTCTGTCTGCCGTGGCCAATGTATTGACGTGTCGTGTTGTTACAGATCTGTTCACCTGGGACCTCGGCTCCTCTCTCACTGGAGTGACAGATGCGAACCGGCGCGAAGACACTCTGTCTGCCGTGGCCAATGTATTGACGTGTCGTGTTGTTACAGATCTGTTCACCTGGGACCTCGGCTCCTCTCTCACTGGAGTGACAGATGCGAACCGGCGCGAAGACACTCTGTCTGCCGTGGCCAATGTATTGACGTGTCGTGTTGTTACAGATCTGTTCACCTGGGACCTCGGCTCCTCTCTCACTGGAGTGACAGATGCGAACCGGCGCGAAGACACTCTGTCTGCCGTGGCCAATGTATTGACGTGTCGTGTTGTTACAGATCTGTTCACCTGGGACCTCGGCTCCTCTCTCACTGGAGTGACAGATGCGAACCGGCGCGAAGACTCTCTGTCTGCCGTGGCCAATGTATTGACGTGTCGTGTTGTTACAGATCTGTTCACCTGGGACCTCGGCTCCTCTCTCACTGGAGTGACAGATGCGAACCGGCGCGAAGACTCTCTGTCTGCCGTGGCCAATGTATTGACGTGTCGTGTTGTTACAGATCTGTTCACCTGGGACTTTGGCTCCTCTCTCACTGGAGTGACAGATGCGAACCGGCGCGAAGACACTCTGTCTGCCGTGGCCAATGTATTGACGTGTCATGTAGTTACAGATCTGTTCACCTGGGACCTCGGCTCCTCTCTCACTGGAGTGACAGATGCGAACCGGCGCGAAGACACTCTGTCTGCCGTGGCCAATGTATTGACGTGTCATGTAGTTACAGATCTGTTCACCTGGGACCTCGGCTCCTCTCTCACTGGAGTGACAGATGCGAACCGGCGCGAAGACACTCTGTCTGCCGTGGCCAATGTATTGACGTGTCATGTTGTTACAGATCTGTTCACCTGGGACCTCGGCTCCTCTCTCACTGGAGTGACAGATGCGAACCGGCGCGAAGACACTCTGTCTGCCGTGGCCAATGTATTGACGTGTCGTGTTGTTACAGATCTGTTCACCTGGGACCTCGGCTCCTCTCTCACTGGAGTGACAGATGCGAACCGGCGCGAAGACACTCTGTCTGCCGTGGCCAATGTATTGACGTGTCGTGTTGTTACAGATCTGTTCACCTGGGACCTCGGCTCCTCTCTCACTGGAGTGACAGATGCGAACCGGCGCGAAGACACTCTGTCTGCCGTGGCCAATGTATTGACGTGTCATGTAGTTACAGATCTGTTCACCTGGGACCTCGGCTCCTCTCTCACTGGAGTGACAGATGCGAACCGGCGCGAAGACTCTCTGTCTGCCGTGGCCAATGTATTGACGTGTCATGTAGTTACAGATCTGTTCACCTGGGACCTCGGCTCCTCTCTCACTGGAGTGACAGATGCGAACCGGCGCGAAGACACTCTGTCTGCCGTGGCCAATGTATTGACGTGTCGTGTTGTTACAGATCTGTTCACCTGGGACCTCGGCTCCTCTCTCACTGGAGTGACAGATGCGAACCGGCGCGAAGACACTCTGTCTGCCGTGGCCAATGTATTGACGTGTCATGTAGTTACAGATCTGTTCACCTGGGACCTCGGCTCCTCTCTCACTGGAGTGACAGATGCGAACCGGCGCGAAGACTCTCTGTCTGCCGTGGCCAATGTATTGACGTGTCATGTAGTTACAGATCTGTTCACCTGGGACCTCGGCTCCTCTCTCACTGGAGTGACAATTGCGAACCGGCGCGAAGACTCTCTGTCTGCCGTGGCCAATGTATTGACGTGTCGTGTTGTTACAGATCTGTTCACCTGGGACCTCGGCTCCTCTCTCACTGGAGTGACAGATGCGAACCGGCGCGAAGACACTCTGTCTGCCGTGGCCAATGTATTGACGTGTCGTGTTGTTACAGATCTGTTCACCTGGGACCTCGGCTCCTCTCTCACTGGAGTGACAGATGCGAACCGGCGCGAAGACACTCTGTCTGCCGTGGCCAATGTATTGACGTGTCGTGTTGTTACAGATCTGTTCACCTGGGACCTCGGCTCCTCTCTCACTGGAGTGACAGATGCGAACCGGCGCGAAGACTCTCTGTCTGCCGTGGCCAATGTATTGACGTGTCGTGTTGTTACAGATCTGTTCACCTGGGACCTCGGCTCCTCTCTCACTGGAGTGACAGATGCGAACCGGCGCGAAGACTCTCTGTCTGCCGTGGCCAATGTATTGACGTGTCGTGTTGTTACAGATCTGTTCACCTGGGACCTCGGCTCCTCTCTCACTGGAGTGACAGATGCGAACCGGCGCGAAGACTCTCTGTCTGCCGTGGCCAATGTATTGACGTGTCGTGTTGTTACAGATCTGTTCACCTGGGACCTCGGCTCCTCTCTCACTGGAGTGACAGATGCGAACCGGCGCGAAGACACTCTGTCTGCCGTGGCCAATGTATTGACGTGTCGTGTTGTTACAGATCTGTTCACCTGGGACCTCGGCTCCTCTCTCACTGGAGTGACAGATGCGAACCGGCGCGAAGACTCTCTGTCTGCCGTGGCCAATGTATTGACGTGTCGTGTTGTTACAGATCTGTTCACCTGGGACCTCGGCTCCTCTCTCACTGGAGTGACAGATGCGAACCGGCGCGAAGACTCTCTGTCTGCCGTGGCCAATGTATTGACGTGTCGTGTTGTTACAGATCTGTTCACCTGGGACCTCGGCTCCTCTCTCACTGGAGTGACAGATGCGAACCGGCGCGAAGACTCTCTGTCTGCCGTGGCCAATGTATTGACGTGTCGTGTTGTTACAGATCTGTTCACCTGGGACCTCGGCTCCTCTCTCACTGGAGTGACAGATGCGAACCGGCGCGAAGACACTCTGTCTGCCGTGGCCAATGTATTGACGTGTCGTGTTGTTACAGATCTGTTCACCTGGGACCTCGGCTCCTCTCTCACTGGAGTGACAGATGCGAACCGGCGCGAAGACTCTCTGTCTGCCGTGGCCAATGTATTGACGTGTCGTGTTGTTACAGATCTGTTCACCTGGGACCTCGGCTCCTCTCTCACTGGAGTGACAGATGCGAACCGGCGCGAAGACACTCTGTCTGCCGTGGCCAATGTATTGACGTGTCATGTAGTTACAGATCTGTTCACCTGGGACCTCGGCTCCTCTCTCACTGGAGTGACAGATGCGAACCGGCGCGAAGACACTCTGTCTGCCGTGGCCAATGTATTGACGTGTCGTGTTGTTACAGATCTGTTCACCTGGGACCTCGGCTCCTCTCTCACTGGAGTGACAGATGCGAACCGGCGCGAAGACACTCTGTCTGCCGTGGCCAATGTATTGACGTGTCGTGTTGTTACAGATCTGTTCACCTGGGACCTCGGCTCCTCTCTCACTGGAGTGACAGATGCGAACCGGCGCGAAGACACTCTGTCTGCCGTGGCCAATGTATTGACGTGTCATGTTGTTACAGATCTGTTCACCTGGGACCTCGGCTCCTCTCTCACTGGAGTGACAGATGCGAACCGGCGCGAAGACACTCTGTCTGCCGTGGCCAATGTATTGACGTGTCGTGTTGTTACAGATCTGTTCACCTGGGACCTCGGCTCCTCTCTCACTGGAGTGACAGATGCGAACCGGCGCGAAGACTCTCTGTCTGCCGTGGCCAATGTATTGACGTGTCGTGTTGTTACAGATCTGTTCACCTGGGACCTCGGCTCCTCTCTCACTGGAGTGACAGATGCGAACCGGCGCGAAGACACTCTGTCTGCCGTGGCCAATGTATTGACGTGTCGTGTTGTTACAGATCTGTTCACCTGGGACCTCGGCTCCTCTCTCACTGGAGTGACAGATGCGAACCGGCGCGAAGACTCTCTGTCTGCCGTGGCCAATGTATTGACGTGTCGTGTTGTTACAGATCTGTTCACCTGGGACCTCGGCTCCTCTCTCACTGGAGTGACAGATGCGAACCGGCGCGAAGACACTCTGTCTGCCGTGGCCAATGTATTGACGTGTCGTGTTGTTACAGATCTGTTCACCTGGGACCTCGGCTCCTCTCTCACTGGAGTGACAGATGCGAACCGGCGCGAAGACTCTCTGTCTGCCGTGGCCAATGTATTGACGTGTCGTGTTGTTACAGTTCTGTTCACCTGGGACCTCGGCTCCTCTCTCACTGGAGTGACAGATGCGAACCGGCGCGAAGACTCTCTGTCTGCCGTGGCCAATGTATTGACGTGTCGTGTTGTTACAGATCTGTTCACCTGGGACCTCGGCTCCTCTCTCACTGGAGTGACAGATGCGAACCGGCGCGAAGACACTCTGTCTGCCGTGGCCAATGTATTGACGTGTCGTGTTGTTACAGATCTGTTCACCTGGGACCTCGGCTCCTCTCTCACTGGAGTGACAGATGCGAACCGGCGCGAAGACACTCTGTCTGCCGTGGCCAATGTATTGACGTGTCGTGTTGTTACAGATCTGTTCACCTGGGACCTCGGCTCCTCTCTCACTGGAGTGACAGATGCGAACCGGCGCGAAGACTCTCTGTCTGCCGTGGCCAATGTATTGACGTGTCGTGTTGTTACAGATCTGTTCACCTGGGACCTCGGCTCCTCTCTCACTGGAGTGACAGATGCGAACCGGCGCGAAGACACTCTGTCTGCCGTGGCCAATGTATTGACGTGTCGTGTTGTTACAGATCTGTTCACCTGGGACCTCGGCTCCTCTCTCACTGGAGTGACAGATGCGAACCGGCGCGAAGACACTCTGTCTGCCGTGGCCAATGTATTGACGTGTCGTGTTGTTACAGATCTGTTCACCTGGGACCTCGGCTCCTCTCTCACTGGAGTGACAGATGCGAACCGGCGCGAAGACTCTCTGTCTGCCGTGGCCAATGTATTGACGTGTCGTGTTGTTACAGATCTGTTCACCTGGGACCTCGGCTCCTCTCTCACTGGAGTGACAGATGCGAACCGGCGCGAAGACTCTCTGTCTGCCGTGGCCAATGTATTGACGTGTCGTGTTGTTACAGATCTGTTCACCTGGGACCTCGGCTCCTCTCTCACTGGAGTGACAGATGCGAACCGGCGCGAAGACACTCTGTCTGCCATGGCCAATGTATTGACGTGTCGTGTTGTTACAGATCTGTTCACCTGGGACCTCGGCTCCTCTCTCACTGGAGTGACAGATGCGAACCGGCGCGAAGACTCTCTGTCTGCCGTGGCCAATGTATTGACGTGTCGTGTTGTTACAGATCTGTTCACCTGGGACCTCGGCTCCTCTCTCACTGGAGTGACAGATGCGAACCGGCGCGAAGACTCTCTGTCTGCCGTGGCCAATGTATTGACGTGTCGTGTTGTTACAGATCTGTTCACCTGGGACCTCGGCTCCTCTCTCACTGGAGTGACAGATGCGAACCGGCGCGAAGACTCTCTGTCTGCCGTGGCCAATGTATTGACGTGTCGTGTTGTTACAGATCTGTTCACCTGGGACCTCGGCACCTCTCTCACTGGAGTGACAGATGCGAACCGGCGCGAAGACACTCTGTCTGCCGTGGCCAATGTATTGACGTGTCGTGTTGTTACAGATCTGTTCACCTGGGACCTCGGCTCCTCTCTCACTTCAGTGACAGATGCTAACCGGCGCGAAGACTCTCTGTCTGCCGTGGCCAATGTATTGACGTGTCGTATTGTTACAGATCTGTTCACCTGGGACCTCGGCTCCTCTCTCACTGGAGTGACAGATGCGAACCGGCGCGAAGACTCTCTGTCTGCCGTGGCCAATGTATTGACGTGTCATTTTGTTACAGATCTGTTCACCTGGGACCTCGGCTCCTCTCTCACTGGAGTGACAGATGCGAACCGGCGCGAAGACACTCTGTCTGCCGTGGCCAATGTATTGACGTGTCGTGTTGTTACAGATCTGTTCACCTGGGACCTCGGCTCCTCTCTCACTGGAGTGACAGATGCGAACCGGCGCGAAGACTCTCTGTCTGCCGTGGCCAATGTATTGACGTGTCGTGTTGTTACAGATCTGTTCACCTGGGACCTCGGCTCCTCTCTCACTGGAGTGACAGATGCGAACCGGCGCGAAGACACTCTGTCTGCCGTGGCCAATGTATTGACGTGTCGTGTTGTTACAGATCTGTTCACCTGGGACCTCGGCTCCTCTCTCACTGGAGTGACAGATGCGAACCGGCGCGAAGACACTCTGTCTGCCGTGGCCAATGTATTGACGTGTCGTGTTGTTACAGATCTGTTCACCTGGGACCTCGGCTCCTCTCTCAATGGAGTGACAGATGCGAACCGGCGCGAAGACTCTCTGTCTGCCGTGGCCAATGTATTGACGTGTCGTGTTGTTACAGATCTGTTCACCTGGGACCTCGGCTCCTCTCTCACTGGAGTGACAGATGCGAACCGGCGCGAAGACACTCTGTCTGCCGTGGCCAATGTATTGACGTGTCGTGTTGTTACAGATCTGTTCACCTGGGACCTCGGCTCCTCTCTCACTGGAGTGACAGATGCGAACCGGCGCGAAGACACTCTGTCTGCCGTGGCCAATGTATTGACGTGTCGTGTTGTTACAGATCTGTTCACCTGGGACCTCGGCTCCTCTCTCACTGGAGTGACAGATGCGAACCGGCGCGAAGACTCTCTGTCTGCCGTGGCCAATGTATTGACGTGTCTTGTTGTTACAGATCTGTTCACCTGGGACCTCGGCTCCTCTCTCACTGGAGTGACAGATGCGAACCGGCGCGAAGACACTCTGTCTGCCGTGGCCAATGTATTGACGTGTCGTGTTGTTACAGATCTGTTCACCTGGGACCTCGGCTCCTCTCTCACTGGAGTGACAGATGCGAACCGGCGCGAAGACACTCTGTCTGCCGTGGCCAATGTATTGACGTGTCGTGTTGTTACAGATCTGTTCACCTGGGACCTCGGCTCCTCTCTCACTGGAGTGACAGATGCGAACCGGCGCGAAGACACTCAGTCTGCCGTGGCCAATGTATTGACGTGTCTTGTTGTTACAGATCTGTTCACCTGGGACCTCGGCTCCTCTCTCACTGGAGTGACAGATGCGAACCGGCGCGAAGACTCTCTGTCTGCCGTGGCCAATGTATTGACGTGTCGTGTTGTTACAGATCTGTTCACCTGGGACCTCGGCTCCTCTCTCACTGGAGTGACAGATGCGAACCGGCGCGAAGACTCACTGTCTGCCGTGGCCAATGTATTGACGTGTCATGTTGTTACAGATCTGTTCACCTGGGACCTCGGCTCCTCTCTCACTGGAGTGACAGATGCGAACCGGCGCGAAGACTCTCTGTCTGCCGTGGCCAATGTATTGACGTGTCGTGTTGTTACAGATCTGTTCACCTGGGACCTCGGCTCCTCTCTCACTGGAGTGACAGATGCGAACCGGCGCGAAGACTCTCTGTCTGCCGTGGCCAATGTATTGACGTGTCGTGTTGTTACAGATCTGTTCACCTGGGACCTCGGCTCCTCTCTCACTGGAGTGACAGATGCGAACCGGCGCGAAGACTCTCTGTCTGCCGTGGCCAATGTATTGACGTGTCGTGTTGTTACAGATCTGTTCACCTGGGACCTCGGCTCCTCTCTCACTGGAGTGACAGATGCGAACCGGCGCGAAGACACTCTGTCTGCCGTGGCCAATGTATTGACGTGTCATGTTGTTACAGATCTGTTCACCTGGGACCTCGGCTCCTCTCTCACTGGAGTGACAGATGCGAACCGGCGCGAAGACTCTCTGTCTGCCGTGGCCAATGTATTGACGTGTCGTGTTGTTACAGTTCTGTTCACCTGGGACCTCGGCTCCTCTCTCACTGGAGTGACAGATGCGAACCGGCGCGAAGACACTCTGTCTGCCGTGGCCAATGTATTGACGTGTCGTGTTGTTACAGATCTGTTCACCTGGGACCTCGGCTCCTCTCTCACTGGAGTGACAGATGCGAACCGGCGCGAAGACACTCTGTCTGCCGTGGCCAATGTATTGACGTGTCGTGTTGTTACAGATCTGTTCACCTGGGACCTCGGCTCCTCTCTCACTGGAGTGACAGATGCGAACCGGCGCGAAGACTCTCTGTCTGCCGTGGCCAATGTATTGACGTGTCGTGTTGTTACAGATCTGTTCACCTGGGACCTCGGCTCCTCTCTCACTGGAGTGACAGATGCGAACCGGCGCGAAGACTCTCTGTCTGCCGTGGCCAATGTATTGACGTGTCGTGTTGTTACAGATCTGTTCACCTGGGACCTCGGCACCTCTCTCACTGGAGTGACAGATGCGAACCGGCGCGAAGACACTCTGTCTGCCGTGGCCAATGTATTGACGTGTCGTGTTGTTACAGATCTGTTCACCTGGGACCTCGGCTCCTCTCTCACTGGAGTGACAGATGCGAACCGGCGCGAAGACACTCTGTCTGCCGTGGCCAATGTATTGACGTGTCATGTTGTTACAGATCTGTTCACCTGGGACCTCGGCTCCTCTCTCACTGGAGTGACAGATGCGAACCGGCGCGAAGACACTCTGTCTGCCGTGGCCAATGTATTGACGTGTCGTGTTGTTACAGATCTGTTCACCTGGGACCTCGGCTCCTCTCTCACTGGAGTGACAGATGCGAACCGGCGCGAAGACTCTCTGTCTGCCGTGGCCAATGTATTGACGTGTCGTGTTGTTACAGATCTGTTCACCTGGGACCTCGGCTCCTCTCTCACTGGAGTGACAGATGCGAACCGGCGCGAAGACTCTCTGTCTGCCGTGGCCAATGTATTGACGTGTCATTTTGTTACAGATCTGTTCACCTGGGACCTCGGCTCCTCTCTCACTGGAGTGACAGATGCGAACCGGCGCGAAGACTCTCTGTCTGCCGTGGCCAATGTATTGACGTGTCGTGTTGTTACAGATCTGTTCACCTGGGACCTCGGCTCCTCTCTCACTGGAGTGACAGATGCGAACCGGCGCGAAGACACTCTGTCTGCCGTGGCCAATGTATTGACGTGTCGTGTTGTTACAGATCTGTTCACCTGGGACCTCGGCTCCTCTCTCACTGGAGTGACAGATGCGAACCGGCGCGAAGACACTCTGTCTGCCGTGGCCAATGTATTGACGTGTCGTGTTGTTACAGATCTGTTCACCTGGGACCTCGGCTCCTCTCTCACTGGAGTGACAGATGCGAACCGGCGCGAAGACACTCTGTCTGCCGTGGCCAATGTATTGACGTGTCGTGTTGTTACAGATCTGTTCACCTGGGACCTCGGCTCCTCTCTCACTGGAGTGACAGATGCGAACCGGCGCGAAGACTCTCTGTCTGCCGTGGCCAATGTATTGACGTGTCGTGTTGTTACAGATCTGTTCACCTGGGACCTCGGCTCCTCTCTCACTGGAGTGACAGATGCGAACCGGCGCGAAGACTCACTGTCTGCCGTGGCCAATGTATTGACGTGTCATGTTGTTACAGATCTGTTCACCTGGGACCTCGGCTCCTCTCTCACTGGAGTGACAGATGCGAACCGGCGCGAAGACTCTCTGTCTGCCGTGGCCAATGTATTGACGTGTCGTGTTGTTACAGATCTGTTCACCTGGGACCTCGGCTCCTCTCTCACTGGAGTGACAGATGCGAACCGGCGCGAAGACACTCTGTCTGCCGTGGCCAATGTATTGACGTGTCGTGTTGTTACAGATCTGTTCACCTGGGACCTCGGCTCCTCTCTCACTGGAGTGACAGATGCGAACCGGCGCGAAGACACTCTGTCTGCCGTGGCCAATGTATTGACGTGTCGTGTTGTTACAGATCTGTTCACCTGGGACCTCGGCTCCTCTCTCACTGGAGTGACAGATGCGAACCGGCGCGAAGACTCTCTGTCTGCCGTGGCCAATGTATTGACGTGTCGTGTTGTTACAGATCTGTTCACCTGGGACCTCGGCTCCTCTCTCACTGGAGTGACAGATGCGAACCGGCGCGAAGACACTCTGTCTGCCGTGGCCAATGTATTGACGTGTCGTGTTGTTACAGATCTGTTCACCTGGGACCTCGGCTCCTCTCTCACTGGAGTGACAGATGCGAACCGGCGCGAAGACACTCTGTCTGCCGTGGCCAATGTATTGACGTGTCGTGTTGTTACAGATCTGTTCACCTGGGACCTCGGCTCCTCTCTCACTGGAGTGACAGATGCGAACCGGCGCGAAGACTCTCTGTCTGCCGTGGCCAATGTATTGACGTGTCGTGTTGTTACAGATCTGTTCACCTGGGACCTCGGCTCCTCTCTCACTGGAGTGACAGATGCGAACCGGCGCGAAGACTCTCTGTCTGCCGTGGCCAATGTATTGACGTGTCGTGTTGTTACAGATCTGTTCACCTGGGACCTCGGCTCATCTCTCACTGGAGTGACAGATGCGAACCGGCGCGAAGACACTCTGTCTGCCGTGGCCAATGTATTGACGTGTCGTGTTGTTACAGATCTGTTCACCTGGGACCTCGGCTCCTCTCTCACTGGAGTGACAGATGCGAACCGGCGCGAAGACACTCTGTCTGCCGTGGCCAATGTATTGACGTGTCGTGTTGTTACAGATCTGTTCACCTGGGACCTCGGCTCCTCTCTCACTGGAGTGACAGATGCGAACCGGCGCGAAGACTCTCTGTCTGCCGTGGCCAATGTATTGACGTGTCGTGTTGTTACAGATCTGTTCACCTGGGACCTCGGCTCCTCTCTCACTGGAGTGACAGATGCGAACCGGCGCGAAGACACTCTGTCTGCCGTGGCCAATGTATTGACGTGTCGTGTTGTTACAGATCTGTTCACCTGGGACCTCGGCTCCTCTCTCACTGGAGTGACAGATGCGAACCGGCGCGAAGACTCTCTGTCTGCCGTGGCCAATGTATTGACGTGTCGTGTTGTTACAGATCTGTTCACCTGGGACCTCGGCTCCTCTCTCACTGGAGTGACAGATGCGAACCGGCGCGAAGACTCTCTGTCTGCCGTGGCCAATGTATTGACGTGTCGTGTTGTTACAGATCTGTTCACCTGGGACCTCGGCTCCTCTCTCACTGGAGTGACAGATGCGAACCGGCGCGAAGACTCTCTGTCTGCCGTGGCCAATGTATTGACGTGTCGTGTTGTTACAGATCTGTTCACCTGGGACCTCGGCTCCTCTCTCACTGGAGTGACAGATGCGAACCGGCGCGAAGACACTCTGTCTGCCGTGGCCAATGTATTGACGTGTCGTGTTGTTACAGATCTGTTCACCTGGGACCTCGGCTCCTCTCTCACTGGAGTGACAGATGCGAACCGGCGCGAAGACTCTCTGTCTGCCGTGGCCAATGTATTGACGTGTCGTGTTGTTACAGATCTGTTCACCTGGGACCTCGGCTCCTCTCTCACTGGAGTGACAGATGCGAACCGGCGCGAAGACACTCTGTCTGCCGTGGCCAATGTATTGACGTGTCGTGTTGTTACAGATCTGTTCACCTGGGACCTCGGCTCCTCTCTCACTGGAGTGACAGATGCGAACCGGCGCGAAGACACTCTGTCTGCCGTGGCCAATGTATTGACGTGTCGTGTTGTTACAGATCTGTTCACCTGGGACCTCGGCTCCTCTCTCACTGGAGTGACAGATGCGAACCGGCGCGAAGACTCTCTGTCTGCCGTGGCCAATGTATTGACGTGTCATGTTGTTACAGATCTGTTCACCTGGGACCTCGGCTCCTCTCTCACTGGAGTGACAGATGCGAACCGGCGCGAAGACTCTCTGTCTGCCGTGGCCAATGTATTGACGTGTCGTGTTGTTACAGATCTGTTCACCTGGGACCTCGGCTCCTCTCTCACTGGAGTGACAGATGCGAACCGGCGCGAAGACTCTCTGTCTGCCGTGGCCAATGTATTGACGTGTCGTGTTGTTACAGATCTGTTCACCTGGGACCTCGGCTCCTCTCTCACTGGAGTGACAGATGCGAACCGGCGCGAAGACACTCTGTCTGCCGTGGCCAATGTATTGACGTGTCGTGTTGTTACAGATCTGTTCACCTGGGACCTCGGCTCCTCTCTCACTGGAGTGACAGATGCGAACCGGCGCGAAGACACTCTGTCTGCCGTGGCCAATGTATTGACGTGTCGTGTTGTTACAGATCTGTTCACCTGGGACCTCGGCTCCTCTCTCACTGGAGTGACAGATGCGAACCGGCGCGAAGACTCTCTGTCTGCCGTGGCCAATGTATTGACGTGTCGTGTTGTTACAGATCTGTTCACCTGGGACCTCGGCTCCTCTCTCACTGGAGTGACAGATGCGAACCGGCGCGAAGACTCTCTGTCTGCCGTGGCCAATGTATTGACGTGTCGTGTTGTTACAGATCTGTTCACCTGGGACCTCGGCTCCTCTCTCACTGGAGTGACAGATGCGAACCGGCGCGAAGACACTCTGTCTGCCGTGGCCAATGTATTGACGTGTCGTGTTGTTACAGATCTGTTCACCTGGGACCTCGGCTCCTCTCTCACTGGAGTGACAGATGCGAACCGGCGCGAAGACACTCTGTCTGCCGTGGCCAATGTATTGACGTGTCGTGTTGTTACAGATCTGTTCACCTGGGACCTCGGCTCCTCTCTCACTGGAGTGACAGATGCGAACCGGCGCGAAGACTCTCTGTCTGCCGTGGCCAATGTATTGACGTGTCGTGTTGTTACAGATCTGTTCACCTGGGACCTCGGCTCCTCTCTCACTGGAGTGACAGATGCGAACCGGCGCGAAGACACTCTGTCTGCCGTGGCCAATGTATTGACGTGTCGTGTTGTTACAGATCTGTTCACCTGGGACCTCGGCTCCTCTCTCACTGGAGTGACAGATGCGAACCGGCGCGAAGACACTCTGTCTGCCGTGGCCAATGTATTGACGTGTCGTGTTGTTACAGATCTGTTCACCTGGGACCTCGGCTCCTCTCTCACTGGAGTGACAGATGCGAACCGGCGCGAAGACTCTCTGTCTGCCGTGGCCAATGTATTGACGTGTCGTGTTGTTACAGATCTGTTCACCTGGGACCTCGGCTCCTCTCTCACTGGAGTGACAGATGCGAACCGGCGCGAAGACACTCTGTCTGCCGTGGCCAATGTATTGACGTGTCGTGTTGTTACAGATCTGTTCACCTGGGACCTCGGCTCCTCTCTCACTGGAGTGACAGATGCGAACCGGCGCGAAGACTCTCTGTCTGCCGTGGCCAATGTATTGACGTGTCGTGTTGTTACAGATCTGTTCACCTGGGACCTCGGCTCCTCTCTCACTGGAGTGACAGATGCGAACCGGCGCGAAGACACTCTGTCTGCCGTGGCCAATGTATTGACGTGTCGTGTTGTTACAGATCTGTTCACCTGGGACCTCGGCTCCTCTCTCACTGGAGTGACAGATGCGAACCGGCGCGAAGACTCTCTGTCTGCCGTGGCCAATGTATTGACGTGTCGTGTTGTTACAGATCTGTTCACCTGGGACCTCGGCTCCTCTCTCACTGGAGTGACAGATGCGAACCGGCGCGAAGACACTCTGTCTGCCGTGGCCAATGTATTGACGTGTCATGTTGTTACAGATCTGTTCACCTGGGACCTCGGCTCCTCTCTCACTGGAGTGACAGATGCGAACCGGCGCGAAGACTCTCTGTCTGCCGTGGCCAATGTATTGACGTGTCGTGTTGTTACAGATCTGTTCACCTGGGACCTCGGCTCCTCTCTCACTGGAGTGACAGATGCGAACCGGCGCGAAGACACTCTGTCTGCCGTGGCCAATGTATTGACGTGTCGTGTTGTTACAGATCTGTTCACCTGGGACCTCGGCTCCTCTCTCACTGGAGTGACAGATGCGAACCGGCGCGAAGACTCTCTGTCTGCCGTGGCCAATGTATTGACGTGTCGTGTTGTTACAGATCTGTTCACCTGGGACCTCGGCTCCTCTCTCACTGGAGTGACAGATGCGAACCGGCGCGAAGACTCTCTGTCTGCCGTGGCCAAGAGGAACTGCAACTGCGTGGGCAATGCGTGCAACTGCTGCGTGGACTTCAATCTCACGTTCATTGACCTTGGAGGTCCAGGTGAGCATTGAACCCAGAGTGACAGACTTTACAGAGTTGTCAACCAGAGCGGTCATTGTATTCAAACTGATTTTTACATCCCAAGAGACAATTTTTATTGCAGAGATATTTTTTTATTATAATTCACGAGTAGTACTTTAATTTTATTTTACTTGTTTCATCCAATACTTAAAATTGGTTTGGTCAACTTTTCATAATGTGTATAGCTGCGCGTGAATAACCAAAAGTATTTAAATGGATTTAATTCTGTTACGTCATTTTAAAGTCAATGTTAAATACATTCAAACAGGTTTTTGGCGAGAAGTAAAGCAATAAAAGCGAATTAAAATGAATACGAATGACTTATTTTTATCCAGTATCTTTTTGCCACATTTTCTACTCAATACCGTGAAAATATTCACGCGTAAAATATTACTGTACACGTTATTTTACTGGAACTTTCTGTGATTTCCGAGATATCAAGGCGTGATCGGTGTAAAGAGGTATGATCGTCTTCTAGCCTAGATTTCACTTTTCCTCGGTTGTCGCGCATTCAAATCACCACGGTTCAGAGGATCATTCAGTCACATATGTCACTGTTACCATAGCAACCGTAACCACAACACCTGGCCCTCATGTGACACGGTATTGGTGTCACACTATATCAATACACAATATTTTAATAATAAGGAAGTTTATTAAAAACAGTTCCAGTTTTGATAGGATAATACCAAAAGAATATTCCCAATGGGAATTCAACCATACAACCTTGTAAAGCTTATCAAAAATTATATGTTTACAGAGTTCTAGAAAGAAGTTAAAGTTTCAGTTAACAGGCAACGATGAATTACAATCACTTGTTTGTTCTTTATAACGTGATTGTACAATTATGAGAAAGAGATCTTCATGATATTGCTCAACTAATGAGGGAACTTTTGCGCCATATTGCTAGTTTGCAAACATGTGACTGGAATGTGAAACTATCTGTGTGCTTGTCTGCAGGCTGCGTGCGCATGAACTATCTGTCGCCGTCAGAAGGCATCCTCGTCAACGTGTCATACGGAGACAGTCAACTGCACAGCGAGACAGTCAAGGGTAAGTTCAACGCATCAAGTTCAACGCATCAAGTTCAAGAGGTGTACAATAGACTGATTCAATTTCATCAGAATCATCAGAGCATCAGAGCATCAGAAGAAGTCAGTTGCATTTCGGCATCTCTTGCCTCCGGGCCAGGGCCCGGGTTCACAAAGTTGGGAATTGACTTTGGTGAATTGACCTCACTGTGGTGTACCAAACAAGAAGTGAAATAAGGGGTAAAACCCTTGGATCAGAAGTCACTAAGCTCTTCTTCGGGCGATTTTAAAATAAAACTCCTTATTTCCCTGCTTATTAGATCCACCGAAGTCGGAGCAAAAGCTTTATGAGTCCGGGCCCTGGTAACAGGCTCCATGCTGTCCGGCATTATACTGATATCGTGCAAATAACTTTTCCCAGATTTGAGTGCAGATCTTAATAATAATTTAGTTTACATAATAAGCCTCCTGTACCATGTCCAGGCGCCAACCCCGAGCCCACCTGCATGGATATCCTGACCGACCTGGCCCAAGTGTGCGCGCGCTTCAGCGACCTGGCGCCTACTAGCGACGGTCTGCGCTGGTGTCTGCAGCTGGAACCGACGCTGCTGGGAGACGTCCAGACGCAGTACCAAGTGGGATGCTTCAAGATGGGACCGCTGGGCATGACAGTTGACCCGCCCATCGTGCCCAACGCCCCGCTCGCTCAGCCAGAGACGCCGCCGCAGGAGAGGTGCGTGACGTCATAGTGGAGGTCGTGCATGACGCGAGGGTGACGCAGTAGTGGAGGTCGTGCATGACGCGAGGGTAACGTAGTAGTGGAGGTCGTGCATGACGCGAGGGTGACGCAGTAGTGGAGGTCGTGCATGACGCGAGGGTGACGCAGTAGTGGAGGTCGTGCATGACGTGAGGGTGACGCAGTAGTGGAGGTCGTGCATGACGCGAGGGTGACGCAGTAGTGAAGGTCGTGCATGACGCGAGGGTGACGCAGTAGTGAAGGTCGTACATGACGCGAGGGTGACGCAGTAGTGGAGGTCGTGCATGACGTGAAGGTGACGCAGTAGCGGAGGTCGTGCATGACGCGAGGGTGACGCAGTAGTGGAGGTCGTGCATGACGCGAGGGTGAAGCAGTAGTGGAGGTCGTGCATGACGTGAGGGTGACGCAGTAGTGGAGGTCGTGCATGACGTGAGGGTGACGCAGTAGTGGAGGTCGTGCATGACGCGAGGGTGACGCAGTAGTGGAGGTCGTGCATGACGCGAGGGTGACGCAGTAGTGGAGGTCGTGCATGACGCGAGGGTGACGCAGTAGTGGAGGTCGTGCATGACGCGAGGGTGACGCAGTAGTGAAGGTCGTGCATGACGTGAAGGTGACGCAGTAGTGGAGGTCGTGCAAGACGTGAGGGTGACGCAGTAGTGGAGGTCGTGCATGACGCGAGGGTGACGCAGTAGTGGAGGTCGTGCATGACGTAAGGGTGACGCAGTAGTGGAGGTCGTGCATGACGTGAAGGTGACGCGGTAGTGGAGGTCGTGCATGACGCGAGGGTGACGCAGTAGTGGAGGTCGTACATGACGCGAGGGTGACGCAGTAGTGGAGGTCGTGCATGACGCGAGGGTGACGCAGTAGTGAAGGTCGTGCATGACGTGAAGGTGACGCAGTAGTGGAGGTCGTGCAAGACGTGAGGGTGACGCAGTAGTGGAGGTCGTGCATGACGCGAGGGTGACGCAGTAGTGGAGGTCGTGCATGACGTGAGGGTGACGCAGTAGTGGAGGTCGTGCATGACGTGAAGGTGACGCAGTAGTGGAGGTAGTGCATGACGCGAGGGTGACGCAGTAGTGGAGGTCGTACATGACGCGAGGGTGACGCAGTAGTGGAGGTCGTGCATGACGCGAGGGTGACGCAGTAGTGGAGGTCGTGCATGACCTGAGGGTGACGCAGTAGTGGAGGTCGTGGATGACGCGAGATGACGCAGTAGTGGAGGTCGTGCATGACGCGAGGGTGACGCAGTAGTGAAGGTCGTACATGACGCGAGGGTGACGCAGTAGTGGAGGTCGTGCATGACGTGAAGGTGACGCAGTAGTGGAGGTCGTGCATGACGCGAGGGTGACGCAGTAGTGGAGGTCGTGCATGACGTGAGGGTGACGCAGTAGTGCAGGTCGTGGATGACGCTAGGGTGACGCAGTAGTGGAGGTCGTGCATGACGCTAGGGTGACGCAGTAGTGAAGGTCGTACATGACGCGAGGGTGACGCAGTAGTGGAGGTCGTGCATGACGTGAAGGTGACGCAGTAGTGGAGGTCGTGCATGACGCGAGGGTGACGCAGTAGTGGAGGTCGTGCATGACGCGAGGGTGACGCAGTAGTGGAGGTCGTGCATGACGCGAGGTTGACGCAGTAGTGGAGGTCGTACATGACGCGAGGGTGACGCAGTAGTGGAGATCGTGCATGACGTGAAGGTGACGCAGTAGTGGAGGTCGTGCATGACGCGAGGGTGACGCAGTAGTGGAGGTCGTGCATGACGCGAGGGTGACGCAGTAGTGAAGGTCGTACATGACGCGAGGGTGACGCAGTAGTGGAGGTCGTGCATGACGTGAAGGTGACGCAGTAGTGGAGGTCGTGCATGACGCGAGGGTGACGCAGTAGTGGAGGTCGTGCATGACGCGAGGGTGACGCAGTAGTGGAGGTCGTGCATGACGCGAGGGTGACGCAGTAGTGGAGGTCGTGCATGACGCGAGGGTGACGCAGTAGTGGAGGTCGTGCATGACGCGAGGGTGACGCAGTAGTGGAGGTCGTACATGACGCGAGGGTGACGCAATAGTGGAGGTCGTGCATGACGCGAGGGTGACGCAGTAGTGGAGGTCGTGCATGACGTGAGGGTGACGCAGTAGTGGAGGTCGTGCAAGACGTGAGGGTGACGCAATATTGGAGGCCGTGCATGACGCGAGGGTGACGCAGTGGTGGAGGTCGTGCATAACGGGAGGGTGACGCAATAGTGGAGGTCGTACATGACGCGAGGGTGACGCAATAGTGGAGGTCGTGGATGACGGGTGGGTGACGCAGTAGTGGAGGTCGTACATGACGGGAGGGTGTCGCGTAGTGGAGGTCGTGCAAGACGTGAGGGTGACGCAGTAGTGGAGGTCGTGCATGACGCGAGGGTGACGCAGTAGTGGAGGTCGTGCATGACGTGAGGGTGACGCAGTAGTGGAGGTCGTGCATGACGTGAATGTGACGCAGTAGTGGAGGTCGTGCATGACGCGAGGGTGACGCAGTAGTGGAGGTCGTACATCACGCGAGGGTGACGCAGTAGTGGAGGTCGTGCATGACGCGAGGGTGACGCAGTAGTGAAGGTCGTGCATGACGCGAGGGTGACGCAGTAGTGAAGGTCGTGCATGACGTGAAGGTGACGCAGTAGTGGAGGTCGTGCAAGACGCGAGGGTGACGCAGTAGTGGAGGTCGTGCATGACGTGAGGGTGACGCAGTAGTGGAGGTCGTGCATGACGTGAAGGTGACGCAGTAGTGGAGGTCGTGCATGACGCGAGGGTGACGCAGTAGTGGAGGTCGTACATGACGCGAGGGTGACGCAGTAGTGGAGGTCGTGCATGACGCGAGGGTGACGCAGTAGTGGAGGTCGTGCATGACGTGAGGGTGACGCAGTAGTGGAGGTCGTGGATGACGCGAGATGACGCAGTAGTGGAGGTCGTGCATGACGCGAGGGTGACGCAGTAGTGAAGGTCGTACATGACGCGAGGGTGACGCAGTAGTGGAGGTCGTGCATGACGTGAAGGTGACGCAGTAGTGGAGGTCGTGCATGACGCGAGGGTGACGCAGTAGTGGAGGTCGTACACGACGCGAGGGTGACGCAGTAGTGGAGGTCGTGCATGACGCGAGGGTGACGCAGTAGTGAAGGTCGTGCATGACGTGAAGGTGACGCAGTAGTGGAGGGGTGCAAGACGTGAGGATGACGCAGTAGTGGAGGTCGTGCATGACGCGAGGGTGACGCACTAGTGGAGGTCGTGCATGACGTGAGGGTGACGCAGTAGTGGAGGTCGTGCATGACGCGAGGGTGACGCAGTAGTGGAGGTCGTGCATGACGCGAGGGTGACGCAGTAGTGGAGGTCGTGCATGACGCGAGGGTGACGCAGTAGTGGAGGTCGTGCATGACGCGAGGGTGACGCAGTAGTGGAGGTCGTGCATGACGCGAGGGTGACGCAGTAGTGGAGGTCGTACATGACGCGAGGGTGACGCAATAGTGGAGGTCGTGCATGACGCGAGGGTGACGCAGTAGTGGAGGTCGTGCATGACGTGAGGGTGACGCAGTAGTGGAGGTCGTGCAAGACGTGAGGGTGACGCAATATTGGAGGCCATGCATGACGCGAGGGTGACGCAGTGGTGGAGGTCGTGCATAACGGGAGGGTGACGCAATAGTGGAGGTCGTACATGACGCGAGGGTGACGCAATAGTGGAGGTCGTGGATGACGGGTGGGTGACGCAGTAGTGGAGGTCGTACATGACGGGAGGGTGTCGCGTAGTGGAGGTCGTGCAAGACGTGAGGGTGACGCAGTAGTGGAGGTCGTGCATGACGCGAGGGTGACGCAGTAGTGGAGGTCGTGCATGACGTGAGGGTGACGCAGTAGTGGAGGTCGTGCATGACGTGAAGGTGACGCAGTAGTGGAGGTCGTGCATGACGCGAGGGTGACGCAGTAGTGGAGGTCGTACATGACGCGAGGGTGACGCAGTAGTGGAGGTCGTGCATGACGCGAGGGTGACGCAGTAGTGAAGGTCGTGCATGACGTGAAGGTGACGCAGTAGTGGAGGTCGTGCAAAACGTAAGGGTGACGCAGTAGTGGAGGTCGTGCATGACGCGAGGGTGACGCAGTAGTGGAGGTCGTGCATGACGTGAGGGTGACGCAGTATTGGAGGTCGTGCATGACGTGAAGGTGACGCAGTAGTGGAGGTCGTGCATGACGCGAGGGTGACGCAGTAGTGGAGGTCGTACATGACGCGAGGGTGACGCAGTAGTGGAGGTCGTGCATGACGCGAGGGTGACGCAGTAGTGGAGGTCGTGCATGACGTGAGGGTGACGCAGTAGTGGAGGTCGTGGATGACGCGAGATGACGCAGTAGTGGAGGTCGTGCATGACGCGAGGGTGACGCAGTAGTGAAGGTCGTACATGACGCGAGGGTGACGCAGTAGTGGAGGTCGTGCATGACGTGAAGGTGACGCAGTAGTGGAGGTCGTGCATGACGCGAGGGTGACGCAGTAGTGGAGGTCGTACATGACGCGAGGGTGACGCAGTAGTGGAGGTCGTGCATGACGCGAGGGTGACGCAGTAGTGAAGGTCGTGCATGACGTGAAGGTGACGCAGTAGTGGAGGTCGTGCAAGACGTGAGGGTGACGCAGTAGTGGAGGTCGTGCATGACGCGAGGGTGACGCACTAGTGGAGGTCGTGCATGACGTGAGGGTGACGCAGTAGTGGAGGTCGTGCATGACGTGAAGGTGACGCAGTAGTGGAGGTCGTGCATGACGCGAGGGTGACGCAGTAGTAGAGGTCGTGCATGACGTGAAGGTGACGCAGTAGTGGAGGTCGTGCATGACGCGAGGGTGACGCAGTAGTGAAGGTCGTACATGACGCGAGGGTGACGCAGTAGTGGAGGTCGTGCATGACGCGAGGGTGACGCAGTAGTGGAGGTCGTGCATGACGTGAGGGTGACGCTGTAGTGGAGGTCGTGGATGACGCGAGATGACGCAGTAGTGGAGGTCGTGCATGACGCGAGGGTGACGCAGTAGTGAAGGTCGTACATGACGCGAGGGTGACGCAGTAGTGGAGGTCGTGCATGACGTGAAGGTGACGCAGTAGTGGAGGTCGTGCATGACGCGAGGGTGTTGCAGTAGTGGAGGTCGTGCATGACGTGAGGGTGACGCAGTAGTGGAGGTCGTGGATGACGCGAGGGTGACGCAGTAGTGGAGGTCGTGCATGACGCGAGGGTGACGCAGTAGTGAAGGTCGTACATGACGCGAGGGTGACGCAGTAGTGGAGGTCGTGCATGACGTGAAGGTGACGCAGTAGTGGAGGTCGTGCATGACGCGAGGGTGACGCAGTAGTGGAGGTCGTGCATGACGCGAGGGTGACGCAGTAGTGGAGGTCGTGCATGACGCGAGGGTGACGCAGTAGTGGAGGTCGTGCATGACGCGAGGGTGACGCAGTAGTGGAGGTCATGCATGACGCGAGGGTGACGCAGTAGTGAAGGTCGTACATGACGCGAGGGTGACGCAGTAGTGGAGGTCGTGCATGACGTGAAGGTGACGCAGTAGTGGAGGTCGTGCATGACGCGAGGGTGACGCAGTAGTGGAGGTCGTGCATGACGCGAGGGTGACGCAGTAGTGGAGGTCGTGCATGACGCGAGGGTGACGCAGTAGTGGAGGTCGTGCATGACGCGAGGGTGACGCAGTAGTGGAGGTCGTACATGACGCGAGGGTGACGCAATAGTGGAGGTCGTGCATGACGCGAGGGTGACGCAGTAGTGGAGGTCGTGCATGACGTGAGGGTGACGCAGTAGTGGAGGTCGTGCAAGACGTGAGGGTGACGCAATATTGGAGGCCGTGCATGACGCGAGGGTGACGCAGTAGTGGAGGTCGTGCATGACGCGAGGGTGACGCAGTAGTGGAGGTCGTGCATGACGCGAGGGTGACGCAGTAGTGGAGGTCGTGCATGACGCGAGGGTGACGCAGTAGTGGAGGTCGTGCATGACGCGAGGGTGACGCAGTAGTGGAGGTCGTGCATGACGCGAGGGTGACGCAGTAGTGGAGGTCGTGCATAACGGGAGGGTGACGCAATAGTGGAGGTCGTGCATGACGCGAGGGTGACGCAGTAGTGGAGGTCGTGCATAACGGGAGGGTGACGCGTAGTGGAGGTCGTGCATGACGTGAGGGTACCTCTTTGAAATCAAACCCAAATGTATGAGATTTGTGTTTTAGTAAAGCTGAAAGTTAAAATATCTCAAGAATGTCTTCTAGAGACCTTGTAAGTTGTAACAAAACAAGTTGTAACATTACGATATTGATCATGTTGTATCATATGTTATATTCTCAATTGTAAGTATCTCTCACGAGTGATCCAATGGGCTGTGTAACAGGGTACAGTCACTTGCAGTTGTTTACTTGTGTCCTGTGTCTCTAGCGGTAACAAGCCGGCGCCTCCATCCCCCGGCGACGTCGACACGAGCGAGGCGGCTCTCATCGCCGCCGTCAACGAGTCCGCCGAGGAGGGCATCGCCTTCTTCAGCAACCTCCTGGGACTCAACTTCGGCGGCTCTGAGGTCGCCGTCAACAAGACTGACGAGGACGAGGAGACCTCCACGACGACCACGGGGAAGCCGTCAGAGGCGAGGGGAAGGAGGTTCTTCGTGCCGAGGACATCCGTCAATCAGCTGGCGTAATGACCAATCAGATGACAGGATTCACTGTTTTCTCTTGGGACCGCGTGAAATGAGGCTTCTGATTGGCTAGCTTTAGACTACTCGATGAGAAGTGTTTTTAGACTTTTCACATTCCTTTATTGTTTTAAGTTGTCGAGTACTTCAAAAGTATTTACAAGATTTCTCTCAAGTGAATGTATTGTGTACCAAATATTTTATTAGGTTATTTATATACAATGAGAAAATATTTATATCCATCATGGAAACTATAGTTATAAGCACCCAATGTTTAAATGTATAAGTTGAAATAATAAAACAATTTACACACAACTTTCAAACATTCTTGTAAATTCTAGATTTGAAATAAACAATGCCAGTACTTTGCAATCTGAGATCTTAGAATATGGTAAAACTCCTTTAAAGCTTAGTGAAAGTCTGAATCGGGGACCTATTCTATAATTTTAAAATTCCCGATTCTGCAGAATCCGATTTCGTGAAATGTTATTCTAAATGGCCGTAAATCGGATTCCAGGGGCTGGATTCACGAAAGGTATTATCTGCTAATACGTATTATCTTTTGATTTCCAAGCGAGCGGAGCGAGTGTCTCCACTTGAAACTTATGGCACAATTTTTTTTTTTTTTTTTTTTTTTTTTGTGTTTTTGTGCTTTTTGCATTAAGTTGTAAACGAAGTAAAGGATCTGGCCAATTTTTTTCACAAAATATTCATTACTATCCACTGCAGAAGGCTATTAATTTCCAGCAAAATCGATCTATTACTTTTATCAGAATCTTGATTAAAGTTGTACCTATACTAAGCTTGGCAATGTGAAAGAAACTCAACTCTGTGTGCAATAAAGCTGAAATCGGTTAACCGATCATCACCATATTTTGCATAGCCATTGGTATCAGCATTATAAGTGTTATTTTCAAAATCTGTAATCTGTAATGAGCTTTAAAAGAAAAATACATTTTACTGACACTTGTAAGCTTAATTTATAATGGCCTATAGCCACACCACCATTTGACCTATCAAATGGTCTTCGATTAATCTGATCAATCAAACTCATATTTTGCATGGTCGTTCAGACCAACATTGTCTCTTATTTTACAAATTTTCAGCCCTACCAATCAAGAACATAGATGCACTTATTGACAGTTTTAATTAATAACTGTCAGAAATGACATTTCAAAACAGAAATTCCACTGCATTCTGGGTTGCTCTATGTAGCAAAGCAAAGTTTATAGATGGCTATTCTCAATATCAATGTAAGACAGACCCCATAAAAAACACTCCGTGTAAAAATACCAGCCAAGTCTCTTTAACTATAAAAAAAATAGAAGAAATCTAAAAATTCAGCACTGAAAAGTAGTGATATCAAAAAATTGGCCAAGTCAAACTTAATTTGAAAAACCAAAATATACTTGGCGCATCGGGTATTAATCTAGTATAGAAGTATATGCCAAAAATCATATGTACCTAAATATATAAAATATAAAATATAATGCCCTTAAAAACGATGCGCCAAGTATATTTTGGTTTTTCAAATTAAGTTTGACTTGGCCAATTTTTTGATATCACTACTTTTCAGTGCTGAATTTTTAGATTTCTTCTATTTTTTTTATAGTTAAAGAGACTTGGCTGGTATTTTTACACGGAGTGTTTTTTATGGGGATATCACAATTTTTTTTAGTTTATTTAAACAATTTGTAACACATATCGAAACAACAATGACTAATTCCTTTAAAAAAATAAGCCAGTTCCAATTTGGTTACTAAGAAAAGTTGCGTTTGGTACCAAAATATGCTTAAAGTGATATTCCATGAAGAAAAGCGAAAGATTTGTTCCAATCGGTCCAGCCGTTTTCGAGATATGGCATCACTTCCGGTTATCAAAATGGCGGCTGACAACACTCCACGTAGAATTTGTTTATATAAATGTTTTGTATCATTATAAACCTTGTGAATAAGTAGTTATTGTAGTAAGAGGTGATTAAAGTCTGATTTTTCATTTTTATGACGTCATTTCCGGTTTCAGTAATAGTACATTTCTGTTTAGACTATTGTATTTTCATATATATGACCGTCCGAATAGTTTGACGCTAGTTTCGTTCCGATCGGTTCAGCCGGTTTCGAGATATGACGTCATTTCCGGTTTCAAAATGGCAACTTCCGGTTGGTTTTATAAAAAGGCACCTCAGACGCCAAAAGTGCACATGTGGTAAAAATTTCAGATCGATCGGTTCAGCCGTTTAGGCTGTGGCGGTGATAGCGGTGTTTCCTGATATCTGAATCATCATCATCATCTAAAGAAGAAGAAGAAGAAGAAGAAGAAGATGAAAGTGATGTAATTTCACTGTTTTCACGGCCCTCTAGCTCGCAAATGGCATAACCTATTGTTCCCAAATTTGGTATATGTGGTGGGGTGGGCCATAGCTCGAAATTAAGATATTCCACAACAATGTGAGATTTTCCAATTTTATGATCCAGTAGACCGAAAATGCCATGTTGTTGCTTACAGTAAAAGTGTTTGGTCTGCTCCTCGGTTTATTAGGCATTTACGGTACGTTGAGTGACTGTGAGTGTACAGTACGACTTGGCTGGGTGGAGCGACCGCTCCACTAGATTCTTTTATTAGTGGATCATATTGCAATACAAAATGTAGTCAAAATGTAATGTAGGTATTTCATATACATAGGTATAGGTATACCTTATCTAAAATAATTTATTTTACGATATGGATTGTGTTTCACAGTTATGAAAACAACGTTTTGACTAGATAGCATCATATTTTACACATTTCCAGCCCAATCGGTCAAGAATGTACAGACTTATTTCTGTTTTAAGTGTATGAATATCTGTCCAAAGAGATTGATGGAAAAATATCAGTACAATAATCTGTTATTTAATCGATCCAGAGGTTTATGAAAAGTTGCAAGGAAAATTTGTAATAAATAATGTATAGTTAGTTATCTTTGATTGAATGGATCGTGCTTAATTGGCGATGTCGTGCGTGTCGGTGCTCGCTCATCAACGCGTTACACCGAGCGTTTTCCTAGTATACCAAAAACAAAGATAATACCAAATATAATACGTATTAGGAAATAATACCTTTCGTGAATCCAGTCCCTGGTTTAAAAGAAATGGAAGTTCAATCGTCAGTGAGAAAGAGTCTAGGTACAAATTATATTTTTATCTCATATTTTATAAAACTGTTATGATAAGTCTCAAAATCGTCTGAAAGAATAAACCTAACTTGAATCATAGAGCTACTAATTGACACATTAATATCTTGGTCCTTAATTCTGCAAAACATATCACTTAAGTTTCCGTTATGACAAAGGAATAGTCATATTATTCCATGGTTATCAATGTAGGTTGTTTGACATGATATCACTTGAGCTATAGGGGCCGAACAGATAGCCGCCCGATTGTTCACACTGAAATGTGATGAGATTCAGCAGGAACTCTCTAGGAACAATACTCTCTTTATTGTTCTGAGATAATTCAGATAAGTGTACTTAGCTGCAGAAAACCTCTTCTGTATCTGAATGCAACATTATTTAATGATCACATCGTAGGCAGTTGAGAGAAGGATAGAAAATCACTCAAATGCACCTTGGTATAGTTTAGGAGTTGAAGCTGTTGCAGACTCGACTATTGTGGATGAGTCGGCTGGACTCGAAGATGATCATTGGAGTCGATGTTATTTAAATATGTTATAGAACCATTCAAATAATTTTTTTTTGAAAACAACTCAGCTAATTTTTAGCCTACCTAATCATCATAAACACCAACTTATACATACAGTATTAATGCCCTTCACTCGATAAAAAGTTGACAAAATATGGACGTTTAGGCAAAAATGTTGTATATAATAAGTCAGTGTTTATGTATATACCGGGTGGCCCAATAAAAACGTCCAGCGGGCTAGACAACACTGTGACGAAACTACTACACATATAGGGCTGAAAGTTACACCAATTATACAAAACATACAAAGGTCTAATATGTGAAAGTTTTAACGCTATAACTTTTATAGCAAAAAAGTTACAGCTGTTCGAATTTCGTTGTCGAAAAATCGATTATACGGAGCTCAAAAATCATGCGTCCAGAAAATGTCCAATGGACGGGACGCTGTTTACTAAAACTGCTGATGATATCAAGCTGAAAATGTCATATGATATTCAAAATATATTTATCTTGATTGTGTAAAAATTTCAATTCATTTGAATCAATGTAACGAAAGTTATGTAATCTAGAATTTGCGCTAAGCAGAATACACAAGAGATAATTTCTCAAGTTTTATTTCACATGAATGATCTCCCGTATTTTCTGTTTTTAAGCTCAACTTCAAGATACCATAACTTTCGTTCCACTGATTCAAATGTATTGAAATTTGAAATCAATTGATAGTCATATGTTTTGAATTACATTTGAAATTTTCAGCCTAATATCATCAGCTGTGTTGAAAATAAAGGTGACCATGCCGGTTCATAGTCGTAAAAAAAGTACCTGTCAACTCATCAAAAAGCATTGGCGTACTGCCTAAATGAGGAGACCGAGGGGAATTATAGTGTGATATAACAAACTGAAAACATCAGCTGTTACCAACAAGTGTACTATGTTGACAGATCTATCACCCCCTCCCCTATCAGCCTTCATACTGGCTCCGCCGTCCAAGACGGACTACTGGACTGATCTGATAATTAAAAAGTAATGTCACTTCAAATAGTATAGGCTTGGTTATACCGTTTATAATCACAGGAAATTATTTTTTTTTACAAAATAAATTGGCTTGATAAACAGACACATTTTCTGATCAACCTTTTACAATAAGTACATTGTATTTATTTCTTTTTCACATTACAATAGTATAAATATTCAATGTACCTATTGACCCTTGAGAGCTGAAATTAATTTGATGCCCTTATACCTTAGGGTATTTAGGAAAGAAAGCATTCTTTATAATTAGGGTATAAAAGCCTAGCTATTTTGTTACATTTATCAAAAGAAAGACATTTTTGAAAATGTCCGTTGTCGAATAAATATGAAATAAAATAATAAATGACAATATTTAGTTTTTTCGATTTTACCACGCACGTGTAGTTGGCCCCCTACTTATTAACGTTGTTTTGAAATATCGCGACACATTTCTAAATTGGCAGATTAGGAAATTATTATGTTCAATTATGTTCAATATTATTTTTAAACTTATCGTTGTTTTGAATTATCGCACCACTTTGCCGGTCTCTAAGGGTAGACTTGTCAACATTGCCAAGAAGAGGAGGGGCCATGTAAAACACGATTATGTTTTTGGCAGTGGTAGTAGAACCGGTTTAGGCAGTACGCCACTATTTTTAGGTCATTTTAGGCAGTACGCCAAGGGTCATTTTAGGCAGTACGCCAGTACACCGACCATGCCATTGGACTTTTTCTGAATGCGCGCTCTTTGAGCTACGTATAATCGATTTTTCGACAACCAAATTCGAACAGCTGTAACTTTTTTTCTACATAAGAAATGTTTTTGAAACTTTCACACATCAATCATGGGTATGTTTGTTATACCATGTGCAATTTTCGAACTTATATCTTAAGTAGTTTCTTCACATCGTTGTCTCGCCTATTGGACGTTTTTTGGGCCACCCGGTATTTTAAGGTCGACTAAAAAAACGATATGTTTAATTGTTTTCAAAATGTTGTTAATTTAAATGATTGAAATAGCTTCGAGTGTAGCGGACTCATAATATACCGCTGCTAACTGAATGTTGTTAAAATTAATGACTTCTTGCTGTAATACTCTGTTCTCACTGGTGATCTGATCGATCATGATTCAAATCTCGATTCAGTTGTAAGAACGCGATCGAAATCCGAATCATGATCGAATTCAAGGTCAATCCAAAATTATGAATTTTAATATATCAGCACTTACATAATAAGGCTCTAATTGAATGTAACAAGTATTTTAAAGTTCAACTTTGAACTTGCCACCACTATGATTTCGATTGCAATTGTATTGAAACTGATCGAATACTCAGTGTGAACAGAAAGCCCACGAAGTGAACCAAGTCCTAACGTCTCAAATGATCCTGACTCTGGGCACATCCACGCCGCCTAGCGTGAAACATCCCAACTCCACATGCGTGAACGTGACGTGCTTCAACACCGCCTCCACCGCGACGCACGCGTGCAGCGACGTGAGGTGCGCGTCGATGTCGTGCACGAGCACGCACAGGCTGCCGGCGTGGATCAGCGGAGTCTCCACGCACACGGCGGGCGGGTTGCGCACGGACACGGTCTTGTTCAGGAAGGTGTGCTTGTTGACGGTGGCGGTCAGCGAGATCCCGATGTCTTGAGACAGATAGGTGAGGTTCACGCACACTGTGTGAGAGAGACAGACAGAAAATAAGGTAAACCAAAGGGGCCCGGTCCGGGGGTGTCTGACGTTGGTGGGAAGGCCAGGCCGCATTGGGGACGGACCGGTGGGTCCCGATTCGGGCGGAAGTCCGTCACGAGGGGGACCACGAATTCGAGAGAGGGCATGTGTAGGTCGACCCTGGCTGCTCTTCCTCTGGGCCTCACCACTGGTCTGTCCGGAATGGGTAACCCTTACACATGAGCATAATGTGCTCGCCGGCATAACACAGTGAACAGCCTAGCACGGCCTTTGGCACAGGGCAAGTAGAAGGTCGTAAAGTTTAGCACAGGACAAGTAGAAAGTGGTAAAGTTTAGCACAGGACAAGTAGAAAGTGGTAAAGTTTAGCACATGGCAAGTGGAAGGTGGGACAATCTGGCACAGTTCACCCAACAGTTCACCCAACAGCTGGTGTTTTGGATACCACTGTTCTCGTCAGATCACCGAGGTTAAGCAACATCTCAGTAGTTGGATGGGTGACCATTCAACTCTGCCTTGCCAGTTGCTGCCGTTGGGCCAGAGAGACTGGGGTGTTTGGGGGTTAGTGTGACGACCTCCCTCCACCTGTTATCAGTCTCTCGACGGCGCGGGTTGTGGAGGCCCGTGCTGTAAATGTCACATCGTCCTTCGGAAGGGACGTTAAGCCGTTGGTCCCCTTGGTATCTTTCGTCAGGAGTAGGCTACATGCCGGTACCGGGTTTCCTCTCCTCCCTTCTCTATATTACATTCTCACTAGTGGAACCTCGGCTCTGTTGAGAATATAGACTTAATAATAATAAAGTAGAAGGTGGTAAAGTTAAGCACAGGGCAAGTAGAAGGTGGTATAGTTTAGCACAGGGTAAGTGGAAGGTGGTATAGTTTAGCACAGGGTAAGTGGAAGGTGGGACAATCTGGCACATGGAAAGTAGAAGGTGGTAAAGTTTAGCACAGGGCAAGTAGAAAGTGGTAAAGTTTAGCACGTGGCAAGTGGAAGGTGGGACAATCTGGCACATGGAAAGTAGAATGTGGTAAAGTTTAGCACAGGGTAAGTAGAAAGTGGTAAAGTTTAGCACGTGGCAAGTGGAAGGTGGGACAATCTGGCACAGGGCAAGTAGAAGGTGGGGCAATCTGGCACAATGCAGATGGAAGGTGGTACAGTTTGGCACAGGGCAAGTGGAAGGTGGCACAATCTGGCACAATGCAGATGGAAGGTGGTAAAGTTTAGCACAGGGCAAGTGGAAGGTGGAACAATCTGGCACAAGTGGAAGGTGGTAAAGTTTGGCACATGGCAAGTAGAAAGTGGTACAGTTTGGCACATGGCAAGTAGAAAGTGGTACAGTTTGGCACATGGCATGTAGAAAGTGGTACAGTTTGGCACAGGGCAAGTAGAAAGTGGTACAGTTTGGCACATGGCAAGTAGAAAGTGGTACAGTTTGGCACATGGCATGTAGAAAGTGGTACAGTTTGGCACAGGGCAAGTAGAAAGTGGTACAGTTTGGCACATGGCAAGTAGAAAGTGGTACAGTTTGGCACATGGCATGTAGAAAGTGGTACAGTTTGGCACAGGGCAAGTAGAAGGTGGGACAATCTGGCACATGGCAAGTGGAAGGTGGTAAAGTTTAGCACAGGGCAAGTAGAAAGTGGTACAGTTTGGCACAGGGCAAGTAGAAGGTGGGACAATCTGGCACATGGCAAGTGGAAGGTGGTAAAGTTTAGCACAGGGCAAGTAGAAAGTGGTAAAGTTTAGCACATGGCAAGTGGAAGGTGGGACAATCTGGCACATGGCAAGTGAAAGGTGGTAAAGTTTAGCACATGGCAAGTGGAAGGTGGGACAACTGGCACAATGCAGATGGAAGGTGGTACAGCATGGCACAGGGCAAGTGGAAGGTGGGACAATCTGGAATGTTACACAATTTGACAGTCAAGTATCAAATCACTTGACACTTTTTTGTATGTTCAATTGTGGCGTCAGGTTGTTTAGTCTATAGATTTTCAAAGTATGTACTCAAATGTGCACGCATGAAAATATAATTGAGTAGGTACATTCTGAATAGTGAATAGCTGATTGTTCAACGCACCTGTGGCATTAAGACTGAGTCTATCTTCTTCCACATGTCCGCAACATCCACACGAGTAGTTGGCACATTTGCATCCACTGCCGACATCCACGCTGTTGCTGCCTGTCATGACATCCTCGTCTACGTCAGCAGACACGCCGCTGACACTTGCTGCTGACACAGAGTTAAACCCGTTAGGGGATTAGTTGCAAATAATAACAGGCAGCAAGGTTCACAATTAATGTCGTAATTTGTTTGTGTAATTATAATCCCAAAAAAAAACACTCCGTGTAAAAAAGGCAGCCAAGTCTCTTTACTTTAAAAAAAAATCTACACTGAAAAGGAGTGATATCAAAAAAGGAGCCAAGTCAATGACATTTCCAAATATTTATCGTATCTTTGAAATAGAAGTATAAACACCGAGAAATACTTTACAAAAGGACTTGGCGCATCATTTTTTTAAAGACATCATTCTATATCCTACAAGTGGACAGAAATTTACAAGTACCAAGGTACAATTTCCTCTTTTTATTAGAGCCAGTATATATGAATCAAGCTACTTTTAGTAATGGCTATTTTATAGTTTTGTCAATGGCGATAGAAGAAAGATTACATGTTATAATGTGGATAAGTAATATGGTGAAATAATTAAATAACAAGGAAGTGGGCTCATATACATTCTTATAGCACTGTTAATATGGTGATATTGAAGGGTATCTTTTCATAATTTGATCTTGACTGAGGGAAATCATGAAACGTTGTCAAATAATTACTAAAGTTATCTATGGAACACTATTATATATTTTTGAAGTATCGAGTATAAAAAGTTAAAAATTTCAAAGAAATTCAATGTGCTGTCACTGTGTACCTACTTTGTGAAATGCATTGTTATAAAATGTGGATGAAAAGAAATGTATTTCACGATGAGAAGGTATAACGCATGACACTTAATTATGTTGACCACGAAACAATATTACTAAGATAACTATTGTGTATTTATTATACAAACATAGGCAACAAGTTTTATCGTGTACATATTCAAATAGAAAATATTTTACAGTAGGTATATATAATATGTTATTGAAAGATGTGTACCTATTATTCTAAAAATTCTAAATGACGGTTGTATATAAATGGCATTATGCTTATGAATAGAAAAATGTCTTTAAAAAAACGATGCGCCAAGTCCTTTTGTAAAGTATTTCTCGGTGTTTATACTTCTATTTCAAAGATACGATAAATATTTGGGAATGTCATTGACTTGGCTCCTTTTTTGATATCACTCCTTTTCGGTGCAGATTTTTTTTAAAGTAAAGAGACTTGGCTGCCTTTTTTACACGGAGTGTTTTTTTTTGGGATATCACTTCTTTTGTTAGTTTATTCATAAAGCTTGTAACACATGTCGGAGGAAGAAGGACTAATAACTTAAAAAAAAATACGCCTCAACCGATTTGGTTACTAAGAAAAGTTATGTTGGTAAAGGCTTTAAATGACTATCCCAGAAGAATAGACTAAGTTTCGTTACAATCGATCCAGCCGTTTTCGATATATGACGTCACTTCCGGTTTTAACAATGGCGGCCGAAAATAATGTCGTCTTGAATTCATAATTATTAGTCCTACACAATTCCAAAATTTGGTAGCAATCGGTACAGCCGTTTTCGATATATGACGTTACCTCCGGTTTTAGAAAATGGCGGCCGAGAACACTGCAACATTGAATTTATATTTATTTACAATGTATGTTTACTAAATATCTATTTAAAAGTATAAAGAGGGGAATTTAGTGTCGTTTAGCATATTTATGACGTCATTTCCGGTATAGGTAATAAGAAAACAAATCTAGTTTTATCTAGTTGATACTTCATGAATGACCTTCTGAATTCATTAGCGTTTATATCCGTCAAATCGGTCATGCCGTTTTCAATATATGACGTCACTTCCGGTTTCATTTAGTGGTTTCTGCCGCCATTTCCGGTACCGTTAATTTGTATATTCATTTACCCCAATTGATTTTTCAAATAGATTGCAGAATGCATAAACATGAGCTAGTTCAGTGACAATTGGTACAGGCGTTTTCGATATAATGACGTCACTTCCGGTTTCAAGAATGGCGGCTGAGAACACTGTGTATTGAAATTATAATTTTGTGTTGTCTATATGTTATAATGTGAGTTAATTATATGTGTATTTAAAGTATAATTTGATGAAATAACTAAATATTGCAAATGTATGACGTCACTTCCGGTTTAAAAAATTAAAAAAAAAATTTTTTAGCAACGTACTTCATATAGATGACCATCTTAATCGAATGGCGCTAATTTCGTTCTAATCGGTCAAGCAGTTTTTTATATATGACGTCACTTCCGGTTAAAAAATGGCGGCACAAAAAATGTATAAGAACAAAGGTATCATCAGACGCCAAAAGTGCATATGTGGTAAAATTTTCAGGTTGATCGGTTCAGCCGTTTAGGCTGTGGCGGTGATAGCAACTTTTCCGGGAATCATCATCAGAATCTGAAGAAGAAGAAAGCGGTGTAATTTCACGATTTTCACGGTCCTCTAGGTCGTAAACGGCATGACTGGTTGTTGTCGCGTGATGTATATGTTGTCAGGTGGGCCATAGCTCAAAATTAAGCAGGGACCCGAACCGGAACCGGAACCGGAACCTAGAACCGGTATGAACCTTTATAATTTCGGAACCAGAACCGGAACCGGAACCGTTATACTTTTTTCCCAAAGAACCGGAACCGGAACCCGAACCTTTATAATCAATTAGGTTCTTAAAGGTTCTTTAAGGTTCTTTAAGGTTCCTTCTTTTAATAAAAAATCATGTATATCACTTGGATATAATATTATTCACAAAGTTGTATCAAGCTTATTTTTTGATAAAATTTCCAAAATGTATTTTTTGTAGACATTTTTAATTCTTGATAAGAAATAATAATTCTTCATATTTATGCAAACGCTGCTAGAGTTTTCAATTTTTGAATCTGACTACTGCGATGAGAACTGCATTGCCGACAATTTGAATATGATAGCTCAGGAAAAATCAATGTTTACGTTGTCTTATGGAGAAAATTGCAGCCACAATACTATCTCCTCTGATATTTACTCTGCGTACCATCCTGTGAATTTTATACAGACACTGCCTACACCTGTGCTTGCATTCATAGGAAAATCCAAATCCAATAATTCCATTAAAGTAGATAATATAGTTTGATTTAAAATTTTAGAACCGGAACCGGAACCCGGAACCTTTATGCAGAAACCAAAACCGGAACCGAACCTTTAAGAATATTTGTTTCAGAACCGGAACCGGAACCCGAACCTTTATAAAATAAAATTGTGGAACCGGAACCGGAACCCGAACCTATATTCATAAAGGTTCGGGTCCCTGAAATTAAGACATTTCACAACAATGAGAGATTTTCCATTGTTGAGATCCAGTAGGCCGAAAATGCTATGTTGATGCTTACAGTAAAAGTAGTTGGTCTGCCTCGGCAGTTTATTGAGCGAGCGAAGCGAGCGTCTCCATTTGGCTCTTTTGGCACGGACCTCTGTTTTTTTTTTTGTTTTTTTTTTTTTTCTGTTACTGACGATATACAGGTCAGAGTTTTTCTTCGATCGAGCTGAAATTTTGCACACATGTACGTAACATTTCTGATTGTTGCAGACCCTAATTTTTTTGAAATCCATTGATTGGTTCAAATTTAAAAAAAATTAACTTTCGATTGGTTGTTTTGATCAAATTGAAATTTTGACAAGTCATTACCCCCAACATTGTACCCAATCAAACAAAGTTTCAGCCAAATCCTCCCATTGGTTAAAATTTAAAACCATCTTTCCTGTGTTTTTAGAAATTTAAACAATAACCGATTGAACGATCAACTTATAACTTCGCATGATGGTTGGGTCCAACATTATCTGCATTTTTGACAATTTTCATACTAATCTGTGTTTAAATCCAAACGTTATTGACATTTTACGGACTATTAGCGTGTTGGCTGTCAAATTCACGGCGACTTCGACTCTTCAGTTCAAGGCAAGGTAGTTAGAGCAGAAACTTTCAAACGCAAATGAAACTGATAATGACCGTTCAACAGTCGATCTGATATTGTGTAGACACACTTATATCATATGAGTGGTCTCAGGTATATTTTTTGAAGGAGATCCTGTGATTTTTGAAAATTAACACGGAACAGTTCAATCATAAAGGTTCAATTGATCAACTTAAAGCTTTGCATGGTTATTTGGACCAATATTTTAGGAATGTTTTGAGATTTCTATACAAATCTGTGGCGAAATTTTAGAATTATTGGCTTTTAATGACATTTTCGATAGACAGAATTTCGGTTCGAGGTGTTGCGCGTATCCGTGCTCGCTCATCAACGCGTTACTCAGATTCATTGGTTAAAATTTAAATAAATATCTCCTGATAGGCTGAAAAATGAAAACGGTCTTCGATAATTCTGATCAAACTCATATTTTGCATGATCATTAAGACCAATATTGTCTCTTATTTTACAAAATTTCATCCCAATCAGTTAAGAACGTATGAAGTTATTTACATTTTTAATATCTGTCAGTAATGAAGTATCGAAATGAATGTTTTCCAGTGCCAATTGAAAATTGATTCTGATTTGCTTTATGAACCAGGTGCTTAGATGCTATTTTAAAGTTTCGATGAAAAGCATACACTTTTAAGTTGATATCATAATCAATTCCATATGGATGTATATGTTTTCTGTGCGTTGTGTACGCATTTCCGGTTCGAGAATTTGCACGTACCCGTGCTCGCTTATCAACGCGTTACACTGAGCGTTTTCCTAGTATAGGCATTTACGGTATGTTGAGTGACTGTGAGTGTACAGTACGACTTGGCTGGGTGGAGCGACCGCTCCACTAGATTAACGATGACAGCCAATGTGACGACTATGTTGATGAGAACCATGTTGTCGGGAGATGTTTAGAAGACTCTGAACTCATCAGAACTGCTCAACATCACACTCGCTTAGCTCTCGCTTAATGGATATGCTAGCAGTTACCTTGAGCACACGGCGATGCCAGCACGATGACAGCCAATGTGACGACTATGTTGATGAGAACCATGTTGTCGGGAGATGTTAAGAAGACTCTGAACTCATCAGAACTGCTCAACATCACACTCGCTTAGCTCTCGCTTAATGGATATGCTAGCAGTTACCTTGAGCACACGGCGATGCCAGCACGATGACAGCCAATGTGACGACTATGTTGATGAGAACCATGTTGTCGGGAGATGTTTAGAAGACTCTGAACTCATCAGAACTGCTCAACATCACACTCGCTTATCTCTCGCTTAATGGATATGCTAGCAGTTACCTTGAGCACACGGCGATGCCAGCACGATGACAGCCAATGTGACGACTATGTTGATGAGAACCATGTTGTCGGGAGATGTTTAGAAGACTCTGAACTCATCAGAACTGCTCAACATCACACTCGCTTATCTCTCGCTTAATGGATATGCTAGCAGTTACCTTGAGCACACGGCGATGCCAGCACGATGACAGCCAATGTGACGACTATGTTGATGAGAACCATGTTGTCGGGAGATGTTAAGAAGACTCTGAACTCATCAGAACTGCTCAACATCACACTCGCTTATCTCTCGCTTAATGGATATGCTAGCAGTTACCTTGAGCACACGGCGATGCCAGCACGATGACAGCCAATGTGACGACTATGTTGATGAGAACCATGTTGTCGGGAGATGTTAAGAAGACTCTGAACTCATCAGAACTGCTCAACATCACACTCGCTTATCTCTCGCTTAATGGATATGGTAGCAGTTACCTTGAGCACACGGCGATGCCAGCACGATGACAGCCAATGTGACGACTATGTTGATGAGAACCATGTTGTCGGGAGATGTTAAGAAGACTCTGAACTCATCAGAACTGCTCAACATCACACTCGCTTAGCTCTCGCTTAATGGATATGCTAGCAGTTACCTTGAGCACACGGCGATGCCAGCACGATGACAGCCAATGTGACGACTATGTTGATGAGAACCATGTTGTCGGGAGATGTTTAGAAGACTCTGAACTCATCAGAACTGCTCAACATCACACTCGCTTAGCTCTCGCTTAATGGATATGCTAGCAGTTACCTTGAGCACACGGCGATGCCAGCACGATGACAGCCAATGTGACGACTAAGTTGATGAGAACCATGTTGTCGGGAGATGTTAAGAAGACTCTGAACTCATCAGAACTGCTCAACATCACACTCGCTTATCTCTCGCTTAATGGATATGCTAGCAGTTACCTTGAGCACACGGCGATGCCAGCACGATGACAGCCAATGTGACGACTATGTTGATGAGAACCATGTTGTCGGGAGATGTTAAGAAGACTCTGAACTCATCGGAACTGCTCAACATCACACTCGCTTATCTCTCGCTTAATGGATATGCTAGCAGTTACCTTGAGCACACGGCTATGCCAGCACGATGACAGCCAATGTGACGACTATGTTGATGAGAACCATGTTGTCGGGAGATGTTTAGAAGACTCTGAACTCATCAGAACTGCTCAACATCACACTCGCTTAGCTCTCGCTTAATGGATATGCTAGCAGTTACCTTGAGCACACGGCTATGCCAACACGATGACAGCCAATGTGACGACTATGTTGATGAGAACCATGTTGTCGGGAGATGTTTAGAAGACTCTGAACTCATCAGAACTGCTCAACATCACACTCGCTTATCTCTCGCTTAATGGATATGCTAGCAGTTACCTTGAGCACACGGCGATGCCAGCACGATGACAGCCAATGTGACGACTATGTTGATGAGAACCATGTTGTCGGGAGATGTTTAGAAGACTCTGAACTCATCAGAACTGCTCAACATCACACTCGCTTAGCTCTCGCTTAATGGATATGCTAGCAGTTACCTTGAGCACACGGCGATGCCAGCACGATGACAGCCAATGTGACGACTATGTTGATGAGAACCATGTTGTCGGGAGATGTTTAGAAGACTCTGAACTCATCAGAACTGCTCAACATCACACTCGCTTATCTCTCGCTTAATGGATATGCTAGCAGTTACCTTGAGCACACGGCGATGCCAGCACGATGACAGCCAATGTGACGACTATGTTGATGAGAACCATGTTGTCGGGAGATGTTTAGAAGACTCTGAACTCATCAGAACTGCTCAACATCACACTCGCTTAGCTCTCGCTTAATGGATATGCTAGCAGTTACCTTGAGCACACGGCTATGCCAACACGATGACAGCCAATGTGACGACTATGTTGATGAGAACCATGTTGTCGGGAGATGTTTAGAAGACTCTGAACTCATCAGAACTGCTCAACATCACACTCGCTTAGCTCTCGCTTAATGGATATGCTAGCAGTTACCTTGAGCACACGGCGATGCCAGCACGATGACAGCCAATGTGACGACTATGTTGATGAGAACCATGTTGTCGGGAGATGTTAAGAAGACTCTGAACTCATCAGAACTGCTCAACATCACACTCGCTTAGCTCTCGCTTAATGGATATGCTAGCAGTTACCTTGAGCACACGGCGATGCCAGCACGATGACAGCCAATGTGACGACTATGTTGATGAGAACCATGTTGTCGGGAGATGTTAAGAAGACTCTGAACTCATTAGAACTGCTCAACATCACACTCGCTTAGCTCTCGCTTAATGGATATGCTAGCAGTTACCTTGAGCACACGGCGATGCCAGCACGATGACAGCCAATGTGACGACTATGTTGATGAGAACCATGTTGTCGGGAGATGTTAAGAAGACTCTGAACTCATTAGAACTGCTCAACATCACACTCGCTTAGCTCTCGCTTAATGGATATGCTAGCAGTTACCTTGAGCACACGGCGATGCCAGCACGATGACAGCCAATGTGACGACTATGTTGATGAGAACCATGTTGTCGGGAGATGTTAAGAAGACTCTGAACTCATCAGAACTGCTCAACATCACACTCGCTTATCTCTCGCTTAATGGATATGCTAGCAGTTACCTTGAGCACACGGCGATGCCAGCACGATGACAGCCAATGTGACGACTATGTTGATGAGAACCATGTTGTCGGGAGATGTTTAGAAGACTCTGAACTCATCAGAACTGCTCAACATCACACTCGCTTAGCTCTCGCTTAATGGATATGCTAGCAGTTACCTTGAGCACACGGCGATGCCAGCACGATGACAGCCAATGTGACGACTATGTTGATGAGAACCATGTTGTCGGGAGATGTTTAGAAGACTCTGACCTCATCAGAACTGCTCAACATCACACTCGCTTATCTCTCGCTTAATGGATATGCTAGCAGTTACCTTGAGCACACGGCGATGCCAGCACGATGACAGCCAATGTGACGACTATGTTGATGAGAACCATGTTGTCGGGAGATGTTTAGAAGACTCTGAACTCATCAGAACTGCTCAACATCACACTCGCTTAGCTCTCGCTTAATGGATATGCTAGCAGTTACCTTGAGCACACGGCGATGCCAGCACGATGACAGCCAATGTGACGACTATGTTGATGAGAACCATGTTGTCGGGAGATGTTTGGAGACTCTGAACTCATCAGAACTGCTCAACATCACACTCGCTTAGCTCTCGCTTAATGGATATGCTAGCAGTTACCTTGAGCACACGGCGATGCCAGCACGATGACAGCCAATGTGACGACTATGTTGATGAGTACCATGTTGTCGGGAGATGTTAAGAAGACTCTGAACTCATCAGAACTGCTCAACATCACACTCGCTTATCTCTCGCTTAATGGATATGCTAGCAGTTACCTTGAGCACACGGCGATGCCAGCACGATGACAGCCAATGTGACGACTATGTTGATGAGAACCATGTTGTCGGGAGATGTTTAGAAGACTCTGAACTCATCAGAACTGCTCAACATCACACTCGCTTAGCTCTCGCTTAATGGATATGCTAGCAGTTACCTTGAGCACACGGCGATGCCAGCACGATGACAGCCAATGTGACGACTATGTTGATGAGAACCATGTTGTCGGGAGATGTTAAGAAGACTCTGAACTCATCAGAACTGCTCAACATCACACTCGCTTATCTCTCGCTTAATGGATATGCTAGCAGTTACCTTGAGCACACGGCGATGCCAGCACGATGACAGCCAATGTGACGACTATGTTGATGAGAACCATGTTGTCGGGAGATGTTAAGAAGACTCTGAACTCATCAGAACTGCTCAACATCACACTCGCTTAGCTCTCGCTTAATGGATATGCTAGCAGTTACCTTGAGCACACGGCGATGCCAGCACGATGACAGCCAATGTGACGACTATGTTGATGAGAACCATGTTGTCGGGAGATGGTAAGAAGACTCTGAACTCATCAGAACTGCTCAACATCACACTCGCTTATCTCTCGCTTAATGGATATGCTAGCAGTTACCTTGAGCACACGGCGATGCCAGCACGATGACAGCCAATGTGACGACTATGTTGATGAGAACCATGTTGTCGGGAGATGTTAAGAAGACTCTGAACTCATCAGAACTGCTCAACATCACACTCGCTTAGCTCTCGCTTAATGGATATGCTAGCAGTTACCTTGAGCACACGGAGATGCCAGCACGATGACAGCCAATGTGACGACTATGTTGATGAGAACCATGTTGTCGGGAGATGTTAAGAAGACTCTGAACTCATCAGAACTGCTCAACATCACACTCGCTTAGCTCTCGCTTAATGGATATGCTAGCAGTTACCTTGAGCACACGGCGATGCCAGCATGATGACAGCCAATGTGACGACTATGTTGATGAGAACCATGTTGTCGGGAGATGTTTAGAAGACTCTGAACTCATCAGAACTGCTCAACATCACACTCGCTTATCTCTCGCTTAATGGATATGCTAGCAGTTACCTTGAGCACACGGCGATGCCAGCACGATGACAGCCAATGTGACGACTATGTTGATGAGAACCATGTTGTCGGGAGATGTTAAGAAGACTCTGAACTCATCAGAACTGCTGAACATCACACTCGCTTAGCTCTCGCTTAATGGATATGCTAGCAGTTACCTTGAGCACACGGCGATGCCAGCACGATGACAGCCAATGTGACGACTATGTTAATGAGAACCATGTTGTCGGGAGATGTTAAGAAGACTCTGAACTCATCAGAACTGCTCAACATCACACTCGCTTAGCTCTCGCTTAATGGATATGCTAGCAGTTACCTTGAGCACACGGCGATGCCAGCACGATGACAGCCAATGTGACGACTATGTTGATGAGAACCATGTTGTCGGGAGATGTTAAGAAGACTCTGAACTCATCAGAACTGCTCAACATCACACTCGCTTATCTCTCGCTTAATGGATATGCTAGCAGTTACCTTGAGCACACGGCGATGCCAGCACGATGACAGCCAATGTGACGACTATGTTGATGAGAACCATGTTGTCGGGAGATGTTAAGAAGACTCTGAACTCATCAGAACTGCTCAACATCACACTCGCTTAGCTCTCGCTTAATGGATATGCTAGCAGTTACCTTGAGCACACGGCGATGCCAGCACGATGACAGCCAATGTGACGACTATGTTGATGAGAACTATGTTGTCGGGAGATGTTTAGAAGACTCTGAACTCATCAGAACTGCTCAACATCACACTCGCTTATCTCTCGCTTAATGGATATGCTAGCAGTTACCTTGAGCACACGGCGATGCCAGCACGATGACAGCCAATGTGACGACTATGTTGATGAGAACCATGTTGTCGGGAGATGTTTAGAAGACTCTGAACTCATCAGAACTGCTCAACATCACACTCGCTTATCTCTCGCTTAATGGATATGCTAGCAGTTACCTTGAGCACACGGCGATGCCAGCACGATGACAGCCAATGTGACGACTATGTTGATGAGAACCATGTTGTCGGGAGATGTTAAGAAGACTCTGAACTCATCAGAACTGCTCAACATCACACTCGCTTAGCTCTCGCTTAATGGATATGCTAGCAGTTACCTTGAGCACACGGCTATGCCAGCACGATGACAGCCAATGTGACGACTATGTTGATGAGAACCATGTTGTCGGGAGATGTTAAGAAGACTCTGAACTCATCAGAACTGCTCAACATCATACTCGCTTAGCTCTCGCTTAATGGATATGCTAGCAGTTACCTTGAGCACACGGCGATGCCAGCACGATGACAGCCAATGTGACGACTATGTTGATGAGAACCATGTTGTCGGGAGATGTTAAGAAGACTCTGAACTCATCAGAACTGCTGAACATCACACTCGCTTAGCTCTCGCTTAATGGATATGCTAGCAGTTACATTGAGCACACGGCGATGCCAGCACGATGACAGCCAATGTGACGACTATGTTGATGAGAACCATGTTGTCGGGAGATGTTTAGAAGACTCTGAACTCATTAGAACTGCTCAACATCACACTCGCTTATCTCTCGCTTAATGGATATGCTAGCAGTTACCTTGAGCACACGGCGATGCCAGCACGATGACAGCCAATGTGACGACTAAGTTGATGAGAACCATGTTGTCGGGAGATGTTTAGAAGACTCTGAACTCATTAGAACTGCTCAACATCACACTCGCTTATCTCTCGCTTAATGGATATGCTAGCAGTTACCTTGAGCACACGGCGATGCCAGCACGATGACAGCCAATGTGACGACTATGTTGATGAGAACCATGTTGTCGGGAGATGTTTAGAAGACTCTGAACTCATCAGAACTGCTCAACATCACACTCGCTTATCTCTTGTGGTGATATCATGCGAGCACTGGACGCCTCAGCTGAGTTTATTGATCGGTTCGCGCCAACACTTTTGGCGCGTCATTTGAATGGAGACTCGTGAACAACAACTCCAATCTTGTTCTTTTGATTTTTTACAAAATACCCACAAAAATTGGTCGGACTCTAAGATGTTTAATAAAAATAGGTACATTTATTAAACTCGTCACGATATGCAAGTCCGAGGCACCCGGAAATTTTTTGGAATTTTAACTCAATTCTAACCATTTTGGAACGTTTTTGACATGATATGACTATTTTTAAGTGTTTTTTTCACATATTATTTTAAATGTGCTTATTTTCTATGATGAAACCCTGATTTCGGGGGGGGGGGGGGGGAGCATGGCCCCCTCGGCCTCCCCCCCCCCCCCTGAATGCGCCCTTGACTCAAACCAATAAAAATCGGTACTCGAAAAAAAAGGATTGGCTGATTAAGGTTTGATGGCATCATCCCATGAAGGCTGTGTTAACGCATCATCTACCTCTAGTAGGCGAGTTCTGATTTCATTGATAATAACAAGGATTGATTGTCAAAGAACCTTACCAGCAGCCAATCCTTTTTTTTTCGAGTACCAATTTTTATTGGTTTGAGCGCACGTACCTCTGAAACGCTCTGAAATAAAACCTCTGTACACTCAAACCAATTAAAAACGAATTGAAAACTGATTTGAATTTTCAATGCAAATTGAAAACTGTCACGTATTTATTTCTTTAACAGCTTGGGAATCACACATCTGAATTTTAACTCAAACATGATTTTTTTGGAGATGGCTAGGCTTCGCATCTATAAGTCCCTCATTTGATTGATGTCTTAGACTAACCCTAAGCTGATGTCAACATTCTCTTCGAAGATAATGCGGGTTCGGGGCGCTTAGGCCTGGACAAATTTTCTATTTCAAGTTTAGGGATGAATTTAGTGTATTTCTACCCGATTTGAACACTATTACGCATTTTCACAATTATTATTCTTGATACCTTTAATTTTTATGTTGAGATTGTAATGCCAATATATATCAAAAATCATACTGTGAAGTACGCCAATTTTTTAAGACTAACAATTATTATTGTGAATCATACAATTGTGAATTTTTAGTTTTACAAAATTTGAATTTCACTTTTACCGAATTACCATGATTTGTATTCGAATATTATCAAAATCAAAGTCTGTTATAAAATTGAATGTCAGTTGTAATTGATAATAAATTTTGCAACCAGGGGTTGAAATTCTTTAATTTCAAATATTATGTTCTTGAAGGTGAAAATAAGCGATGTGGGAATATTATTTACAAATTCTGGGAAGGAAGAACGCAAGTACAAAAGATTTAAGGCTTCAGCCAAGCACAAATCAATTATTGTAACCAATATTTTATTTCTGAACAAATCTACACTTAACAGATTATAATTTGATAATAAAACTGATAAAAACAAATTAAATAAAAGGTAAATAAACGTGAAGGTGAACATTTATGTTCTGTACATCATGAATTCTGTATACTCACTTTATTGTAGAATTCAGTCTTAATACTTGAGGTATATTTCCAAATACTAAAGTGAAAAGTGCGTAAACAAACAATTAAATAAATGCATGAGACAATGCAATGACTCCTTTCATTGTTGAATTTGAGTAAAATTACTTCTCCACTACCATTTCATTGGGTCTTGAAAAACACATGAGTATTTGCACAAACAGTAATGTCACAAATTATCTAGACAACCTATTACCTACATACACATTATGTAGTGACTTATCATCATTCTTCTAGCACTGCTACTAGGTACTTTGTGATAGTGTAGATAACTTCACACAATGTTACAAAAACTAAAGCCAACACTTTCGTTGACCATGGGCTGGAATGTATTATGTTTTACCATCCTTTTAGATTGTTATCCCAGGAGATGGGGTAAACACAGAAATATGTGTGGCAGTTATGTACTTAACTTACATTGATTGGATATGTTCCATTTTCCAGGAACTATGTAATTTCAGTTCCAGAATATAAGAAATGAACTAGTCGAATTCTAAACTATTTTTTTTTAAGAAATAAAAAATAATGAAAAATGTATATTTATAAAGTGAAATTTCAAATGAATACCTACATCAAAGTTCATCGTATAATAACATCGTAATCCTCCATTGGGGGTAAATTACCTGATTTCTGCTATTTTTACATTTTAAGAGATGATTCTTCTTGCCATGTAAAAATTCTCACTGCCACAAATAAAACTGAGTGTTTAAGGGGGTTCCACGGTTACGGCATAGGAATGAGAATTTTCTGTAATTCACACCAAAGATTAATGAAACCATATTACATACAACTAGCAAAAAATATTTGCCCCTTACGGTATGAAATAATCTTGAATAATAATATTCTTGATTGAAGATCATCTTTTCCCCCATAAGATAACACAGGGAGACATGAAATCGTCCCGGAAAATTGGCCTTAAATTGCTCCTAAAACCGCAAGAGGAATGACAAATTATCGAAAATAGTCTCAAATTAAAGATAATAATTTTTAGAATAAGACTGCCGTTTGAAAATATGGGGTCACGGGCCAAATAAGAAAGAAAATGTGTACAATGTGTGAAATTTACCATAAATCTGGCAACATTGCACTACAAATATGAATTATTTTGGTCTAGTTTAATTGGAACTTCAATTAAAAACATATAATTGGAGCACACAGTAAGATATAATTGTTTTATACTGTTGTTTGAGGTATTATTTCATCAGAGATTTGTATGAATTACGGCGAATTCTAAGCACCTTGGCTGGAGCAGTGGGACCACTTTAAAAAAGAGATTTGAAGTACATCCTGTATCAAATTACAGGAATTGACCCTTTCTTCAGTTCCAGCTTGAAGAAAATGAACGAACACATTCTATAGTTCATAATAAAAGGAACACATTCCTAGAAAAGAAATACTGTTTTCCTTTAAGGCTGCAAAAAAACGCGACGTTTTTCTTGGTCGAACACACGGGCATGAAAAAACACGCGACGTTTTTCCTTTTTCGCGTCTGGCCGGCGTGGAAAAAAACGCCGCGTGTAAAAACCGCCTCGTCTGTTCGCTCCCATAAGACTCAATGCTACGTATCTTCTCGGCGTCTCGCCGGCGTTCGAACGCCGCGTCTGGCGTGGAAAAAAATGCCCCGTGTGTTTGCAGCCTAAGACGTCAGGGGTTGGTAGCATGATGAGCGCGGTGTTTCTAAGTGATATAATTTAATTTTGTCTTCACAGTATTATTTTAAACATTGTGCAGTCACACGTCAAGTACACATTACCTTATTGTGTGACATCTTGATTTGAACTGAATTAGGGGAGTTTTATCAATTTTATTATGTACTGTAAATATAAAAACTAAAAACAAAACATTTGGAAGAGTTGCGTGCACCCCGTTACCATCCCCAGGCCTGTTGAATTAGAATCCAAATCGTCTTCATAACATCGTAAGCGTGGACTGGTGACGATGCGAGTCTAAGCGTTGACTGGTGACGATGCGAGTCTAAGCGAACTGCGGATGCTGCAGAGTGATCTCCGCGCTGCTGTTGCTCGCCTCGTCATCGCTCTCCTCCGTGTTGACCTTCTCGAAGCCCTGGTGACGGTCTAGGAACTGACCCAGCTTGAATCCTTCCACCGCAGACTTGGGGAACTCCCACCTGTTCGCTCGGCAATTGTACCCTGAATCACAGCATACACCGTTCAGAAGTTGCAATCTAACATGCCTCCAAATTGATGTTATTTACCTTAATGATTTCAGTAAAAAGGAATTCCAATCTGGGATGGGATGAAAAATCAAAGATAAGGTAAAAATAAATAAAAATCTGTGCATTTCAATAAAACATAATATTATATTGCGTGGAAGTAAAATGTCACAATTCACAACATAAAAAGTAAAGTATACATTAAGTACAATTCTCAGGATGTACAATGTACTAGGTACTCATAAAATAAACAAAACTTCTTAAAGTGTATTTAAACAAAACAAAATACAACAAGGTGCAATAAGATGAGAACAAAAAGATTGTGCAATTCACCCAGAGAATTGCACAATTTGTGTCTGAGAGTGAACCGTACAGCACAAAAAATGAGAATCATAGAGTGCAAAGTAAAAAATCATTTAAAAATTATTGGCATGGCCAAAGAACAATGGTGGGTACAAATCATACGTAGAGAATAGAGATCCCTACAAAATAACATCCATGCTATGGTTTAGGTACAAGTAAACATACAGAGAAGTCGCACTGTGGCATTTAGGTATCAGACAAATAACTTTTGAAGCATGCGATTATGTACAATGTAACGACATTTGAATTAGGTATATGTGACAGACAAATTGGCTAATTCCTCTTGCAGCCTCAAAATCATTTAAATTTCACATTGACTCTCAAACATGTTACGTACATGCTTTTCGATTTAGGAATGTTTTGATCACGGCAGAAACATAGCAAACTGATATTATGACAACAAGACTAGGCAATCATATAAAAATTGTTAAGATATTCTGTTGCTAGTGATATGGAATTAATCATGTGCCAAAAAATAGATACCTAGGTACTACATCTTTCCTGATGAATTGGTTTCTGCCTTCTGCCTTGATTTCTGATTTTCTGACTTAATGTGGATTTCCATGCTCCGTCACCGTCCGACGAAAACGACATCCCCAAAAATCTCGGACGGTGACGGATTGGTCGAGACAGGTCACGTGATCGCATTCTGTCGTTTTCGTCAGACGGTGAGGGACGTTGACGGAGCATGGAAAGGCACCTTTAGGTCTATGGAATGCAAGTTACAAAACTAAGCACGAGATTTAGTCGGCAGTTTGGTGTAATTGATGTTAAGCTCGTCGCTGTAGGCGCTGATCCTCTTACCTCGCTTGCGCATGCGAATGACGGCCACGGCGAAGACGATGCCGATTACTGCGATGACCACAACGATGATGCCCACGGCGGTCACCACGGAGTTGGGCGCCTCGCGTAAACGCTTCAGAGGCTCAATGTGGGAGGCGGTCGAGTTCCGAGGGGTGCTTTTCAGTGCTACGGCTTTGGAGATGGGATCGGTGTTTGTGCTAGGTGCTGGGCTTGACGTGTTGACAGCTCCTGCGAAGGAGAACGTGTGGAGCTCACTTCCAAAAAGTTGTATCTAGATTCTAGGCTACGTTTAATTAATTCTGAGTTAAATTAAAAAAAAACAATTAAAAAATCCAATTTGATTAGGTACACTACATGAGCTAAGACCAACATTTTAAATTAACAGCAAAGACTCTGAACACTACATAGGCATTCACCCCACGCAATGAGTCAGAAAAAATCCTTTTTGAATATTACCATGAATGGTAAAAAAATAAAATAATTCCTGAAAATGTGTTTCGAAAAACATCTTTTTAAACGAACCATGCACATTGAGGAATAACCATAGCATGCATTCCATTTCCATGTTAGTAATCTAGAAATATTTTTGAATAACACCTTTTTGAAAATAAGATCCACAAATTACACCAATAATTAAAATGATACGATTATTCCCCACCGATGGCTGCCACCTTAGCGCGGTGGTGGGGTTTGCGTTGGCCAATGATCCATTGCAGCTACGCCGGCGAGCATATGCTCATGTGTAAGGGTTACCCATGCCGGACAGATCAGTGGTGAGGCCCAGACCAAGAGCAGCCAGGGTCGGCCTAACCATGCCCTCCCTTGAATTTGCGGTCCCCTCGGGCCGGCCTCCCCCCTCGAGATGGTGATCCCCCTGAAATCGGGTTCAGCCGGCCCGAATCCTCACACCCCCCGGTCCGTCCCCATTCCGGCCTGGCCTTCCCTTTAGTGCTGGACTCCCCCGGATCGGGCCCGTTAGGTCGACCCCCTCCCCTTGCCCTCCAATTATGATCAACAAAATTAAATATAACAATTAATGTGCGCAATATAACCTCGTCGTTGACGCGCCATTAAACCCTAATAATCTAATCTAATAATAATCTGATACGATTATTACATAACTAAGGAGTTAGACAACCCATTATTTAGACGTTAATTGTTCATACCTTGCTCAAACTTCCACACTTTGTATGGGTTCAATTCGACAACGTAGACTTGTTTTCCGTCTGGGCTGACAGCGACGTCGTGAGGGTTGCTGAAAGGTTTGTCGTCGGGATAGAATTCCTCCTCCAGATCGTTTGTAGTCAAGCTGATGACGAAGCCCTTGGCCGTGGGAACCTGGTAGTCTGGGCCGTTGACAATGAACAGCTTTCCTCCTGGAATATAAAGATCATTCAAACACAAGAATCATCAAGATTGATTTCATTTGAAACAGGACGATGACATGAGCTAGGGCTTGACTGGTCAAATACTCTAAGTTTATTTAAATTTACCAACTAAATGCCAACATGTAAAAGTAAAACTTTCCTCAGCTTTTAGTACTGCTTCGGGTTGGTAGAAAATGGAGTGACTTTTCAGTCTCCTGTTTCTTAAATTGTTTATGTCTGTACCTACACACCCATGGACAGACACAATATCTATCTACTCTTTTCCCCCACATGGTGAAATGCATTACTTTTGTGAAACTATGCATAGGTTTTTGGTTACATAGCTTCTTTACCAGATCGGTAACTAAACTTTTAAAATTCTCAAGTCCTTAAATTTTTCAAAAAAGTATTTGAATGTCAATCCCTATTTCTATGCAGCATCAATGACATCAATGACAGAGTTGTGTATGCCTAAAGAAATGTGTAATTCAATCAACGAGCTTCCTACCATTAGCGGAAGAATAAGCGACGCTGAAGAGACGCGTTCCCATCTTGGGCGAATGCAGTTGCATGACAAACGTTCCGTTGTGACAGTTGAAGCACTGAATCCTGCCGTTCTCTCTGTCGGCCACACACACCAGGTTCCTGTCTTCCGCCATCGTGAGCGCGTGAGGCACGTTGAACTCGTAGGGCGCAGGATACTGGGCGCTTTTGCCGGTGTGGAAGGTGTTGCGGCCCCACTGCATCAGGAGTTCACCTGCACATGGCCAATAGCATTAGTTATGATTAGACTTCAAGTGTATCAACACATACTAATAAAAAGTCAGACAAGCGATGATAAAAAATAAAAAAATTTAGCAAATCAAGCAACAAATATGTATCGCAAGTTCCGCTGCATCTTCGAGGTTCCAACCTGTTTATAAAATCGTAACTAAAGCTGTTGAACAAACATTTAAATTATGGTAGTACTGGTGATTCTTGAGAATGTACACATTTAGCAATTGTTTAAATTTTATTTTAAAACATGAAAAAGTTGAAAACTACTCACTGTCAACTAAGTTTTTCTCTTTCTCTTCAACTTTTTCAAGAATTATAAGGAAAACATACATGGCTTCAAATTTTCTTTCAAGAATTGACTTTCTGTATACATGTTGTATTGTTCATCACTAAAATGCTAAATGTTTGTAGTATGAGATCTCTCCCCTGAATTTACTAAGTTGGTAAAGAATGATGGTCATTTCCAGTCCCTATTTTGTTTCATACCTATTTAATGTTCAACCACAGATAAAAGAACCTCAAACTTCGCCCATAAGAAAAGATAAAGTGGAGACACGAAAAATTTTGTAGCGATTGTAGGAAAATGTTTTTGTCCGTTCAGTACTTAAGCAATGAAATCATCCCTACCGCTCCTCGAGAACTTCATGACGCGCGTGTTGCAATACCCGTCCGAGACGAAGAAGTCTCCGTTGCGCATGGCGACCACGTCGGACGGCTTGCAGAAGTGTGCGTCGTCCTTGCCCGGCATGAAGCGAACTCCGAGCGTCAGCAACGGCGTGCTGCCGGAGACGCTGTCCGGAGCGAACTTGAATACCTGATGCAACGCGACGTCGGTCACCCAAATGTTGCTCTCGAGATCGATGGTCAATCCATGAGGCATGTAGAACCTGGGGAGGTCAATACATTTAGTGTTACCGTGGTTACTCGTAGTCGTATGCCACCCACTCTGTTCATTGCATCCAGCACTTCCCAGGGCAAACTGAACAACCAATCAATCTGTGATTTTGCACACACACACACTAGGTACCAAGCTAGCAAAATTCTTTGATGGAAATAAACCATTATGATAAAGTTAAAATTTTGCATGAACAACATTTCAGATTTAATATATTTTCAGCCAAATTGGTCAAAACTTCAGTTATTGACACAGTTCTTCTTTTAAAATTTCATATCATTTGATTTATTAAGAAAGATTGCATTGCATGTTCATACTTTTCAAATCTTCTTCTATCTTTGTTCTTCGTCTTGACAGATGTTTTCAAGGTAAATTAATGAAGGGTTGAATATGCAATTGCATTTCAATATGACAAAGGTTCACGGATCAACTTATTCAGTATCATCCAACTGATTGGTCTAAATGAAATGCCTGAATCCATGAATGATTAGATTAGATTATTATGTTTTAACGGCACGTCCATGACAAGGTTATATTGCGCACATTAATTTTAACGTTTAACTTTGTTGATCATAAGTGGATGGAGGCCATGGGGAGGGGTCGCCTAACGGGTCCGATCCGGAGGAGTCCAGCACTGGTGGGAAAGTCAGTTTATAATGGAGACAGACCGAGGGTGGGGGGGAGGTTTCGGGCTGGTTGGAATCGATTTCAGTGAGATCACCATCTCGAGGGGGGAGGCCGGCCAGAGGGGCCCACGAATTTGGGGAACGCATGGGACTAAGTCGACCAAGAACTGCACTTAGTCGGGACCAAATCGTCTTGTGAGGTGGCCCCTTAAGCCCCACCAAGGTAGCAGTTCATTGATGAGGTCCATGAATCTTATGAAGTAATCTTACATGTTACTCCCCCATTCCCGGATGACAGCTCCTGTCGTTGGGTCCAGCGACACGATGGTGTTTTGCGGAATCGGTCCCAAGTTGCGTTCATTGTAGACATCATTGGGCAGAAAAGTCTGCGCATTCCAAACTCGGTCTCCTCGATGAAAAACTACCACATTACCAGCGACGTCCAAAGACACCGCCGAAAGCTGACCGAGTACGATACTCGGGTCCGGCCAGTTGTCAACTAAATGAAGACTCTCTCCAGGGCTCTGCTCTTTGCTACGACGTACTGAAGACTTGTAATGAACGACAGCATCTTGATTGGCCGGGTCTTCCAGCTCATTCACTGTGGTATCTTGCTGCGGGCCGAGATTGTAGTCGGTGTATTCACTGTAGTCACCGACAGAACGTAGTGCCTGCGGTGTGAGGTAGGGATCATTTAGTTCTGCATAACGTCTCACGTTGGGTTTCCTGGGATTCTGAAAATGAAAAATGTTTTTGTAAGGAATAAATTAATTTTGAATAGAACATTCAAAGTAAATTAGCATATTAAACTACGGAAACTTCTTTTAGATTTAACAGTAAACAAGCTTACATGTTCATTATAAGAGCTGGCTACATGAAATATGGCAAATAAGGCTGTGAAGGAAAATATGTGTGGGTGCATCATTAAAATGTCAACAGGTCAATATGAACAATATGGTTATGTTTATGACGACGAATCCATTATGCCCGTATCGTTGAATCTTGTATAGGACTGTGATATGATGGAATTGTCGACTTAATTTCTTAATTATTCATTGTTCATCCAGGCTTATTAAATATTGACATTGGTATGAAAAGAACCGTGCAAAAACAAACACTTGTCACTTTGGCACTTGTAACCAGGGCTATCAACCTGACAAAAGAATCAACTTGACTTCTTGACTTTTGTACAGGGCTACCAATATTACCACTGAAATCAATACCTCTTTTAACCGCGTAACCGGTTTCAAAAGTAAATTATACGAGAAAAGTACTTGCCGTTATTTATTTTGAATTAAAATATGATTATTTGCAATTCGCTTTCTTAAAATAAAGGATATAACTTAATTTATTTGATACAAATTTGATATCACTATGCAAATTTTGGCGGACATACCACATTGTAAAATATCAAGGTCACCGAGCCTACGGCAAATGAAGGTTGTTGCTAGTGATGTCATTATGACATCATCGGTGAGCACAATATTACTGTTCCCTCTTTCATCCTACCAGTAAGGAGAACATATCAACAAATTAAACGAATTACCTACTTTATCCCTTTGATTTCCATTCATGAGACATCAATAACATTCGTGTATTTTATTTCGTGTGAAGTGAGGTCTGGTGGTCACAAGGCCACTGAAGATTACAGTGACGTCAGTCGCGAAAGGAAGTGCACTTGATACATAGTGGCTCTCGGTGTTGTGCTAAAGTGCGTCTTGTTGGGGATCTCTGGATAATTATTTGGCGTTGGTTATTAAAAACAACTCACATGTAAGTGCTTATAGTCTTAATTGCTTTCCTATGTACTGAGATAAAGATGAGATAGGTTTATATTTTGACGGGACAACTTGCTGTTTTGAAATTGATCAACAAGTTATTTCTTACCTAGGCAGTGGTTCTGTAAAATACCTAGTACCTACCTTCTGCCTCATATGTCATAACTACTAACATTGATGCGACAGACTCATCTCTGTTGACATCGTGCATCTTATGATTCGAGGTAGGTATACATACTTGCCTCACAAGAATGCAGAAACCAACAAAGGTCAAGATAACCTAGGATCCACTACCATTTGCCCAAATTTCACAACATTCTTGCCATGACCTAGACTTCTTATGTTGCTCGAGTCTGAACTGGTGTGATGTTACGTCTGTTTACAGGCCTACCAGCATTTAGAAGTCTCTCCTCTTACAACTCAGTAAAAGGCAAATGTAAACTTCGAAATCAGCGCTTCTCTTCAAAATACTCGCCAACATATTCTGTAAGTTGATGACTTGATTCACTTTGATTTTCTAAAACTTTGAATGACATCATCATAATGATATTTCATCTCGAATATTTATATCAATTGCATGTAATCAACCTCAAGCAACAAACAACAACCAACCACCAGCTTACCTTGATGTAATTCTTATTCATGCTCGGTTTGCCATCTACAAGTGGTTTAAACGTAGGTTAATGTAAATTGAAATGTTTGGTGATTAGGTTTATCGCTTAGGTAATATTGATATTTTATCGTATTATACCGAGGCAACAATCTGTCTGTTTATTGACTATAATATACAGTGATAGTACTATTACTTAGGTAGCTACTTAGGTACCTAGTTGTTCTACTGAAGACATACTGCATAAGAATCGGTATGGCTGAGAAGATAAACTGAATGGTAATAGGTACCTAGTGGAGTGATGAATAATTGTTTACGACACTTTAATGACAGTAATCATGACAGGAGTGTGAGTGTGTAACGACTTCTTGCATGAAGCTTACATAGAATCATATGTTGTACATAATATCATTGTGGATTCAATACAAAAAAATCGAAATTTTACATTATTGATCAAGTCTATCAATGAGAAAATCTATAATGCACCTCCAATAGGTGCTGCTGATAAGGTTGAGTTGCTCTGACAGTTTTATTGTTAGATTTGAGTGTCAAACCAGAACATGAGGAATGTCAGACAGCATTCTTCAAGCTCAGAATGACTCGCACAGTTTATGATGATGCACTTTTAGAGTTGTCGAAGTAAACCTAACTAGTAATTGCTCACCATTACTGTCTTAGTGTTAGTCCAAATATTATTTTTGTTGGCTCATGGCTGTTGCCACTGGCTATTTTGACTTACCAAATCTTGATGTTATTCGTTGTCCTAAAATTAATATTTCTGTAGATTCTATGGACATTGGATGGCAAAGTTTTGACATTTTATTAAAACCTATGAAAAGGGAGGTTATCAAACATGTCAAACTTGGCACTTAGGTTAACTTAGTAGGTAGGTAATTACTAATTACCTGTTGAATTTTAAATAGTATGCAGACAGTAAGGCAGCACAGTGCCTAATCACTTAATTTTTCTAATCTTATCAAAATAACATTAGATAGGTAATAAAAGGAGGTAAGGTAAGGTGTTTAGGAAACGGTGGCTAACAACCATTTCCTAATTTTGTGTAATGAAACGCCATGATGAGATGACTCCAGATCCCAGTGAGTTCAGATAAGCAGATGATAAGACTTGATTGCTGATAACGCGATTGTAAACATAACATAGGTAACAGTCAACTTTGCCCTGGACTCGTTTCTTTTGCAAAGCAATTTCAGAGAATTGAGATTGTTTTGATGAAATTAAGGGGAGGGATCATCATGTGAACTGCAGATTTGGTGATTGTGTCCGTCGGTTGAGCCCTGCTGAAAATTCTTGCCAAGATCTTGCAAGATCTTGCTAAAATCTTGTATTAACCAAGATCTTGCCAAGATCTTGCTAAGATCTTATCAAGATCTTGGATTTACCAAGATCTTGACAAGATCTTGGTAAGGTCTTTGCAAGATCTTGTATTAAACAAGATCTTGCTAAGATCTTACCAAGATCTTGGTAATATCTTGATAAGATCTTATCAAGATCTTGACAAGACCTAATCAAGATCTTGCTAAGATCTTACCAAGATCTTGCCAAGATCTTACCAAGATCTTGGTAATATCTTGATAAGATCTTATCAAGATCTTGACAAGACCTTATCAAGATCTTGCCAAAATCTTACCAAGATCTTGGTAAGATCTTGGTAAGATCTTGGTAATATCTTAATAAGATTTTATCAAGATCTTGACAAGACCTAATCAAGATCTTGCCAAGATCTTACCAAGATTTTTTCAAGATCTTGCTAAGGCCCTTAGGAAAATTTCCTATAGTATATTTTGAAGTAGGTATTCCAAAGTATTATGTAATAACGTGTAGTAAACTATAGTATGTGCTATAGTACTTGAAGTACATGCAAAAACTTACTCCATAATACCATAGATTACTGAAGTAAATTCTACAGTATCGGTGGTAAACTAAAGTATAAACTACAGTATTTTTACTACCGCTGAAATAGACTGTTTTTTACTCTGGAGTAAATATACTTGACCTACTGTAGTAATTGTTGATAAATAAATAATAATAATAATTCTAAGTATGTACTATAGTGATTTTACTACTTGCGATATATACTGCAGTTTTCTAGAGTAAAGTTATAGGGAACGTACTTCACTGTAGTAATTCGAAGTATGTAGCTAGAGTACTTTGACTACAGACAGAATAAGTTTGCTATAGTAAGTTCTATAGGTAGTATATATACTTCATTGAAAATCTATAGTATCTCATCTGTAGTAAAGAAAAGTGTAATCTACAGTATGTTTACTATAGCCGATTTATATTGTAGTTTAGTAAATTCTGAAGTATCTTCATTGACTTTTTACTACAGTATTTGTAGTAGTAAGGTATATAAACTACAGAATTTTTACTTCATTGACTTAGAAAATTTGCACCACATCACCTAGTAAAATAAACTATAGTAATTATACTACAGAGCGTGAGCTGATATTTTATGGGGAAATATCACAGATCAATTTACTTTATAAATAAATCTTAATATTTATCGTTTCTCCTATTTTATCATGTTAATAACAATATAATGATCCACTAAATAATATAAATATGTTCACTTAAATATGAAAACTCAATATGATCACTATTAGCGCAGCTAAGTCTTGTCTACACCGGTGGCCTACTCGGTAAGACGCTCGACTACGGACCACGAGATCGCAGGTTCAAAACACGGCGGTTCCACGGGATTTTATAATTGAAATGTGTAATCAAACCTTGTCCAATACTTCAGAAGAGGTTTCCCGAATGCAAATGAGTATTCATAAATATAGAAAATTTTGCAAGATCTTGCCAAGATCTTGCAAGATCTTGTTTACAATATCTTGCTAAGATCTTGGCAAGATCTCTTGCTAAGATCTTGGCAAGATCTTGCTAAGATTTTTCAGCAGGGAGGATAGACTTCAAGTTTTCTTGATCTTTTACTTTCAGTATTTTTGTTTTAAATCCTAAATGTTATTATTGTCTAAACCTGGAAAGTTATGTACCTAGTATACCACAGTAAAACTAAAAGTCGACTTTTATTCCATAACCTTTTAACTTTTATGGAACCCTAACATTATTCGTAGAGTTAATTAAAAAAAAAGCTTTACAGTCTACTTCTATGGAACATTTTATTACTTTGTTTAGAAAATTACGAGTAGTACTTTAAAAAAAAAATCGCATAAAAAAGTATACTTGGATGGGTTGGCGAAAAATATCTAATTGGTGAAGACACTTGTCAACAGATTTCAAAGGGTAATCGGGACCATAAACTAAGTACTTTCGGGAAGAGTAAATGTTTGACCTTGACAGTGCAGCCAGAGTGTTGTGTTTGACTGCTACCTGCATGGGAGTGGATTGTTCACTGCTGATAAAGAGCTCTGACAAGTGGAGTTATCAGTAAGGTCTCTGTTATCAGCTATTCATTATCACACAACACCTGATGATTCTGATGTAACTGGCTTTTTGACCATGGCCATCCCCCTTATACTATGTCATTCTGCAGATTGTTTGCTTGGAACTCTGCATTCTAGTAGATGGCATGTGATTTTGTAGACAATGCCAAGGTCGTAGGCCGTTCAACCAATCCATCTGAAATTTTGCACGCACACTCATGTCATACCATACGAGAGTTAGTTTAATATTAAAATTTGGAAACGTTTTACATAGTCATAGCCTATAGGACAAACATTTTAGTTGTTTTTGACAATTTTTACACAGATTGTTTTACTAGTTATAATGGTTAGGTACACTCCCCCAAATAATAAACGGTAGGTACTCGAAAGAAAATGAAAATTGACTGATTAAGGTTTGATGGCATCATCCCATGAAGTCAGTGCTAACGCATTATCTAACTCTTTTAGGTGAGCTCTGATTTCATTGATAACAACAAGGATTGATTGTCAGGGAACCGGCCCAGCAGCCAATACGTTTTGTACCAAGTACCGTTTATTATTTGGGGGAGTGTACGTCTATTACTAAGAAAAGGAATCAAACAGTAAATTTGAAAGATAATTTATTTGTCAATTAGTAATTACCTACTCTATTAATCTCAATGTGTATTTTGAACAGTACATTATTTATTTATTTAATTATTTAATACAAAATACAAATTCCGTAGGTCGGAACTAAAACATTTCAACAGAAACATCAGTCACAAAATACCTCTACGCTACGTAAATCAAACTCAAATCAAACGAGTATGCTCAAATCAAACGAGGAAAAATGTATCATACAAAATAAAACTAAATGATCTTGATATTAATGCTCTACATGAGAGGTAGAAGGCCGGAAGTCAATTCTCGATGAAATCTGAAATGATCACTCAGATGACACTTCCGAAATGATGTTCAAGCTGTACCCTGACGTCAACATACAGTTAGGTAGGTACCTATAATGAAGTAGGTTCTCTTACACAATGAACCATGTCACATATGTTTTGTTGAAGATATATTTACTAAACTCACCTAAAGAATCGTTGAAGACTTCCGGCCTTCTACCTCTGAGGTACCAATTGAAAGAATAGAGTTAACAAAAATTTAAAAAATCCAAAGAATGGAGGCATATTATTATGCTTGGCGGGTGGCAGCATATTAAAATGATGAGGCGTAATCGAGCGCGCTTCCATTGAAACACTGTTTGTTTGTCTGTCGTTTGTCTGTGTGTGCATCTGGCGTCTCCTGCCAAACGAAACTTAACGCACCAGAAACATTTTTTTTCCACAAAACTTATTACTATTCTCGTATTCTGGTTGTGGTCATAATGATTTTCAGCAAGATCGGTCCATTGGTTTCATTGGAAATTTTATTTATGTTATTTAGTTATCATTACCATAGCAACAAATGTTTTACAGTTTATAAAATAGGTACCTACCTATTTGACCATGATCACTGGAAATTTCTGTAGAACTTCTGTCACATAGACATCATACATTTCGTCTTTGACAGTGAATTGAATCTAATGTAATGTTTTGTGGCAATCTTTCCAGTTTCTGACGAAAATCTGAATTCTTCTGTGCTCCTGCAAGTGATTATTTAGGGATTATTTATGGAATTTCGGCTAGATCATGGTTAGATGTGCTGCACATACCGGTGCTCGCTTATCAAAGCATTACACCGAGAATTGTCCTAGTTATTAGAATTTGAAATTAAATTACGAGTTTCTGTGTTCTCGATGTGGGCCTTTGAACTCCTGGTTTCGTATGCAGATGCTAGCTAGATGTGGACTAGGACTTGGTTGATGACGATGTTCCATGATGTCCAGACTATTCTCGTGATAGGCTCAGCTAGATGTGGACTAGGACTTGGTTGATGACGATGTTCCATGATGTCCAGACTATTCTCGTGATAGGCTCAGCTAGATGTGGACTAGGACTTGGTTGATGACGATGTTCCATGATGTCCAGACTATTCTCGTGATAGGCTCAGCTGGATGTGGACTAGGACTTGGTTGATGACGATGTTCCATGATGTCCAGACTATTCTCGTGATAGGCTCAGCTAGATGTGGACTAGGACTTGGTTGATGACGATGTTCCATGATGTCCAGACTATTCTCGTGATAGGCTCAGCTAGATGTGGACTAGGACTTGGTTGATGACGATGTTCCATGATGTCCAGACTATTCTCGTGATAGGCTCAGCTAGATGTGGACTAGGACTTGGTTGATGACGATGTTCCATGATGTCCAGACTATTCACGTGATAGGCTCAGCTAGATGTGGACTAGGACTTGGTTGATGACGATGTTCCATAATGTCCAGACTATTCTCGTGATAGGCTCAGCTGGATGTGGACTAGGACTTGGTTGATGACGATGTTCCATGATGTCCAGACTATTCTCGTGATAGGCTCAGCTAGATGTGGACTAGGACTTGGTTGATGACGATGTTCCATGATGTCCAGACTATTCTCGTGATAGGCTCAGCTAGATGTGGACTAGGACTTGGTTGATGACGATGTTCCATGATGTCCAGACTATTCTCGTGATAGGCTCAGCTGGATGTGGACTAGGACTTGGTTGATGACGATGTTCCATGATGTCCAGACTATTCTCGTGATAGGCTCAGCTAGATGTGGACTAGGACTTGGTTGATGACGATGTTCCATGATGTCCAGACTATTCTCGTGATAGGCTCAGCTAGATGTGGACTAGGACTTGGTTGATGACGATGTTCCATGATGTCCAGACTATTCTCGTGATAGGCTCAGCTAGATGTGGACTAGGACTTGGTTGATGACGATGTTCCATGATGTCCAGACTATTCTCGTGATAGGCTCAGCTAGATGTGGACTAGGACTTGGTTGATGACGATGTTCCATGATGTCCAGACTATTCTCGTGATAGGCTCAGCTGGATGTGGACTAGGACTTGGTTGATGACGATGTTCCATGATGTCCAGACTATTCACGTGATAGGCTCAGCTAGATGTGGACTAGGACTTGGTTGATGACGATGTTCCATAATGTCCAGACTATTCTCGTGATAGGCTCAGCTGGATGTGGACTAGGACTTGGTTGATGACGATGTTCCATGATGTCCAGACTATTCTCGTGATAGGCTCAGCTAGATGTGGACTAGGACTTGGTTGATGACGATGTTCCATGATGTCCAGACTATTCTCGTGATAGGCTCAGCTAGATGTGGACTAGGACTTGGTTGATGACGATGTTCCATGATGTCCAGACTATTCTCGTGATAGGCTCAGCTGGATGTGGACTAGGACTTGGTTGATGACGATGTTCCATGATGTCCAGACTATTCTCGTGATAGGCTCAGCTAGATGTGGACTAGGACTTGGTTGATGACGATGTTCCATGATGTCCAGACTATTCTCGTGATAGGCTCAGCTAGATGTGGACTAGGACTTGGTTGATGACGATGTTCCATGATGTCCAGACTATTCTCGTGATAGGCTCAGCTAGATGTGGACTAGGACTTGGTTGATGACGATGTTCCATGATGTCCAGACTATTCTCGTGATAGGCTCAGCTAGATGTGGACTAGGACTTGGTTGATGACGATGTTCCATGATGTCCAGACTATTCTCGTGATAGGCTCAGCTGGATGTGGACTAGGACTTGGTTGATGACGATGTTCCATGATGTCCAGACTATTCTCGTGATAGGCTCAGCTGGATGTGGACTAGGACTTGGTTGATGACGATGTTCCATGATGTCCAGACTATTCTCGTGATAGGCTCAGCTGGATGTGGACTAGGACTTGGTTGATGACGATGTTCCATAATGTCCAGACTATTCTCGTGATAGGCTCAGCTAGATGTGGACTAGGACTTGGTTGATGACGATGTTCCATGATGTCCAGACTATTCTCGTGATAGGCTCAGCTAGATGTGGACTAGGACTTGGTTGATGACGATGTTCCATAATGTCCAGACTATTCTCGTGATAGGCTCAGCTGGATGTGGACTAGGACTTGGTTGATGACGATGTTCCATGATGTCCAGACTATTCTCGTGATAGGCTCAGCTGGATGTGGACTAGGACTTGGTTGATGACGATGTTCCATGATGTCCAGACTATTCTCGTGATAGGCTCAGCTGGATGTGGACTAGGACTTGGTTGATGACGATGTTCCATGATGTCCAGACTATTCTCGTGATAGGCTCAGCTGGATGTGGACTAGGACTTGGTTGATGACGATGTTCCATAATGTCCAGACTATTCTCGTGATAGGCTCAGCTAGATGTGGACTAGGACTTGGTTGATGACGATGTTCCATGATGTCCAGACTATTCTCGTGATAGGCTCAGCTAGATGTGGACAAGGACTTGGTTGATGACGATGTTCCATGATGTCCAGACTATTCTCGTGATAGGCTCAGCTAGATGTGGACTAGGAATTGGTTGATGACGATGTTCCATGATGTCCAGACTATTCTCGTGATAGGCTCAGCTGGATGTGGACTAGGACTTGGTTGATGACGATGTTCCATGATGTCCAGACTATTCTCGTGATAGGCTCAGCTGGATGTGGACTAGGACTTGGTTGATGACCATGTTCCATGATGTCCAGACTATTCTCGTGATAGGCTCAGCTGGATGTGGACTAGGACTTGGTTGATGACGATGTTCCATGATGTCCAGACTATTCTCGTGATAGGCTCAGCTAGATGTGGACTAGGACTTGGTTGATGACGATGTTCCATGATGTCCAGACTATTCTCGTGATAGGCTCAGCTGGATGTGGACTAGGACTTGGTTGATGACGATGTTCCATGATGTCCAGACTATTCTCGTGATAGGCTCAGCTGGATGTGGACTAGGACTTGGTTGATGACGATGTTCCATGATGTCCAGACTATTCTCGTGATAGGCTCAGCTAGATGTGGACTAGGACTTGGTTGATGACGATGTTCCATGATGTCCAGACTATTCTCGTGATAGGCTCAGCTAGATGTGGACTAGGACTTGGTTGATGACGATGTTCCATGATGTCCAGACTATTCTCGTGATAGGCTCAGCTGGATGTGGACTAGGACTTGGTTGATGACGATGTTCCATGATGTCCAGACTATTCTCGTGATAGGCTCAGCTAGATGTGGACTAGGACTTGGTTGATGACGATGTTCCATAATGTCCAGACTATTCTCGTGATAGGCTATCAGCTGGATGTGGACTAGGACTTGGTTGATGACGATGTTCCATGATGTCCAGACTATTCTCGTGATAGGCTCAGCTGGATGTGGACTAGGACTTGGTTGATGACGATGTTCCATGATGTCCAGACTATTCTCGTGATAGGCTCAGCTAGATGTGGACTAGGACTTGGTTGATGACGATGTTCCATGATGTCCAGACTATTCTCGTGATAGGCTCAGCTGGATGTGGACTAGGACTTGGTTGATGACGATGTTCCATGATGTCCAGACTATTATCGTGATAGGCTCAGCTGGATGTGGACTAGGACTTGGTTGATGACGATGTTCCATGATGTCCAGACTATTCTCGTGATAGGCTCAGCTGGATGTGGACTAGGACTTGGTTGATGACGATGTTCCATGATGTCCAGACTATTCTCGTGATAGGCTCAGCTAGATGTGGACTAGGACTTGGTTGATGACGATGTTCCATGATGTCCAGACTATTCTCGTGATAGGCTCAGCTAGATGTGGACTAGGACTCGGTTGATGACGATGTTCCATGATGTCCAGGTTATTCTCGTGATAGGCTCAGCTGGATGTGGACTAGGACTTGGTTGATGACGATGTTCCATGATGTCCAGACTATTCTCGTGATAGGCTCAGCTAGATGTGGACTAGGACTTGGTTGATGACGATGTTCCATGATGTCCAGACTATTCTCGTGATAGGCTCAGCTAGATGTGGACTAGGACTTGGTTGATGACGATGTTCCATGATGTCCAGACTATTCTCGTGATAGGCTCAGCTAGATGTGGACTAGGACTTGGTTGATGACGATGTTCCATGATGTCCAGACTATTCTCGTGATAGGCTCAGCTAGATGTGGACTAGGACTTGGTTGATGACGATGTTCCATGATGTCCAGACTATTCTCGTGATAGGCTCAGCTGGATGTGGACTAGGACTTGGTTGATGACGATGTTCCATGATGTCCAGACTATTCTCGTGATAGGCTCAGCTAGATGTGGACTAGGACTTGGTTGATGACGATGTTCCATGATGTCCAGACTATTCTCGTGATAGGCTCAGCTAGATGTGGACTAGGAATTGGTTGATGACGATGTTCCATGATGTCCAGACTATTCTCGTGATAGGCTCAGCTAGATGTGGACTAGGACTTGGTTGATGACGATGTTCCATGATGTCCAGACTATTCTCGTGATAGGCTCAGCTAGATGTGAACTAGGACTTGGTTGATGACGATGTTCCATGATGTCCAGACTATTCTCGTGATTGGCTCAGCTAGATGTGGACTAGGACTTGGTTGATGACGATGTTCCATGATGTCCAGACTATTCTCGTGATAGGCTCAGCTAGATGTGGACTAGGACTTGGTTGATGACGATGTTCCATGATGTCCAGACTATTCTCGTGATAGGCTCAGCTGGATGTGGACTAGGACTTGGTTGATGACGATGTTCCATGATGTCCAGACTATTCTCGTGATAGGCTCAGCTAGATGTGGACTAGGACTTGGTTGATGACGATGTTCCATGATGTCCAGACTATTCTCGTGATAGGCTCAGCTAGATGTGGACTAGGACTTGGTTGATGACGATGTTCCATGATGTCCAGACTATTCTCGTGATAGGCTCAGCTAGATGTGGACTAGGACTTGGTTGATGACGATGTTCCATGATGTCCAGACTATTCTCGTTATAGGCTCAGCTAGATGTGGACTAGGACTTGGTTGATGACGATGTTCCATGATATCCAGACTATTCTCGTGATAGGCTCAGCTAGATGTGGACTAGGACTTGGTTGATGACGATGTTCCATGATGTCCAGACTATTCTCGTGATAGGCTCAGCTAGATGTGGACTAGGACTTGGTTGATGACGATGTTCCATGATGTCCAGACTATTCTCGTGATAGGCTCAGCTAGATGTGGACTAGGACTTGGTTGATGACGATGTTCCATGATGTCCAGACTATTCTCGTGATAGGCTCAGCTAGATGTGGACTAGAACTTGGTTGATGACGATGTTCCATGATGTCCAGACTATTCTCGTGATAGGCTCAGCTAGATGTGAACTAGGACTTGGTTGATGACGATGTTCCATGATGTCCAGACTATTCTCGTGATAGGCTCAGCTAGATGTGGACTAGGACTTGGTTGATGACGATGTTCCATGATGTCCAGACTATTCTCGTGATAGGCTCAGCTAGATGTGGACTAGGACTTGGTTGATGACGATGTTCCATGATGTCCAGACAATTCTCGTGATAGGCTCAGCTAGATGTGGACTAGGACTTGGTTGATGACGATGTTCCATGATGTCCAGACTATTCTCGTGATAGGCTCAGCTAGATGTGGACTAGGACTTGGTTGATGACGATGTTCCATGATGTCCAGACTATTCTCGTGATAGGCTCAGCTGGATGTGGACTAGGATTTGGTTGATGACGATGTTCCATGATGTCCAGACTATTCTCGTGATAGGCTCAGCTAGATGTGGACTAGGACTTGGTTGATGACGATGTTCCATGATGTCCAGACTATTCTCGTGATAGGCTCAGCTAGATGTGGACTAGGACTTGGTTGATGACGATGTTCCATGATGTCCAGACTATTCTCGTGATAGGCTCAGCTGGATGTGGACTAGGACTTGGTTGATGACGATGTTCCATGATGTCCAGACTATTATCGTGATAGGCTCAGCTTGATGTGGACTAGGACTTGGTTGATGACGATGTTCCATGATGTCCAGACTATTCTCGTGATAGGCTCAGCTGGATGTGGACTAGGACTTGGTTGATGACGATGTTCAATGATGTCCAGACTATTCTCGTGATAGGCTATCAGCTGGATGTGGACTAGGACTTGGTTGATGACGATGTTCCATGATGTCCAGACTATTCTCGTGATAGGCTCAGCTAGATGTGGACTAGGACTTGGTTGATGACGATGTTCCATGATGTCCAGACTATTCTCGTGATAGGCTCAGCGGGATGTGGACTAGGACTTGGTTGATGACGATGTTCCATGATGACCAGACTATTCTCGTGATAGGCTCAGCTGGATGTGGACTAGGACTTGGTTGATGACGATGTTCCATGATGTCCAGACTATTCTCGTGATAGGCTCAGCTAGATGTGGACTAGGACTTGGTTGATGACGATGTTCCATGATGTCCAGACTATTCTCGTGATAGGCTCAGCTAGATGTGGACTAGGACTTGGTTGATGACGATGTTCCATGATGTCCAGACTATTCTCGTGATAGGCTCAGCTGGATGTGGACTAGGACTTGGTTGATGACGATGTTCCATGATGTCCAGACTATTCTCGTGATAGGCTCAGCTAGATGTGGACTAGGACTTGGTTGATGACGATGTTCCATGATGTCCAGACTATTCTCGTGATAGGCTCAGCTGGATGTGGACTAGGACTTGGTTGATGACGATGTTCCATGATGTCCAGACTATTCTCGTGATAGGCTCAGCTGGATGTGGACTAGGACTTGGTTGATGACGATGTTCCATGATGTCCAGACTATTCTCGTGATAGGCTCAGCTGGATGTGGACTAGGACTTGGTTGATGACGATGTTCCATGATGTCCAGACTATTCTCGTGATAGGCTCAGCTGGATGTGGACTAGGACTTGGTTGATGACGATGTTCCATGATGTCCAGACTATTCTCGTGATAGGCTCAGCTAGATGTGGACTAGGACTTGGTTGATGACGATGTTCCATGATGTCCAGACTATTCTCGTGATAGGCTCAGCTAGATGTGGACTAGGACTTGGTTGATGACGATGTTCCATGATGTCCAGACTATTCTCGTGATAGGCTCAGCTAGATGTGGACTAGGACTTGGTTGATGACGATGTTCCATGATGTCCAGACTATTCTCGTGATAGGCTCAGCTAGATGTGGACTAGGACTTGGTTGATGACGATGTTCCATGATGTCCAGACTATTCTCGTGATAGGCTCAGCTAGATGTGGACTAGGACTTGGTTGATGACGATGTTCCATGATGTCCAGACTATTCTCGTGATAGGCTCAGCTAGATGTGGACTAGGACTTGGTTGATGACGATGTTCCATGATGTCCAGACTATTCTCGTGATAGGCTCAGCTGGATGTGGACTAGGACTTGGTTGATGACGATGTTCCATGATGTCCAGACTATTCTCGTGATAGGCTCAGCTGGATGTGGACTAGGACTTGGTTGATGACGATGTTCCATGATGTCAAGACTATTCTCGTGATAGGCTCAGCTGGATGTGGACTAGGACTTGGTTGATGACGATGTTCCATGATGTCCAGACTATTCTCGTGATAGGCTCAGCTAGATGTGGACTAGGACTTGGTTGATGACGATGTTCCATGATGTCCAGACTATTCTCGTGATAGGCTCAGCTGGATGTGGACTAGGACTTGGTTGATGACGATGTTCCATGATGTCCAGACTATTCTCGTGATAGGTTCAGCTGGATGTGGACTAGGACTTGGTTGATGACGATGTTCCATGATGTCCAGACTATTCTCGTGATAGGCTCAGCTGGATGTGGACTAGGACTTGGTTGATGACGATGTTCCATGATGTCCAGACTATTCTCGTGATAGGCTCAGCTGGATGTGGACTAGGACTTGGTTGATGACGATGTTCCATGATGTCCAGACTATTCTCGTGATAGGCTCAGCTAGATGTGGACTAGGACTTGGTTGATGACGATGTTCCATGATGTCCAGACTATTCTCGTGATAGGCTCAGCTAGATGTGGACTAGGACTTGGTTGATGACGATGTTCCATGATGTCCAGACTATTTTCGTGATAGGCTCAGCTAGATGTGGACTAGGACTTGGTTGATGACGATGTTCCATGATGTCCAGACTATTCTCGTGATAGGCTCAGCTGTATGTGGACTAGGACTTGGTTGATGACGATGTTCCATGATGTCCAGACTATTCTCGTGATAGGCTCAGCTAGATGTGGACTAGGACTTGGTTGATGACGATGTTCCATGATGTCCAGACTATTTTCGTGGAGTAGTAATTGATTCAAACGTATTTGTCAGCAGTGGGAGGACAATGTAATATTTTTAGACTTAATTTTTGATGAACAACACAACAGTAAGTTTTAGTATCACGCAAGAACCTCGTCGCCCATGCGAATGTCGACTTGTGATCGGTAAACACTAATCAATATCGCTGATGACCGGCGATTACAGCGATATTCCTTCACGACAATCAGGAGGGAAGCAAGTTACTGCGGAGAGAGCGTTTTCTTTCACTTGACAATCTGCTCTTCCCAGGGAATCCGGACGGACAACTTTACGTCGCTTATTTCCATTTAAATAATGTTCCAATTTCCTTGAAAATTATGAATTGGACATTGTTTCGACTTTCTTTCGATTTTCTTATTGTTTCATTGCGAAGTACAGTTATTGAGCGAGCGTAGCGAGCGTCACCACGGTACTCTTATGGCACTTTTTCTGTGTGTTTTTTTGTTTTTGTTTTTGTTTGTATGTTTTTTTTTGTGGTCACACCCCAGGTCAAACCGCTCAAGCAATCAATCTGAAATTTTTTACACATACAAACGTACTCTATGCGGTCCCTGGGATCGTTTTTGAACGGGATCCCTTGATTGGTTCAAATTTAAAAAAAAATTATCTTTCGATTGGTGTGTTTTATCAATTTGAAATTTTGACAAGTCATTACCACTAACATTTTACTCAATCATACAAAGTTTCAGCCAAATCCTCCCATTGGTTAAAATTTAAAAAAATCTTTCATATGATTTTTGAAATTTAAACTAGAACCATATGACCGATCAACTTACAACTTTGCATGGTCATTGGGACCAACATTATCTGTAATTTTGACAATTTTCAGACTTATCTGTGTTTAAATCCAAAAGTTATTGACATTTTACTGAAATTTTGCGTGTTATCTGTCAAATTTCTCGAAAATGTTGATCACGGCTTCTTCGGACTCTTTATAGTTCCAAGGTAGTTAGAGCAGAAACTTTCAAACGTATGAAACTGATATGACCGTTCAACAGATCGTCTAATATTGTGTAAGTACACACACTTTTATCATATGAGTGGTCCCAGGTATATTTTTTAAAATATATCCTATGATTTTTGAATTTTAACAAGGAACATTTTCATCATAAAAGTTCAATCGATCAACTTAAAACTGTGCATGGCTATTGGGACTAATACTTTAGGAATATTTGGAGATTTTTATACCTACAAGTCTGACGAATTTCAAGAATTATTGGCTTTTAATGATATTTTCGATAGACACATTTTCGGTTTGATTTGTTGCGGGTGTCCGTGCTCGCTCATCAACGCGTTATACAGAGCGTTTTCCTAGTAATATCTCTATGATTTTGGTTTTCCTTCCTACACACACTGTTCTTATTATTGTGTTCGCATTTCTAGGAACTAGATCACGGCTAGATCACGGCGTTTCTAGGTTTTTTCGCATAACCTACCACAATTTTTTCAATAAATTTGAAAATTCCATTATTTACCTAGTTTTTTTACTTTTGAACTATTTTTCTATTTGTGATGCAATGTTTTTAAACGATATGTGCGATGTTTTTTGAAGGTAAACAGTTGCAATTACGGTACCTATGTCAATAATTTTATAGTAGGTAGTACTTGACAAAAACCGACGACATAAGAATTGAATCTCTTTGTCATGCCACTTCTTACTTTCATCCTGCCACTTTTAGACCACTTTTTCCATTTTAATAACTACTGTTACCTGTTTATCGAAGTGTAAAAGATCTATGGCGAATTTATTGGTAATAATATTTTTGATCCAAAAATGACCGAAACCTATTATAAAAGTAATTTTTAATAATTGAAAGTCGAGTGAAGTGGAAGTGAGTATGAAATTGTTGGTCACAGTTCGCTAATAAATTCCCTCAACATAGGTAAAACAATGCTGCTCCCGACCTTGAAATGAGCGGCTTGGTACATTTTAATCGCAGTAATGGCTGGCAATTAGAGGTCCCAGCCGAGATTCCCAGCTCACGCAGAAAACTCCGTCTAATGGCCAGATGAATGGATAATTATTACACGGGTATTGTGTAACGTGATGCGGGGGCGGCCACCCTCATTACACGGATGTAGCTTGGGTTGCCTATCCGTCGCACGCAAGGGGCTGTGGTAGCGCAGACGCGACGGCCATTGGCGCGGACAGCACATTGTTACATTTCACGCTTACGAGGTTTCAGGAATTAGATTCACTACAATCATAATGAATCATAATAATCATTATAATATAATAATATTCATATTAATCAGAATGAATTACCAACAACACTATAGGTACTATCGTGCTATTACCACAATAAAAATTACTAATTACCTTTGTTAACAAGTATTGTACATTTAAAACAATTAAGTTTTATCGCAAACATTGTATTATCTAATAATGCATAGATTTATCGGTCATAGAGAGGTTATACAGCATGTGTAAATCTAGCCCCAGGCACATTGAATCAAGTTTGCTCGGATAAAATATTATAGCCTCAGGTCCTATTGGGTTCTGGGGGTTTGGGGATCTGGGCCTCAAAGCAATACGCGGGACAGGGCCGCGCAGACCCGGATAAAATTTAAATTTAGTGTACACATTTTATCCGATTTGATGAATAACATTCTTAAATTACTACTATTTTCATTACTATCAATTACCTATCAATATTTGTATTTTGATAATGTTCATTCGATCCCAATCCCCCCCCCCCCTGGTGGGCCCCACGCGACTGCGGGGTCTGCAACATCTAATCTTCCGCTCCATGCAAGGAGATTCCAGGTGATATCCATCCCGCCAGACATGATATTCCCTCGCGAAGTGTTGTCTTGTTTACCCACCCCGCGCTGGGCTAGGTGCAAGGTGCGGCGCACCGGCCAGGGCCAGGGGCGGGGGGAGGACACTATGAGGTCACCGACTGACCGTCGTGACGTCACCATATGATCGCGATCTGGCTGATCCATGTCTGACCTAACCGTGTGCCGTGTTGAGATCATCGCATGTGGAGGGGGGAACTGGTTTCATCCACTGAGAGGTACACGTGTACTCGCTGATCAAGCTCAACAGTTCTAATCGCAGGCGTAGGGAGTACTAATTGATTCAAAGTGATTTCAGAAATGATTCAGGTCGTGTAAGGTTCCTCAAATTTCAACTAAAATTTGAGGACTACAAATGACAATGGACAATAGAGGGGTGGGGGTCGGAGGCCCAGCCCCCGAGATTTTTTTTGTCAATGTCATTCATTCGGTCTGATATTGAATAGAGCGTCGACAACTAGGTTATTTTGCGCACATCAAGTTTGTTATTGTATTAAACTTAAATGGAGGTCACGGGGAGGGCCCGATCGGGGGAGTCCGACACTGGTGTGAAAGCCAGACCAGAATGGGGACGGAACGGGGGGCGGGAGGGTTCGGGCGGGTTGGACCGCAAGTCGGGGGGACGTCTGTCTGTAGGGTGAAGGCCGGCACGAGGGGACCGGAAATTCAAGGGACGGCATGGGTAGGGCGACCCTGGCTGCTCTTTGTCCACCACTGACCTGTCTGATGGGTAGCCCTTATACACGTGAGCATATGCTCGCCGGCGAAGCTGCAGTGGATCATTTGGCCAACACAAACTCCACTGCCGCCCTAAGATAGCAGCCGTCGGGGGGAAGGTCATTCGTTTGGTCACATTTTGAATATAGCTATTTTTGGGAAATATAAATTATGAGTGTCACTTATTAGGATCGAGGGGACCCAGGACTTTTTCCTAGTCCTAGACCCAGGGCTTGATTTAAATTTGAACTCGTTCCAATTGTTTTGGTACACCCCCTGAATATGCCCTTGTTTGAACACAAAATTGGAACAATGGGCCACAACAGATAACAGATAACAAATACATGTTTACAGAAAAAGCCCGCGATATGTTGTCGTGAATGAACTGCTTCTGGTCCGCACCTATGATGCCACAAACAACCGCCTCCTGTCCAGCCCTTCCTCCCATCGCTTCCGAATCATTCACACGACATGGCGAGGTAGGCGCGTTGACGAGTTATTAATGAATGTGTTATCGAAGTGCAGGACTTGGGTGCAGGATGTGGGTGCTCCAGCCCTTCCTCCCATCGCTTCCGAATCATTCACACGACATGGCGAGGTAGGCGCGTTGACGAGTTATTAATGAATGTGTTATCGAAGTGCAGGACTTGGGTGCAGGATGTGGGTGCTCCAGCCCTTCCTCCCATCGCTTCCGAATCATTCACACGACATGGCGAGGTAGGCGCGTTGACGAGTTATTAATGAATGTGTTATCGAAGTGCAGGACTTGGGTGCAGGATGTGGGTGCTCCAGCCCTTCCTCCCATCGCTTCCGAATCATTCACACGACATGGCGAGGTAGGCGCGTTGACGAGTTATTAATGAATGTGTTATCGAAGTGCAGGACTTGGGTGCAGGATGTGGGTGCTCCAGCCCTTCCTCCCATCGCTTCCGAATCATTCACACGACATGGCGAGGTAGGCGCGTTGACGAGTTATTAATGAATGTGTTATCGAAGTGCAGGACTTGGGTGCAGGATGTGGGTGCTCCAGCCCTTCCTCCCATCGCTTCTGAATCATTCACACGACATGGCGAGGTAGGCGCGTTGACGAGTTATTAATGAATGTGTTATCGAAGTGCAGGACTTGGGTGCAGGATGTGGGTGCTCCAGCCCTTCCTCCCATCGCTTCCGAATCATTCACACGACATGGCGAGGTAGGCGCGTTGACGAGTTATTAATGAATGTGTTATCGAAGTGCAGGACTTGGGTGCAGGATGTGGGTGCTCCAGCCCTTCCTCCCATCGCTTCCGAATCATTCACACGACATGGCGAGGTAGGCGCGTTGACGAGTTATTAATGAATGTGTTATCGAAGTGCAGGACTTGGGTGCAGGATGTGGGTGCTCTAGCCCTTCCTCCCGTCGCTTCCGAATCATTCACACGACATGGCGAGATAGGCGCGTTGACGAGTTATTAATGAATGTGTTATCGAAGTGCAGGACTTGGGTGCAGGATGTGGGTGCTCCAGCCCTTCCTCCCGTCGCTTCCGAATCATTCACACGACATGGCGAGGTAGGCGCGTTGACGAGTTATTAATGAATGTGTTATCGAAGTGCAGGACTTGGGTGCAGGATGTGGGTGCTCCAGCCCTTCCACCCATCGCTTCCGAATCATTCACACGACATGGCGAGGTAGGCGCGTTGACGAGTTATTAATGAATGTGTTATCGAAGTGCAGGACTTGGGTGCAGGATGTGGGTGCTCCAGCCCTTCCTCCCATCGCTTCCGAATCATTCACACGACATGGCGAGGTAGGCGCGTTGACGAGTTATTAATGAATGTGTTATCGAAGTGCAGGACTTGGGTGCAGGATGTGGGTGCTCCAGCCCTTCCACCCATCGCTTCCGAATCATTCACACGACATGGCGAGGTAGGCGCGTTGACGAGTTATTAATGAATGTGTTATCGAAGTGCAGGACTTGGGTGCAGGATGTGGTGCTCCAGCCCTTCCTCCCATCGCTTCTGAATCATTCACACGACATGGCGAGATAGGCGCGTTGACGAGTTATTAATGAATGTGTTATCGAAGTGCAGGACTTGGGTGCAGGATGTGGGTGCTCCAGCCCTTCCTCCCATCGCTTCCGAATCATTCACACGACATGGCGAGGTAGGCGCGTTGACGAGTTATTAATGAATGTGTTATCGAAGTGCAGGACTTGGGTGCAGGATGTGGGTGCTCCAGCCCTTCCTCCCATCGCTTCCGAATCATTCACACGACATGGCGAGGTAGGCGCGTTGACGAGTTATTAATGAATGTGTTATCGAAGTGCAGGACTTGGGTGCAGGATGTGGGTGCTCCAGCCCTTCCACCCATCGCTTCCGAATCATTCACACGACATGGCGAGGTAGGCGCGTTGACGAGTTATTAATGAATGTGTTATCGAAGTGCAGGACTTGGGTGCAGGATGTGGGTGCTCCAGCCCTTCCTCCCATCGCTTCCGAATCATTCACACGACATGGCGAGGTAGGCGCGTTGACGAGTTATTAATGAATGTGTTATCGAAGTGCAGGACTTGGGTGCAGGATGTGGGTGCTCCAGCCCTTCCTCCCATCGCTTCCGAATCATTCACACGACATGGCGAGGTAGGCGCGTTGACGAGTTATTAATGAATGTGTTATCGAAGTGCAGGACTTGGGTGCAGGATGTGGGTGCTCCAGCCCTTCCTCCCATCGCTTCCGAATCATTCACACGACATGGCGAGGTAGGCGCGTTGACGAGTTATTAATGAATGTGTTATCGAAGTGCAGGACTTGGGTGCAGGATGTGGGTGCTCCAGCCCTTCCTCCCATCGCTTCCGAATCATTCACACGACATGGCGAGATAGGCGCGTTGACGAGTTATTAATGAATGTGTTATCGAAGTGCAGGACTTGGGTGCAGGATGTGGGTGCTCCAGCCCTTCCACCCATCGCTTCCGAATCATTCACACGACATGGCGAGGTAGGCGCGTTGACGAGTTATTAATGAATGTGTTATCGAAGTGCAGGACTTGGGTGCAGGATGTGGGTGCTCCAGCCCTTCCTCCCATCGCTTCCGAATCATTCACACGACATGGCGAGGTAGGCGCGTTGACGAGTTATTAATGAATGTGTTATCGAAGTGCAGGACTTGGGTGCAGGATGTGGGTGCTCCAGCCCTTCCTCCCATCGCTTCCGAATCATTCACACGACATGGCGAGGTAGGCGCGTTGACGAGTTATTAATGAATGTGTTATCGAAGTGCAGGACTTGGGTGCAGGATGTGGGTGCTCCAGCCCTTCCTCCCATCGCTTCCGAATCATTCACACGACATGGCGAGGTAGGCGCGTTGACGAGTTATTAATGAATGTGTTATCGAAGTGCAGGACTTGGGTGCAGGATGTGGGTGCTCCAGCCCTTCCTCCCATCGCTTCCGAATCATTCACACGACATGGCGAGGTAGGCGCGTTGACGAGTTATTAATGAATGTGTTATCGAAGTGCAGGACTTGGGTGCAGGATGTGGGTGCTCCAGCCCTTCCTCCCATCGCTTCCGAATCATTCACACGACATGGCGAGGTAGGCGCGTTGACGAGTTATTAATGAATGTGTTATCGAAGTGCAGGACTTGGGTGCAGGATGTGGGTGCTCCAGCCCTTCCTCCCGTCGCTTCCGAATCATTCACACGACATGGCGAGGTAGGCGCGTTGACGAGTTATTAATGAATGTGTTATCGAAGTGCAGGACTTGGGTGCAGGATGTGGGTGCTCCAGCCCTTCCTCCCATCGCTTCCGAATCATTCACACGACATGGCGAGGTAGGCGCGTTGACGAGTTATTAATGAATGTGTTATCGAAGTGCAGGACTTGGGTGCAGGATGTGGGTGCTCCAGCCCTTCCTCCCATCGCTTCCGAATCATTCACACGACATGGCGAGGTAGGCGCGTTGACGAGTTATTAATGAATGTGTTATCGAAGTGCAGGACTTGGGTGCAGGATGTGGGTGCTCCAGCCCTTCCACCCATCGCTTCTGAATCATTCACACGACATGGCGAGGTAGGCGCGTTGACGAGTTATTAATGAATGTGTTATCGAAGTGCAGGACTTGGGTGCAGGATGTGGGTGCTCCAGCCCTTCCTCCCGTCGCTTCCGAATCATTCACACGACATGGCGAGATAGGCGCGTTGACGAGTTATTAATGAATGTGTTATCGAAGTGCAGGACTTGGGTGCAGGATGTGGGTGCTCCAGCCCTTCCTCCCATCGCTTCCGAATCATTCACACGACATGGCGAGGTAGGCGCGTTGACGAGTTATTAATGAATGTGTTATCGAAGTGCAGGACTTGGGTGCAGGATGTGGGTGCTCCAGCCCTTCCTCCCATCGCTTCCGAATCATTCACACGACATGGCGAGGTAGGCGCGTTGACGAGTTATTAATGAATGTGTTATCGAAGTGCAGGACTTGGGTGCAGGATGTGGGTGCTCCAGCCCTTCCTCCCATCGCTTCCGAATCATTCACACGACATGGCGAGGTAGGCGCGTTGACGAGTTATTAATGAATGTGTTATCGAAGTGCAGGACTTGGGTGCAGGATGTGGGTGCTCCAGCCCTTCCTCCCGTCGCTTCCGAATCATTCACACGACATGGCGAGGTAGGCGCGTTGACGAGTTATTAATGAATGTGTTATCGAAGTGCAGGACTTGGGTGCAGGATGTGGGTGCTCCAGCCCTTCCTCCCATCGCTTCCGAATCATTCACACGACATGGCGAGGTAGGCGCGTTGACGAGTTATTAATGAATGTGTTATCGAAGTGCAGGACTTGGGTGCAGGATGTGGGTGCTCCAGCCCTTCCTCCCATCGCTTCCGAATCATTCACACGACATGGCGAGGTAGGCGCGTTGACGAGTTATTAATGAATGTGTTATCGAAGTGCAGGACTTGGGTGCAGGATGTGGGTGCTCCAGCCCTTCCACCCATCGCTTCCGAATCATTCACACGACATGGCGAGGTAGGCGCGTTGACGAGTTATTAATGAATGTGTTATCGAAGTGCAGGACTTGGGTGCAGGATGTGGGTGCTCCAGCCCTTCCACCCATCGCTTCCGAATCATTCACACGACATGGCGAGGTAGGCGCGTTGACGAGTTATTAATGAATGTGTTATCGAAGTGCAGGACTTGGGTGCAGGATGTGGGTGCTCCAGCCCTTCCTCCCGTCGCTTCCGAATCATTCACACGACATGGCGAGGTAGGCGCGTTGACGAGTTATTAATGAATGTGTTATCGAAGTGCAGGACTTGGGTGCAGGATGTGGGTGCTCCAGCCCTTCCTCCCATCGCTTCCGAATCATTCACACGACATGGCGAGGTAGGCGCGTTGACGAGTTATTAATGAATGTGTTATCGAAGTGCAGGACTTGGGTGCAGGATGTGGGTGCTCCAGCCCTTCCACCCATCGCTTCCGAATCATTCACACGACATGGCGAGGTAGGCGCGTTGACGAGTTATTAATGAATGTGTTATCGAAGTGCAGGACTTGGGTGCAGGATGTGGGTGCTCCAGCCCTTCCTCCCATCGCTTCCGAATCATTCACACGACATGGCGAGGTAGGCGCGTTGACGAGTTATTAATGAATGTGTTATCGAAGTGCAGGACTTGGGTGCAGGATGTGGGTGCTCCAGCCCTTCCACCCATCGCTTCCGAATCATTCACACGACATGGCGAGGTAGGCGCGTTGACGAGTTATTAATGAATGTGTTATCGAAGTGCAGGACTTGGGTGCAGGATGTGGTGCTCCAGCCCTTCCTCCCATCGCTTCCGAATCATTCACACGACATGGCGAGGTAGGCGCGTTGACGAGTTATTAATGAATGTGTTATCGAAGTGCAGGACTTGGGTGCAGGATGTGGGTGCTCCAGCCCTTCCTCCCGTCGCTTCCGAATCATTCACACGACATGGCGAGGTAGGCGCGTTGACGAGTTATTAATGAATGTGTTATCGAAGTGCAGGACTTGGGTGCAGGATGTGGTGCTCCAGCCCTTCCTCCCATCGCTTCCGAATCATTCACACGACATGGCGAGGTAGGCGCGTTGACGAGTTATTAATGAATGTGTTATCGAAGTGCAGGACTTGGGTGCAGGATGTGGGTGCTCCAGCCCTTCCTCCCATCGCTTCCGAATCATTCACACGACATGGCGAGGTAGGCGCGTTGACGAGTTATTAATGAATGTGTTATCGAAGTGCAGGACTTGGGTGCAGGATGTGGGTGCTCCAGCCCTTCCTCCCATCGCTTCCGAATCATTCACACGCCATGGCGAGGTAGGCGCGTTGACGAGTTATTAATGAATGTGTTATCGAAGTGCAGGACTTGGGTGCAGGATGTGGGTGCTCCAGCCCTTCCTCCCATCGCTTCTGAATCATTCACACGACATGGCGAGGTAGGCGCGTTGACGAGTTATTAATGAATGTGTTATCGAAGTGCAGGACTTGGGTGCAGGATGTGGGTGCTCCAGCCCTTCCACCCATCGCTTCCGAATCATTCACACGACATGGCGAGGTAGGCGCGTTGACGAGTTATTAATGAATGTGTTATCGAAGTGCAGGACTTGGGTGCAGGATGTGGGTGCTCCAGCCCTTCCTCCCGTCGCTTCCGAATCATTCACACGACATGGCGAGGTAGGCGCGTTGACGAGTATTAATGAATGTGTTATCGAAGTGCAGGACTTGGGTGCAGGATGTGGGTGCTCCAGCCCTTCCTCCCGTCGCTTCCGAATCATTCACACGACATGGCGAGGTAGGCGCGTTGACGAGTTATTAATGAATGTGTTATCGAAGTGCAGGACTTGGGTGCAGGATGTGGGTGCTCCAGCCCTTCCACCCATCGCTTCCGAATCATTCACACGACATGGCGAGGTAGGCGCGTTGACGAGTTATTAATGAATGTGTTATCGAAGTGCAGGACTTGGGTGCAGGATGTGGGTGCTCCAGCCCTTCCTCCCATCGCTTCCGAATCATTCACACGACATGGCGAGATAGGCGCGTTGACGAGTTATTAATGAATGTGTTATCGAAGTGCAGGACTTGGGTGCAGGATGTGGGTGCTCCAGCCCTTCCACCCATCGCTTCCGAATCATTCACACGACATGGCGAGGTAGGCGCGTTGACGAGTTATTAATGAATGTGTTATCGAAGTGCAGGACTTGGGTGCAGGATGTGGGTGCTCCAGCCCTTCCTCCCGTCGCTTCCGAATCATTCACACGACATGGCGAGGTAGGCGCGTTGACGAGTTATTAATGAATGTGTTATCGAAGTGCAGGACTTGGGTGCAGGATGTGGGTGCTCCAGCCCTTCCTCCCATCGCTTCCGAATCATTCACACGACATGGCGAGGTAGGCGCGTTGACGAGTTATTAATGAATGTGTTATCGAAGTGCAGGACTTGGGTGCAGGATGTGGGTGCTCCAGCCCTTCCACCCATCGCTTCCGAATCATTCACACGACATGGCGAGGTAGGCGCGTTGACGAGTTATTAATGAATGTGTTATCGAAGTGCAGGACTTGGGTGCAGGATGTGGGTGCTCCAGCCCTTCCTCCCATCGCTTCCGAATCATTCACACGACATGGCGAGGTAGGCGCGTTGACGAGTTATTAATGAATGTGTTATCGAAGTGCAGGACTTGGGTGCAGGATGTGGGTGCTCCAGCCCTTCCTCCCATCGCTTCCGAATCATTCACACGACATGGCGAGGTAGGCGCGTTGACGAGTTATTAATGAATGTGTTATCGAAGTGCAGGACTTGGGTGCAGGATGTGGGTGCTCCAGCCCTTCCTCCCATCGCTTCCGAATCATTCACACGACATGGCGAGGTAGGCGCGTTGACGAGTTATTAATGAATGTGTTATCGAAGTGCAGGACTTGGGTGCAGGATGTGGGTGCTCCAGCCCTTCCTCCCATCGCTTCCGAATCATTCACACGACATGGCGAGGTAGGCGCGTTGACGAGTTATTAATGAATGTGTTATCGAAGTGCAGGACTTGGGTGCAGGATGTGGGTGCTCCAGCCCTTCCACCCATCGCTTCCGAATCATTCACACGACATGGCGAGGTAGGCGCGTTGACGAGTTATTAATGAATGTGTTATCGAAGTGCAGGACTTGGGTGCAGGATGTGGGTGCTCCAGCCCTTCCACCCATCGCTTCCGAATCATTCACACGACATGGCGAGGTAGGCGCGTTGACGAGTTATTAATGAATGTGTTATCGAAGTGCAGGACTTGGGTGCAGGATGTGGGTGCTCCAGCCCTTCCTCCCATCGCTTCCGAATCATTCACACGACATGGCGAGGTAGGCGCGTTGACGAGTTATTAATGAATGTGTTATCGAAGTGCAGGACTTGGGTGCAGGATGTGGGTGCTCCAGCCCTTCCACCCATCGCTTCCGAATCATTCACACGACATGGCGAGGTAGGCGCGTTGACGAGTTATTAATGAATGTGTTATCAAAGTGCAGGACTTGGGTGCAGGATGTGGGTGCTCCAGCCCTTCCTCCCATCGCTTCCGAATCATTCACACGACATGGCGAGGTAGGCGCGTTGACGAGTTATTAATGAATGTGTTATCGAAGTGCAGGACTTGGGTGCAGGATGTGGGTGCTCCAGCCCTTCCACCCATCGCTTCCGAATCATTCACACGACATGGCGAGGTAGGCGCGTTGACGAGTTATTAATGAATGTGTTATCGAAGTGCAGGACTTGGGTGCAGGATGTGGGTGCTCCAGCCCTTCCACCCATCGCTTCCGAATCATTCACACGACATGGCGAGGTAGGCGCGTTGACGAGTTATTAATGAATGTGTTATCGAAGTGCAGGACTTGGGTGCAGGATGTGGGTGCTCCAGCCCTTCCACCCATCGCTTCCGAATCATTCACACGACATGGCGAGGTAGGCGCGTTGACGAGTTATTAATGAATGTGTTATCGAAGTGCAGGACTTGGGTGCAGGATGTGGGTGCTCCAGCCCTTCCTCCCATCGCTTCCGAATCATTCACACGACATGGCGAGGTAGGCGCGTTGACGAGTTATTAATGAATGTGTTATCGAAGTGCAGGACTTGGGTGCAGGATGTGGGTGCTCCAGCCCTTCCTCCCATCGCTTCCGAATCATTCACACGACATGGCGAGGTAGGCGCGTTGACGAGTTATTAATGAATGTGTTATCGAAGTGCAGGACTTGGGTGCAGGATGTGGGTGCTCCAGCCCTTCCTCCCATCGCTTCCGAATCATTCACACGACATGGCGAGGTAGGCGCGTTGACGAGTTATTAATGAATGTGTTATCGAAGTGCAGGACTTGGGTGCAGGATGTGGGTGCTCCAGCCCTTCCTCCCATCGCTTCCGAATCATTCACACGACATGGCGAGGTAGGCGCGTTGACGAGTATTAATGAATGTGTTATCGAAGTGCAAGACTTGGGTGCAGGATGTGGGTGCTCCAGCCCTTCCTCCCATCGCTTCCGAATCATTCACACGACATGGCGAGGTAGGCGCGTTGACGAGTTATTAATGAATGTGTTATCGAAGTGCAGGACTTGGGTGCAGGATGTGGGTGCACCAGCCCTTCCTCCCATCGCTTCCGAATCATTCACACGACATGGCGAGGTAGGCGCGTTGACGAGTTATCAATGAATGTGTTATCGAAGTGCAGGACTTGGGTGCAGGATGTGGGTGCTCCAGCCCTTCCTCCCATCGCTTCCGAATCATTCACACGACATGGCGAGGTAGGCGCGTTGACGAGTTATTAATGAATGTGTTATCGAAGTGCAGGACTTGGGTGCAGGATGTGGGTGCTCCAGCCCTTCCACCCATCGCTTCCGAATCATTCACACGACATGGCGAGGTAGGCGCGTTGACGAGTTATTAATGAATGTGTTATCGAAGTGCAGGACTTGGGTGCAGGATGTGGGTGCTCCAGCCCTTCCTCCCATCGCTTCCGAATCATTCACACGACATGGCGAGATAGGCGCGTTGACGAGTTATTAATGAATGTGTTATCGAAGTGCAGGACTTGGGTGCAGGATGTGGGTGCTCCAGCCCTTCCTCCCATCGCTTCCGAATCATTCACACGACATGGCGAGGTAGGCGCGTTGACGAGTTATTAATGAATGTGTTATCGAAGTGCAGGACTTGGGTGCAGGATGTGGGTGCTCCAGCCCTTCCTCCCATCGCTTCCGAATCATTCACACGACATGGCGAGGTAGGCGCGTTGACGAGTTATTAATGAATGTGTTATCGAAGTGCAGGACTTGGGTGCAGGATGTGGGTGCTCCAGCCCTTCCTCCCATCGCTTCCGAATCATTCACACGACATGGCGAGGTAGGCGCGTTGACGAGTTATTAATGAATGTGTTATCGAAGTGCAGGACTTGGGTGCAGGATGTGGGTGCTCCAGCCCTTCCACCCATCGCTTCCGAATCATTCACACGACATGGCGAGGTAGGCGCGTTGACGAGTTATTAATGAATGTGTTATCGAAGTGCAGGACTTGGGTGCAGGATGTGGGTGCTCTTGCCCTTCCTCCCATCGCTTCCGAATCATTCACACGACATGGCGAGGTAGGCGCGTTGACGAGTTATTAATGAATGTGTTATCGAAGTGCAGGACTTGGGTGCAGGATGTGGGTGCTCCAGCCCTTCCTCCCATCGCTTCCGAATCATTCACACGACATGGCGAGGTAGGCGCGTTGACGAGTTATTAATGAATGTGTTATCGAAGTGCAGGACTTGGGTGCAGGATGTGGGTGCTCCAGCCCTTCCTCCCATCGCTTCCGAATCATTCACACGACATGGCGAGGTAGGCGCGTTGACGAGTTATTAATGAATGTGTTATCGAAGTGCAGGACTTGGGTGCAGGATGTGGGTGCTCCAGCCCTTCCTCCCGTCGCTTCCGAATCATTCACACGACATGGCGAGGTAGGCGCGTTGACGAGTTATTAATGAATGTGTTATCGAAGTGCAGGACTTGGGTGCAGGATGTGGGTGCTCCAGCCCTTCCTCCCATCGCTTCCGAATCATTCACACGACATGGCGAGGTAGGCGCGTTGACGAGTTATTAATGAATGTGTTATCGAAGTGCAGGACTTGGGTGCAGGATGTGGGTGCTCCAGCCCTTCCTCCCGTCGCTTCCGAATCATTCACACGACATGGCGAGGTAGGCGCGTTGACGAGTTATTAATGAATGTGTTATCGAAGTGCAGGACTTGGGTGCAGGATGTGGGTGCTCCAGCCCTTCCACCCATCGCTTCCGAATCATTCACACGACATGGCGAGGTAGGCGCGTTGACGAGTTATTAATGAATGTGTTATCGAAGTGCAGGACTTGGGTGCAGGATGTGGGTGCTCCAGCCCTTCCTCCCATCGCTTCCGAATCATTCACACGACATGGCGAGGTAGGCGCGTTGACGAGTTATTAATGAATGTGTTATCGAAGTGCAGGACTTGGGTGCAGGATGTGGGTGCTCCAGCCCTTCCACCCATCGCTTCCGAATCATTCACACGACATGGCGAGGTAGGCGCGTTGACGAGTTATTAATGAATGTGTTATCGAAGTGCAGGACTTGGGTGCAGGATGTGGGTGCTCCAGCCCTTCCTCCCATCGCTTCCGAATCATTCACACGACATGGCGAGGTAGGCGCGTTGACGAGTTATTAATGAATGTGTTATCGAAGTGCAGGACTTGGGTGCAGGATGTGGGTGCTCCAGCCCTTCCTCCCATCGCTTCCGAATCATTCACACGACATGGCGAGGTAGGCGCGTTGACGAGTTATTAATGAATGTGTTATCGAAGTGCAGGACTTGGGTGCAGGATGTGGGTGCTCCAGCCCTTCCTCCCATCGCTTCCGAATCATTCACACGACATGGCGAGGTAGGCGCGTTGACGAGTTATTAATGAATGTGTTATCGAAGTGCAGGACTTGGGTGCAGGATGTGGGTGCTCCAGCCCTTCCTCCCATCGCTTCCGAATCATTCACACGACATGGCGAGGTAGGCGCGTTGACGAGTTATTAATGAATGTGTTATCGAAGTGCAGGACTTGGGTGCAGGATGTGGGTGCTCCAGCCCTTCCACCCATCGCTTCCGAATCATTCACACGACATGGCGAGGTAGGCGCGTTGACGAGTTATTAATGAATGTGTTATCGAAGTGCAGGACTTGGGTGCAGGATATGGGTGCTCCAGCCCTTCCTCCCATCGCTTCCGAATCATTCACACGACATGGCGAGGTAGGCGCGTTGACGAGTTATTAATGAATGTGTTATCGAAGTGCAGGACTTGGGTGCAGGATGTGGGTGCTCCAGCCCTTCCACCCATCGCTTCCGAATCATTCACACGACATGGCGAGGTAGGCGCGTTGACGAGTTATTAATGAATGTGTTATCGAAGTGCAGGACTTGGGTGCAGGATGTGGGTGCTCCAGCCCTTCCTCCCATCGCTTCCGAATCATTCACACGACATGGCGAGGTAGGCGCGTTGACGAGTTATTAATGAATGTGTTATCGAAGTGCAGGACTTGGGTGCAGGATGTGGGTGCTCCAGCCCTTCCTCCCATCGCTTCCGAATCATTCACACGACATGGCGAGGTAGGCGCGTTGACGAGTTATTAATGAATGTGTTATCGAAGTGCAGGACTTGGGTGCAGGATGTGGGTGCTCCAGCCCTTCCTCCCATCGCTTCCGAATCATTCACACGACATGGCGAGGTAGGCGCGTTGACGAGTTATTAATGAATGTGTTATCGAAGTGCAGGACTTGGGTGCAGGATGTGGGTGCTCCAGCCCTTCCACCCATCGCTTCCGAATCATTCACACGACATGGCGAGGTAGGCGCGTTGACGAGTTATTAATGAATGTGTTATCGAAGTGCAGGACTTGGGTGCAGGATGTGGGTGCTCCAGCCCTTCCACCCATCGCTTCCGAATCATTCACACGACATGGCGAGGTAGGCGCGTTGACGAGTTATTAATGAATGTGTTATCGAAGTGCAGGACTTGGGTGCAGGATGTGGGTGCTCCAGCCCTTCCTCCCATCGCTTCCGAATCATTCACACGACATGGCGAGGTAGGCGCGTTGACGAGTTATTAATGAATGTGTTATCGAAGTGCAGGACTTGGGTGCAGGATGTGGGTGCTCCAGCCCTTCCTTCCACCCATCGCTTCCGAATCATTCACACGACATGGCGAGGTAGGCGCGTTGACGAGTTATTAATGAATGTGTTATCGAAGTGCAGGACTTGGGTGCAGGATGTGGGTGCTCCAGCCCTTCCTCCCATCGCTTCCGAATCATTCACACGACATGGCGAGGTAGGCGCGTTGACGAGTTATTAATGAATGTGTTATCGAAGTGCAGGACTTGGGTGCAGGATGTGGGTGCTCCAGCCCTTCCACCCATCGCTTCCGAATCATTCACACGACATGGCGAGGTAGGCGCGTTGACGAGTTATTAATGAATGTGTTATCGAAGTGCAGGACTTGGGTGCAGGATGTGGGTGCTCCAGCCCTTCCTCCCATCGCTTCCGAATCATTCACACGACATGGCGAGGTAGGCGCGTTGACGAGTTATTAATGAATGTGTTATCGAAGTGCAGGACTTGGGTGCAGGATGTGGGTGCTCCAGCCCTTCCTCCCATCGCTTCCGAATCATTCACACGACATGGCGAGGTAGGCGCGTTGACGAGTTATTAATGAATGTGTTATCGAAGTGCAGGACTTGGGTGCAGGATGTGGGTGCTCCAGCCCTTCCACCCATCGCTTCCGAATCATTCACACGACATGGCGAGGTAGGCGCGTTGACGAGTTATTAATGAATGTGTTATCGAAGTGCAGGACTTGGGTGCAGGATGTGGGTGCTCCAGCCCTTCCTCCCATCGCTTCCGAATCATTCACACGACATGGCGAGGTAGGCGCGTTGACGAGTTATTAATGAATGTGTTATCGAAGTGCAGGACTTGGGTGCAGGATGTGGGTGCTCCAGCCCTTCCTCCCATCGCTTCCGAATCATTCACACGACATGGCGAGGTAGGCGCGTTGACGAGTTATTAATGAATGTGTTATCGAAGTGCAGGACTTGGGTGCAGGATGTGGGTGCTCCAGCCCTTCCACCCATCGCTTCCGAATCATTCACACGACATGGCGAGGTAGGCGCGTTGACGAGTTATTAATGAATGTGTTATCGAAGTGCAGGACTTGGGTGCAGGATGTGGGTGCTCCAGCCCTTCCACCCATCGCTTCCGAATCATTCACACGACATGGCGAGGTAGGCGCGTTGACGAGTATTAATGAATGTGTTATCGAAGTGCAGGACTTGGGTGCAGGATGTGGGTGTTAAGCACTGTTAAGCACTGTTTGCACGTTCCTTCCGATGTGCCCCATGCTGTTGGCGCTTGCGACTGTCAACGTCACAGCAGATAATCGCATTAAGTCGCTCTGTTTGGTGTCAGGGTTCGATCCCTGTGGCCCTCCTTCCAGTCTAAATGTGTCAACGCTTAATGTTTTTTTATTGTATTTTTTTTTAAAATATATAATTTTTTTATCAATTTTTTGATTTTTACATAATTTTAAAATTTTTGAAATTTTTTTATTTTTTTTTCTCGATAGGTATTACATATTTTTAAGATTTTTTTAAATATTTTTTTTTTTTTACTTTTGATTATTTCCCGATTTGTTATTTGTTGATTTTATCACGAACTTAAGATTTTGTTTTGTATTTTGACACCATTATTTTTATATTTAATTGTACACTGATTTTATTTAGTGTTCAGCCGTCATGTTGTCGCGGTTTCCATGATTCATAGGCAACTGCTGGGAAGGTTCCCTCCTCCCCATCCTACCTGTACTTCCAGCTCCATGTTATGACCATCATCATCGTTCATGTTGAACTGAGCAAAGAAACGGCAGAAAGTGGACGGCAACGGAAGTCACGTCAGGTTTCTATTTGTTGTCATTAAATTAACGGCGCACTAATATTTAACGAGAAAATGACGTCAGTGACTGGCGAGAGCTGTGCTGTGTTGCAGAAGTGTTTGGTATCAACATGGATACTATTTGTTGTAAAAACCATGGTAGGGGGGGGGGGGGGGGGGGACCAGCGATGCAACGACTGGGGCTAAGGACATTGAATAACATATTGAAGCACAATATTTATTTTGACGCGTTTTTATGGGGTTTCAGTCGAAAACAGTTCAATATTTCAATATTTAATAAAAGTAAAACGAAATTGAGTGCCTATATAAATATCAGTACGGGTTATATAGTTATCGTATTGTAAATTTTTTAAATGAATACCTGCTTGGTACAATTTATTTAGAATTTACACCATTAACTATGGTTACACTGTGGTTCGACTAGTTCTACGGGGTAGTGATGTTTGATGGTGTAGTGTAGTGTAGTGTAGTGTAGTAACCCCTGAGTAGTGATAGCAATTTTCTGAAAAAAATTTTTTTTGAAAATTTTCATGAGAATTTTCATAAAAATATTCAATGCGTTGAAATTTTTTTAAATTACTTTTTTTATTGCTTTATTGCACACAATTGTTAATAATATATCTGAAAAAAGCGTAAAATCAAAATCAAAATGAAAGCCAAATATAAGCCCAAATCTCAGTTTTTCTTCATTGTAATTTTGGCCAGACTGTAATTTCTACATACGCATATTTCTACGTACTGAATTTACGCGTTTTTTGGCATATGATTTGTAAAGGCGTTTTGATTTTCTAAAAAAAATTGGTAGTCACAAAAAATTGCTTGTCCTTTGCTGAGTTATGTATATCTTAGTTATATATCCACTAAAAAAATTCGAGTAGCCAATACAGAGCTACTACCTATTCAGAAAATATAATTATTCCTTGTCGTTAATTTGTGTGCAATTTTGATACATTTTGAACCAGCCGGTGTTAGGAAATTAAACACATCATATTCATTATAAAAATCATATTTTTAAAAGGAATTCTAGTCATTTCATGTAATGTTTCATACATCCAGTTTGCCCCGCAGGAAGATTTTTCATTTTGCTCCCTACTAAAACGAATTTGGGACTATATAGGCCACGAGTTACATTAAGATTGAAAACTATTTTTAGTGTAGGTTATAAGCATGGGGAAAGGGCTGGAACCCACCTCGTAAAGTCGAAAATAAGACAAAGTCTTTTTATAATAATTAATGTTAAAAATATCTCGAATAATACTACTTTCCTTCTTCCCCATTTCAAAATTCAGAGCGGAGACTCAAGACAAAACTATTTGATTAGGTTATTTGGCGTGGGGACTCATGCTTATTATATTCATGTTTTCTTATCCTCACATAAAAAATATTTCTAAATATAAAATAAAATATACCTAAAATATACTGTAAGTTGTATACTTTGAAAATGAAATATGAATTTAACATTTTTATTCAAATTGTTAAATATAAAATTTATTATGTTTTATTTGAAAACCCATAAAAAACCCTAAAAAATATGGGTTCAGTTTCAGGTTCGGGTTCACAAATATTATTTATAAGGGTTCGGGTTCGGGTTCAGACAAAAAAGTAATACGGGTTCGGGTTCGGGTTCAGGTTCACAAAAAAATACGTTTTTTTTCGGGTTACGGGTTCGGGTTCAGGTTCGAGTTCGATACCCTGCCCCTGACACCCACGTACTCGCGCCCCTGACACCCACGTACACGCGCCCATGTTACCCACGTACACGCGCCCATGACACCCACGTACACGCGCCCATGTTACCCACGTACACGCGCCCTGACACCCACGTACACGCGCCCCTGACACCCACGTACACGCACCCCTGACACCCACGTACACGCGCCCCTGACACCCACGTACACGCGCCCCTGACACCCACGTACACGCGCCCATGTTACCCACGTACACGCACCCCTGACACCCACGTACACGCGCCCCTGACACCCACGTACACGCGCTCATGACACCCACGTACACGCGCCCCTGACACCCACGTACTCGCGCCCCTGACACCCACGTACACGCGCCCCTGACACCCACGTACTCGCGCCCCTGACACCCACGTACACGCGCCCCTGACACCCACGTACACGCGCCCCTGACACCCACGTACTCGCGCCCCTGACACCCACGTACTCGCGCCCCTGACACCCACGTACACGCGCCCCTGACACCCACGTACACGCGCCCCTGACACCCACGTACTCGCGCCCCTGACACCCACGTACACGCGCCCCTGACACCCACGTACACGCGCCCCTGACACCCACGTACACGCGCCCCTGACACCCACGTACACGCGCCCCTGACACCCACGTACACGCGCCCCTGACACCCACGTACACGCGCCCCTGACACCCACGTACACGCGCCCATGACACCCACGTACACGCGCCCCTGACACCCACGTACACGCGCCCCTGACACCCACGTACACGCGCCCATGTTACCCACGTACACGCGCCCCTGACACCCACGTTTACGCGCCCCTGACACCCACGAACATGCGCCCCTGACACCCACGTACACGCGCCCATGTTACCCACGTACACGCGCCCTGACACCCACGTACTCGCGCCCCTGACACCCACGTACACGCGCCCCTGACACCCACGTACACGCGCCCCTGACACCCACGTACACCCGCCCCTGACACCCACGTACACGCGCCCCTGACACCCACGAACTCGTCCCGGTGTGTACGAAGTCTTCTGAACCCGGGTCCTCTGATTGCCGTCTAATTGCTTGACATCGGCGCCCTCTCTGTTCTGTTTGACGCGACGCGACTCTTTGATTTCACACTCGACTGCTTCTCGAATGTGACTTCAAACAATGACGTCTAGCGCAGTGTGGCGCTTTGAACAAGTCTTGCGTGGGCGATGAGTGACATCAGTGGCGGCTCGTGACATTCAAGTTAGGTGGGGCACACAATTTTAGATGTATACGTTCCATCTAAATCAAGGCGTGCTGGGATCCGATATTTGGTGCTCCTATGCGCAGTACGATATGATTGTCACGGAATTATTTTGAGTAATTTTATGATTTTTATGCTATTTTCCACGCTGCTGATCTAGTGGAGCGGTCGCTCCACGCCAGCCAAGTCGTACGGCGCGCGCACACTCTCATATAAAGGCTGGAGCAAACCCACTTTTACTGTAAGCATCAAAGTGGCATTTTCGGCCTACTGGATCTCAAAATTGAGAAATCTCACATTGTTGCGAAATATCTTAATTTCGAGCTATGGCCCACCCTACAACATATACCAAATTTGGGAACAATAGGTTACGGCCTTTGCGAGCTAGAGGGCCGTGAAAACCGTGTTTTAGGGCGGTTTTAATCATAGTAGTATTAGTAGTAGTAGTCTCCTGGAATTCAAATCCGGTAACAAGGCCACAGCCTAAACGGCTGAATCGATCGATCTCAAATATTTACTACGTGTGCACTTTTGGCGTCTGATTTGCCCTCGCCCCCATGAATTTTTTTGTACCACCATTTTGAAAACGGAAGTGACATCATATCTCGACAACGGCTAAACCGATTGGAACTAAAATAGCGCCAAACGATTCGGACGGTCAACTATATGGATTATCAATAGCAACAGACTAAAATTTATGTTAACGAAACCGGAAATGACGTCATGAAATTTGAAATACATCGATTGGCATTTCGGCAACAAATTTGATCCGATTATTTTGATATTTATGTAACGTATGTACTTTTGATATCTCATTTGACTTGTTATAAAAACAACCGGAAGCCGCCATTTTGAAACCGGAAGTGACATCATATCTCAATAACGGCTAAATAGATTTGAACGAAACCAGCGCCAAACAATTTAGACGGTCAACTTTATGTATTATCATCAATAATATTTGCAGTTTCGCATACCGAAACCGGAAATGACGTCACACATTTTAAAAATCTCACAAATTTACATTTTGATGCAATAAATATACTATTAGAGATAGCTTATAATAAAATGTAATCATGTTTAAATTATAATACAAGGGGTCAGTGATTTCAGCAGCCATTTTGAAACCGAAAGTAACGTCATATCTTGAAAATTGGTTGACTGATCGGTATGAAACTAGCGCGAAACGATTCGGAAGGCCATCTCTATGGAATGGGAACAGTCAAACTAGAATTTTCCTATTTATGAGACCGGAAATGAAGTCATTCAAATTTATAAATTATTGTAATCCCCACCTATACAATAAATACATATTCAGAATGCTTAAAATGATGCACATCATTGATAGTTATAAATTCTATGTGGCAGTGCAGAAAGTTCAGCAGCCATTTTGAAACCCGAAGTGTTGCCATATCTCGGAACTGGGTTGACCGATTGGAATGAAACCTTTGCTATTCTTCATGAGAATAACCAAATTGTAAAGGGTGATTTTTTAAAAGGATTTAGTAATTGTTGATTCGATTGTCACAAGTTGTAAGAATAAACTAAAAAAAGGAGTGAAATCCCCATAAAAAACACTTCGTGTAAAAATAACAGCCAAGCCAAGTCTCTTCAACTAAAAAAAAATATGAAATCTAAAAATTCTGCACTGAAAAGTAGTGATATCAAAAAATGAGCCAAGTAAAAACTTTATTTGAAAATCAAAAAATACTTGGCGCATCGTTTTTCTGGGCATTATAGGTATACTATGTATATGTATGTATATTTGATGTATATTTTATAATTGGCATATACTTCCAAGCTATTTATATACACGATGCGCCAAGTATTTTTTGATTTTCAAATAAAGTTTTTACTTGGCTCATTTTTTGATATCACTACTTTTCAGTGCAGAATTTTTAGATTTCATATTTTTTTTTAGTTGAAGAGACTTGGCTCGGCTGTTATTTTTACACGAAGTGTTTTTTATGGGGATAAAAACTACCATACATTATACGAACTATTTCATTGTGGTATCATTAGATAATATATCTCTCAATCTTACCTTGGTACTCTATTCGCTACTCTGTGAAATCCATTCGGAGGTTCTTCGACACTAACTACATTATATTAGCATTGTTTATAGTAATCCAAGATCATATTACTTCTAGAACAAAACACTTCACGATCAAATATCGATGAACACTTGCTATAGTCCACTGTCAGCTACTAAACAGAACCACGCAATACACTGATGAAACTCTAAAGCTGGGTCCACATAGACCGTTTTTCCGTTTTGCGTTTTCCGTTTTTACTCATTGAACATCTCCGTTTTTGGTAGGACTGTCCACATAGAGCGTTTTGCGTTTTGCGTATTCTACAAAAACGTTTGTAAGCACCTTGATCCCCACCTTCTTTAAACTTTACTTTTGAGATGTCAGGAGGCCGTGGAAAACGAGAAAGTGCATTCAACATTATTTTTATCTGTCAGTGACAGTTTGTGAGTAATTAGATGGACTAATATTCTTCACAGGTATGTAATTTTAAAATAATGTATCTAGTGTCAGATCGGCCATGTTATTTGATCATGTGACGTAGTCGCGCGTGATTGGGTGTTAAAAGTTTTACGTCACTTCCGCCGCACGTCTTTTTTTAAAATCCTCGTTGAAGTTTATGCGGCGCGGCGAGGATAAAATCCGCGTGCGGCAGGTTTGTGATTGGTCAAGAGAGAAAAACGGAAAACGTAAAACGGAAAAACGGCCTATGTGGACCCAGCTTAACTAAACCTAGCGTTTTACATTGCGTCATCGTTTTGTGCTAGACGACGACCAAGTTCACACGATAAACATTTCAGATTGACTGGTTTTGCATTCGATTTCCACTTTTTCCATTGCAATACACAAATCAATTATTCCACAGTATTTGTGTATTATTGGTTTAGTTTTGCCATCTAATCGCAATTACAAACAATATGTTAGGCGAATTTTCTATTTTAAATGCATACACACATATGATGACAAATGGCATGTGTGAAGAGGGCTCGTCAGTCTCGACACGCCTACGTCCTCGCTGGGAATCACGTGGTCAACTGAATAAGACCGTGTAAAAACATTTGATGGGGCGTCAATGTTGTTGAACGGCGATTCTCCCAGGGAGCGCTTTCTGAATAGTTACTACTACCACAGTCCTAACATGGAGTTAAATGCAGGGCAACGAGAATCTGCCCTAAGATGCGCGCGCAATAGAGCGGCAAACACTACAAATTACGAAGTACGTACCCAGTAGTTAATCAAACCGGCATAATAATTAAAAACATATTGACATCGTTAAAAACAATGCATAATATTTAATAAATATACAAAACATTATTACATCAATTAAATATGAGCATTGAGGGAGAAAATGCAGCCGGGGCAGTGCCCCACATGCCCTTATGGACGAGCCGCCACTGGTGACAGACCTTGATATTACATCAGGTACGAGACGCATCCCTCTGCGCCCGAGATGGAATTAGAAAACAAGATGAAAATATAGGACTTATTAAAATGGTGAGACTCTAAAAGTTTTTCAATGACACCATGGGCGTCCGCAGGATTTCGGCCCGTGGAGTGGGATTGGGGGGGGGGGGGGGGGGGTCCGCATTCCGAGTACTCGTTTTGAAAACAGGAAAGAAACCCACACATTGTGTTTTGTTCCAATTTGAGCAATATTTACACTTAATTTGTCTGCATAGGGAATTCCGGGGAGGGGGGAGGGGAGTGTTAAGCTCCCCCTTGCCCCTCCCTCTCTGGTCGCCCATGAATGACACATGTTAGCCTCTTATTTTCGAATTTACACTTTTGTACCTAGTGTCTTTAATGAAGCTGAGGACATTCATTTTGATTTTATGTCCAACATTTATTTCCTATCCAATTTCTTTCATAAGAATGGGAGCCCTGTCTGCTTCCTCATTAATTTCTTCTCGAGTAATCTTGTTTGGAAAAACACTTTGTTCTGTTTCTAATTTTCATGTTATAAATTACTGTTTTGTAATGACTGAAATGATGTAGTTTTGCCCACCCTTGCTTTTGGTTTGAACTTGCGAATGCAGAACTGCGTTGTGTTTGCGGATTGATATTGACCACTTCCATGACGATCCCGTCAGCCCGCGTGGAAGTGGAGTCGCTTCCACCCTCTTAGAGGATCGGCAGAGTCGACCCTCCCTTGTCGCGGCTGTCCGCTCACTTCCGCGGTATTCTCGTTCAGACGCATCGCAAGTGACGCGCACATCGAGCTGGTTCAAGATCAATCCGCATCTTTTCGGTTCGTGAGTACACAACATTTATTTGTAAGATGCTCCAACAAATTACTTTTGATAATATTTGTTGTGTGCTTTTATCATGAATCAAAATTAGAAATTTTAAATTTGTCTGGAGAGAAAAATAAAGAAGATAGTATGTGTCTACACTCTATTATAACGAAATTACTATATTTGGCAACAGGTAACACGTTTTAAGGGTCGTTTTGTACAAGTAAAATGGTTCACGTAACTTAAGTTTCACACCTTTATAAAAAAAAGAAGAAAATAGTCCTATATTTGCCAGAAAATTATTGAACTATCAATGATGATTATCAAGTCGCATTAGAATTTCAATTTTTCATTGTTGTGGGAATCAAATAATCTGCCCTTGAATCTGAATGTCTATTTACTTCGTGAATGACTTGATACGATCTGATCATGATACTGTGCGATATAAACATTAGATAATGATCAGTGTGAAGATAAATACCTACTCTTGGTTCAAGAGGAGGACGATTCCTCCGCAGGGGGCGTGATGGTAGAGAAGTGGCCGAAAGTGTTTTATGTCTTTTTAATTTTATCCGTTCTCTTTGGAAGTACTCAACTAGAACGTATCATTTAATAATATTTATTTATATTTGAAATTAACATTTCAAAAATCTTTTTACAAAAGTTCAACTATATTGAAATATAAAAATTGTCCTGTAGTTTGCAACTCCCGCCCAATAATGAATTTTCATTTTGATGTATTTTGAGAATGAACAAAACTTTAACATGGGAGGTATAGGAAAATCATTTCGAATTGGTTAATAACTTTTAAAATAGCAAACGTTGGTATTGTTTTCAAATTTTTCCTGATAAATGTCCGTATGTCTACCAGAAAAAAGTTTTTTTGTTAAAATCTAGCGATACAAAAAATTACAGATACACTCAGAGGCACCCCCCTTCAGTGTTAGGTTATCATGGCGTTCAAACCCATAATATTGGCCCAGCAGGGCGTTTCTTCGAATTTATAAACAATTGAAAAGTGATCTAGGATGAATCTGATTACTGATTCTGGGACTGATTACATTAGGCATAAACACCTCAGTTTTAGCCCCGCAGGGCGGTGTTTAGAATTTAAACGATTTAGTGATTCTGGGGGCCTAAAATACACAAACTGAATCAAACAAGGCCCTGTCCGCAGGCCATTTTTTGAATTACAGTTGAATAAAAGTGATTCTGTAAAGCTAAATCTATTTTTTATAATGCATTTGGAGAGGGGGTCATACTGTTTTAGCCTCCCTTCCTATACGCCTGGTTGTGTTATCTTCACATCAGGCAATACTCCATTTTACTGAAAAAAAGGGTCCATCCAAGTTTATAAAAATGTTTTTTGACAATATTATTGAGGTCTACCCACATAACTCATCAACGAAAGTTTACCAAATTTTGGGCCGCCATTTTGTTTTTATCAAGTGTTTTGTCAAAATCACCATTTAATTTTTCCCTTGAAAATGTGAAAGAAATTTTTACTTTCATTTTTTTAATTTTATTTTTGCAATGTTTTGTGCAACTCCAAAAAATAATCAGCTTGATCGCATTCATTATTATCCAATCATATTCATTTAAATACAAAAACATCAATTTTAAACATCAATCAAAAAAATCAAAATGGCTGCCTAAAAATTGGTAAACTTTCGTTCATAAAGTTGCTTAGGTGGACCATAATAAAATGTCATTTATTAAAAGCGTCGCAGTTATATCGGTTTTTAAAAATATGCAGTAAAATTTGGAAAACATTAATAATTATCATATTTTTAAAACGACCTTCTTTAGTCAATAGTATTTTTTCACAATCTTTAGATTTTGGTAAATTTTTAATATGTCATAATGCACCACGTGATGCACAATTTCTGAAAGTTTTGTGCCAATAGCACAAATGGCTGTCGTTTTAGAGCCCTTTTGATTTATTTGATGTTATTTGCAAAAAGGAAATTACCTGCCAAATAACAAAAGCAATGGCGACAATTATTTTTTCTCGATTCTCTATATTTCCAACAATAATTAATTACGTAATAAATTAACCGGAAATTCAAACATTATTAGAATAAAAATTAATACGTGATTTTCACAAAATTATCTGTAAAAACAAAATGGCTGCTCAAAAATGTATATATTTTTTTCATTTGTTAACTGTATTTAACGGATCAAAATAGGTATTTTTTATTGTTATTTTTAATTAGCATGTGCTTTAAATCTCAAAATGAATGTGGAATCAAAATTTTTGTCAATGTAAGTAGAAAATGTTGTAAGGAAAAATGGCATTAAAAACTTTTTATATGTTATAGTGTATCAAGTGAGGAATATTTCAGTGCAAAAATGAAGTCGATAACTTAAATAACGACTTGACTAGAGTAGTTTTAATACAATTGATGTTTTTGTATTTTAATGAATATGATTGGATAACAATGAATGCGATCAAGCTGATTATTTTTTTTGAGTTGCACAAAACATTGCAATAAAAATAAAAAATATTGAAAGTAAAAATTTCCTTACATTTTCAAGTGAAAAATTAAATGGTGATTTTGACAAAACACTTGATAAAAAAGTTGGTAAACTTTTGTTGATGAGTTATAATATTACAATTACAATATTACAATATTACAATAATATTGCCAAAAAACATTTTTAGAAATAATTAGTTTGGGGTCAAATCATAAAGTGACTGGATTACAAGTAGGAACTAAATGGAGACAGAATGGGCTACGAAGACTATGGGGGGCCAGGGTAGGCCCCCTCCCCCAGTGATATGCGGGTCCGGGGCGCACAACCCCTAATTAAGTTGTAATTCAGGCATGAATTTTGGTCTATTTCTACGCGATATTTTTATCTTCAACATGCTTAGAGAGGGGAATTGAATCGAAGGGGGGACCCCCCTTATTCCTACGCGCCTGGGTGTGTTACTGCACTCACTGGCAATGACATCTGATGTGTGGATCTATCAGCTGGACTCGTATCAGTGGCGTGATATATCGCATAGCGGGGCGCAATGCCTCGGGCAGATACGACTTATCTGTGTCTGTGACAGTGTGGTTGCGGCCAGTACACTGTGTTGTGTTACAGTGTTTGCGGTCAGCAGCTCTGTCACTCGGTGTTCTTCCACTCCGTGCTTCCAAGAGGCTGTGATAAGAAGCGGCGACATGACATCTGTGTAGTGATGGGTTTTAGTCGGCGTCTTGCGAACATATTCTTGCGAAGACTTTGCTGTCTCCAAAGTTCAGTTTTGCACTCGCCGTGCGGCAAAATACGTTGGTAAACAGTTGATAATTGCGTCCAGTTATGAAATGCTCACTAACTAACAATTTAAAACACACAAAAATGAAATACACGACTTATATGAAAATTTTTCAAAATGAAAAATTACTATATTATTTTTTTGTATTTTTTTAAATTCATTTTAGTCTCGATTTTAGTACATTTTTTTAAAATGATACGGGTTTTAGCCTGTCATGATCAAGAAATCAAGCGTTGATAATAATAATGTGACTGTGAAGTTGTTTTGGGTTGGATTGGTGATCTACTGTGAGTAAGTGTAGTGTGATTTGTTCTTGTGTCGGTGATGTCTGACATCCCACGTGGTGTTAGTTGCGATCAATGTTCAGAGATGTCGCTCGGGGCTCTCATGCGGCGTGCTTCGCGTCTCACCAGCCGTCTCAGTGCAAGTTAGGAAACACACACTCGTCACTTTAGTTTGACTCTTTGGTAAACTTCCACACAAGTGAGTTTCAACATGGCATGCTAGAATATGTGTGTTATCAAGAAGTGGCCAGTGGAACTAGAATTTCAGGGCCTCCTCGCCCCGCGAGATACAACATACAATATTTCAGTATCTCACTTGGGTGGGCTTTTAGATTACCGAGAAAATTTAATTATTCATACTCACATGACCCTATGTCACTTATATTGGATTGGTACTCTGAAAAAATATTTGCAGTGTACAAGATTTAGTTTTAATCAACTAAACGTGAACGTCAAGTGAAGAATATTGGGGCCCCTAAAGTCCTGAGGCCCCCTCGGTCCCACAGTTCAATGAAGTGACCAAACATTTCCCTTTTGTTTCTGCACTCCTCTTTTCAAGATTTCTAACATAAAATAACTGTTTCATTTTCTATCAGTTCATAAAATAATCTGAAAACCCTTTATTAAAAAACCCCAACGACGACTGCATTCGTGGTACAAAAATGTTTAGATACTGAGATTTTGGCTGGAGACACGTCGATTAGGATGCATTCTGGCGCAATCAGGTCGAAATATTGTTCGGATTTGTTCCATGTCCTTTGCGATGTTTCTGAACGGACTATGTAGGCTAGTACACAAGCAGTCTGCAGTGTTCTTAGCCGATGTTTTGTCTACGACATGCCCAACTGGCGGTGTTTCCTCGCAGATAACGCGCTGCACCGGGCGTTGCGATGTAAATCACCCGTGCTCTTGCAACGCCGGGACTCGAACCAGGGACAGTAGCCGATGTTTTGTCTACGACATGCCCGACTGGCGGTGTTTCCTCGCAGATAACGCGCTGCACCGGGCGTTGCGATGTAAATCACCCGTGCTCTTGCAACGCCGGGACTCGAACCAGGGACAGTAGCCGATGTTTTGTCTACGACATGCCCGACTGGCGGTGTTTCCTCGCAGACAACGCGCTGCACCGGGCGTTGCGATGTAAATCACCCGTGCTCTTGCAACGCCGGGACTCGAACCAGGGACAGTAACCGATGTTTTGTCTACGACATGCCCAACTGGCGGTGTTTCCTCGCAGACAACGCGCTGCACCGGGCGTTGCGATGTAAATCACCCGTGCTCTTGCAACGCCGGGACTCGAACCAGGGACAGTGAGGTAATCGGGATGTGCGCACATGTGCAGCATCTGGCGCCGGGCTACTTGAAAACTACTCCGAAACTTTACATTCGACTAAAATTAAAGGAACTGATCGAAGGTGGGGTTTGGCGTTTATTTTTTGACCACTGAATTCAAATCTTCACGTTCACAAAAGTGTGTTCAAAAGTACATTTCCCAAATGATATTTTTCCTATTGCTCTAATTGATGTCATGTAGTGACGTCACATGCTTGAGGATAAAATGAAGAAAATAATTAATAGACAATAAAACAGCTTATATAGAACATGCTGCATTTCAACATTTGTCAAATGTACAAATGTGAAAAGTTTGGTAAAATGATGCATTTGGACCAGGTGCGTGAACCTGGCACCCCCCATGTCAAAATTTCAAAAAACAACGACGAATCGAATTAGTGCTTAATTAGTGCCAATTAGTGCCGTTGAATCCAGAATTAGTGCTTCAACCCTTAAAAAGTTACAGGGAAAAAACTGTGGGGGGTGCCAAGTTCACGCTGGCACCCCCCATGTCGAAAATTTAAAAAAAAACGACGGATCGAATTAGTGCTTAATTAGTGCCAATTAGTGCCGTCAAATCCAGAATTAGTGCTTCATCCCCTAAAAAGTTACAGGGAAAAAACTTATGGGGGGTGGCACACCCCATGTCGAAAATGAAAAAACAAACGACGGATCGAATTAGTGCTTAATTAGTGCCAATTAGTGCCGTCAAATCCAGAATTAGTGCTTCATCCCCTAAAAAGTTACAGGCAAAAAACTTATGGCGGGTAGCACACCCCATGTCGAAAATTCGAAAACAAACGACGGATCGAATTAGTGCTTAATTAGTGCCAATTAGTGCCGTTGAATCCAGAATTAGTGCTCCAACCCTTAAAAAGTTACAGGGAAAAAAATGTGGTGGGTAAGTTAATGCTGGCACACCCCATGTCGAAAATGAAAAAACAAACGATGGATCGAATTAGTGCCTAATTAGTGCCAATTAGTGCCGTCAAATCCAGAATAAGTGCTTCATCCCCTAAAAAGTTACAGTGAAAAAACTTATGGGGGGTGGCACACCCCATGTCGAAAATTCGAAACAAACGACGGATCGAATTAGTGCTTAATTAGTGCCAATTAGTGCCGTTGAATCCAGAATTAGTGCTCCAACCCTTAAAAAGTTACAGGGAAAAAAATGTGGTGGGTAAGTTAATGCTGGCACACCCCATGTCGAAAATTCGAAAACAAACGACGGATCGAATTAGTGCTTAATTAGTGCCAATTAGTGCCGTCAAATCCAGAATTAGTGCTTCATCCCCTAAAAAGTTACAGGCAATAAACTTATGGGGGGTGGCACACCCCATGTCGAAAATTCGAAAACAAACGACGGATTGAATTAGTGCTTAATTAGTGCCAATTAGTGCCGTCAAATCCAGAATTAGTGCTTTAACCCTTAAAAAGTTACAGGGAAAAAACTGTGTTGGGTAAGTAATGCTGGCACACCCCATGACGAAAATGAAAAAACAAACGGTGGATTGAATTAGTGCTTAATTAGTGCCAATTAGTGCCGTCGAAACTAGAATTAGTGCTTCATCCCCTAAAACGTTACAGAGAAAAACCCATTTTAAGCTTACGTGACTAAATAATGCCGCACACACTGCGGAGTACATTATGTGACCTTTGGTACGACCTCAAAGTGTTAAATATGATATTATCGTAAAATAATTGTATTTGACACTTTGTGGCCGAGCCAGTGGTCATAAAGTACTCCAGTGCTTAGTCTTCAGTGCTTATTACTTAGTCTTTTAACTTAGTATGGGTCACTTATTTGTAAAATTCTGTTTGTGTGAAGACAACATTAAAAAAGTAAGGACCGTGCGTGTGATGTTCCCTTACGCAGGCTCTTAACGTGGCAGCTCTGATCGACCATTTTCTCAGATCGTTTTCATTTTGTCCAGTTTTGGGGATTGACGGATAATAAATAAGTATTTTCACAATATCATCTTATGGCAGGCATGAAAAATGGCCTACGATTGAAGATTCCAATCACAGTGCCGTAACTAGGAATTCAGCACAGCCTCCTTTTCCTTTTACAGTAACATATGTACAGAAGAAAAATACAGTATTTTAATAATGTTTCAATGAGGATTTTGTAATCGTCACTGTAATACACGTATTAAACTCTAATCAATAAAAAAAAATATTTAACCTTCAACCCAGCCATTCCCAGTTCATTATAATCCAAATAAAACAAATTTGACTTCAAAAGGAATTGACAGCTGGAACTAGAGGTGACCGCGTGAGTGGATTTTCGACATGGGGTGTGCCACCCCTCATAAGTTTTTTCACTGTAACTTTTTAGGGGATGAAGCACTAATTCTGGATTTGACGGCACGTATTGGCACTAATTAAGCACTAATTCGATCCGTCGATTGTTTTCGAATTTTCGACATGGGGTGTGCCAGCATTAACTTACCCACCCAGGTTTTTTCCCTGTAACTGTTTAAGGGTTGTAGCACTAATTCTGGATTTGACGGCACTAATTGGCACTAATTAAGCACTAATTCGATCCGTCGTTTGTTTTCGAATTTTCGACATGGGGTGTGCCACCCCCCATAAGTTTTTTCACTGTAACTTTTTAGGGGATGAAGCACTAATTCTGGATTTGACGGCACTAATTGGCACTAATTAAGCACTAATTCGATCCGTCGTTTGTTTTCGAATTTTCGACATGGGGTGTGCCAGCATTAACTTACCCACCACATTTTTTTCCCTGTAACTTTTTAAGGGTTGGAGCACTAATTCTGGATTCAACGGCACTAATTGGCACTAATTAAGCACTAATTCGATCCGTCGTTTGTTTTCGAATTTTCGACATGGGGTGTGCCACCCCCCATAAGTTTTTTGCCTGTAACTTTTTAGGGGATGAAGCACTAATTCTGGATTTGACGGCACTAATTGGCACTAATTAAGCACTAATTCGATCCGTCGTTTGTTTTTTCATTTTCGACATGGGGTGTGCCACCCCCCATAAGTTTTTTCCCTGTAACTTTTTAGGGGATGAAGCACTAATTCTGGATTTGACGGCACTAATTGGCACTAATTAAGCACTAATTCGATCCGTCATTTTTTTTAAATTTTCGACATGGGGGGTGCCAGCGTGAACTTGGCACCCCCCACAGTTTTTCCCCTGTAACTTTTTATGGGTTGGAGCACTAATTCTGGATTCAACGGCACTAATTGGCACTAATTAAGCACTAATTCGATCCGTCGTTGTTTTTTGAAATTTTGACATGGGGGGTGCCAGGTTCACGCACCTATTTGGACCTCATGAATGAAGAGAACGAGTGTTCCTATGAACGTGCTGGAGTGAAGCCGGCCATGTGCACATGTGAAGTGTCTGGGCACGTGGCCATGATGGTTATGATGACGAGGTGGAGTCTTATCGCCAGCAAGCAGACATTCACGAGTAGCAGACTGCTGACTCCGCGCCAGTACGTGTTACTTTAGATAATGTCGGCATTATTGGCGAGTTGCTGTCAGGTCGACATATTCCGGGAACATGTTTCCATGACTGTACTTGCTTGGAGATAAGCAGCAAGTTGGCTCAGGAGAGAGCATCAAGAGGGAATTGACAACTCGCTATAGCTTGGTGAACAATCAGATTTTTTATATTGCCTCATAGATTTGTTTTCCAATGAAAATATGTTTCGTGAAACTTGTTGTTGGCCTCAAATACTTGTCTTAATCTCCCTGACATAAAATGAAAGCACTCTTTGTGGACTCACAAATTAATGATATTTCAATTAGGGAAAGTAGCAAATTAAAGTGAATTATTGCTGTAATTAGTGCTTGCAATAATTACCTTCATTGCGCAAATGTATCTACTATATGGCTAGTTGTGTAGAATAGGTTTTAGGAAACTGTTTGGTGTCTCATGAAGAACTTCCATTATAGATTCAGGGACACGATTCAGTTTGACATCCCATCCCACCTTATGAGTGTTTTCCCGGAAGATTGTGCCTCATTCAATCTGCCATGAACATTCCGCCGTGCTGTGCGAAGTGTCTGTAAATCTGATAACACGCGGTGAATACAAATGTCAAGTTGCAGGTGTATTTATATATTCTACCCACGTGAGCAGCATGTTGTAATTCTACTAATGTGTGTTATAATTAGGTCATAGCGAAGAAGAAAGAAAGAAGTGCTGTCTGTAGTTGTGGAGAAAGAAGGGTTCGTACAGAATGTAGTTACGTGGCGTGTAAAGCTCAGCGTATGTTCTGTAAGTCGCCAGGCAAGAGGAGAGTGCAATCTCAATGAGACGCGAGCAATGTGCACATCCTGGGATCGATCTCACTGGAGTTTCAGAAACACAGACGTTCCAGGAAATACTGCGTTAGTTGGAGTTGGAGTAGAGGACGGATGTTTGGAGATACCTGGAAATTCAGGAACAATGCGGACACCTATTCCAGGAGATTCCTCCCGCAACACCCACATCTGTATCCCCTAGCACGCGGCACCTCCACCAGATCCTCCCCGCCTGTACTTCACGGCACCTCCACAAGATCCTCTCCGCCTGTACTTCACGGCACCTCCACCAGATCCTCTCCGCCTGTACTTCACGGCACCTCCACCAGATCCTCTCCGCCTGTACTTCACGGCACCTCCACAAGATCCCCTCCGCCTGTACTTCACGGCACCTCCACCAGATCCTCTCCGCCTGTACTTCACGGCACCTCCACCAGATCCTCTCCGCCTGTACTTCACGGCACCTCCACAAGATCCTCTCCGCCTGTACTTCACGGCACCTCCACCAGATCCTCTCCGCCTGTACTTCACGGCACCTCCACCAGATCCTCTCCGCCTGTACTTCACGGCACCTCCACCAGATCCTCTCAACCTGTACTTCACGGCACCTCCACCAGATCCTCTCCGCCTGTACTTCACGGCACCTCCACCAGATCCTCTCAACCTGTACTTCACGGCACCTCCACCAGATCCTCTCCGCTTGTACTTCACGGCACCTCTACCAGATCCTCTCCGCCTGTACTTCACGGCACCTGCACCAGATCCTCTCCGCCTGTACATCACGGCACTTCCACCAGAACCTCTCAACCTGAACTTCACTGCACTTCCACCAGATCCTCTCAACCTGTACTTCACGGCACCTCCACCATATCTTCTCCGCCTGTACTTCACGGCACCTCCACCAGAACCTCTCCGCCTGTACTTCACGGCACTTCCACTAGAACCTCTCAACCTGTACTTCACGGCACCTCCACCAGATCCTCTCCGACTGTACTTCACGGCACCTCCACTAGATCCTCTCAACCTGTACTTCACGGCACCTCCACCAGATCCTCTCCGCCTGTACTTCACGGCACCTGCACCAGATCCTCTCCGCCTGTACATCACGGCACCTCCACCAGATCCTCTCAGCCGTACTTCACGGCACCTCCACCAGATCCTCTCCGCGTGAACTTCACGCCCACGGCACCTCCACCAGATCCTCTCCGCCTGTACTTCACGGCACTTCCACTAGAACCTCTCCGCCTGTACTTCGCGGCACCTCCACCGTGCACATGAGATCAGGGTCTCCATTTCTTGTCGCTGTGACATCTGCCTCTCTGTCTCTCTCGAACTAATCGATACCTTCTCTCTTCTTCTCCTGTCGGTAATGCAGTCCACCTCTCTCCACTCAGTTGGTCTCTGTCGGTAATGCAGTCCACATACTCTCCACTCAGTTGGTCTCTGTCGGTAATGCAGTCCACCTACACTCCACTCAGTTGGTCTCTGTCGCGTGCATCGACGACCTCCTCACGTTTGATCGGCGGTCGAAGTCTTGCCTCGACGACCTCCTCACGTTTGATCGGCGGGCGAAGTCTTGCCTCGACGCCCTCCTCACGTTTGATCGGCGGGCGAAGTCTTGCCTCGACGCCCTCCTCACGTTTGATCGGCGGGCGAAGTCTTGCCTCGACGACCTCCTCACGTTTGATCGGCGGGCGAAGTCTTGTCTCGACGCCCTCCTCACGTTTGATCGGCGGGCGAAGTCTTGCCTCGACGACCTCCTCACGTTTGATCGGCGGGCGAAGTCTTGCCTCGACGACCTCCTCACGTTTGATCGGCGGGCGAAGTCTTGCCTCGACGCCAAACATGAAACCTTGCTAAGTTAACAACACACACAAAAGTTCTTGATCAAGCTTTGGCAAGCCGATCGGACGGAACTTGTTCCTAAATTGAGGAACAATCTTGGAACTTTTCTTTGCTGTGGAAGTCGTGCTGGAAACAAAATCGGAGGGCTTGAACGAATACCCTTACTTGGAAACAAACACATAGTTCAATGAAAATAATTCCATAAAGTGACCAGCAGTCGATCTGTGGATTAGAAGAGGGTCATTTTATTTTCCCGTCCCCTACTTTACCTGCGTGCGCACCATGCCCCATTGTTATGCCGAACATTCTCTTGGGTTGAGCTCACTAAGGGGTTCGTAAAATACCTGTTTTTCAAGAAAATCCCAATCCACAGATCGACTGCGGGTCACTTTAGCTTGGAATGGTTTATTAGATTTACTTTGTCCTACTCGACGTTTAGTGCCCGAAAATTAGTAAAATTTGTGGCACTAAACATCTGTTGGACAAAATAAAACTAATAATTCTTATTCCAAACTTTGAAATTATTTTCATTGAATTGTTCTGAAATCTGAATACTCGTATAAAGCCCTATTTTGTTAACAATTACATTGGTAAAAGATATTGATAAAAATCTATTAAAAAACTCTTCAAGGCCGCGCTCTCTACTCATGCCCTCTGATTGTCAGTCATTCAATCCCGTCATATCAAATGAATAAGTACGGTTGGTGGAATGAAACCAAACATGTATCTCACATCAATGCATTCACTTGCTCCGACTCTCTTACTCATCGGTCTCAGTCGGAGGAAGTGAAAGGGGTGTGTACCTGGTTTGCTAAGCCAAGAGGATTTTCTTCACGGCAAATGCTTGAAATCGTGTCCACAAAGAGACATCGTCGCCAACTGTCATCCAACACTAATTATTTTCTCGCCTCACGAAATGGCACTGCGACAAAATGTTTGGAATACCTCGTATTTCCCAACTCCTGCGCGCAATGGCGTGCTGGCCGGGTGTCATTTTCTTCTTATTTATGTGACCTCCGCTGCACCCTTATCGAGATCAGCCCGAGCCGCCATGCATAATGGATGTTACACTTACAGTAGGCGGCGTATAAAATTAACCACCCTGCAGTTGAAAATAGTTCTCGTTCTGATAAGGAAATGGAGGTGGATGTAAAGTTAGCGCACACATACACACGGCTCGGTCAAGGCGAGGCGAGTAATACCGCACTGATGACGTAGGTAAACAGTGTGCGTGATCTCTAAGACCGCGTTACAATGACGACGTATGCTAATTGTTCGCGTTGTGAAATATCCTGATGGCTTCATGTCACATTGAAGGAGTGTTTGGTCGCGTCAATCAGGTGAAGTAAACGTTGTCCTAGATCAAGAAGACGGATCTCTGTTTTTCGGAAAACTGTTTTCTTGAGCTCGGTTATACTATAGATTGTTTTGGTCTAGACTATCGTATCTAGTCGGGCGATAGCTCGACGCTGCCAAGCACCGTCTTTTACGAGGTCTACTTTTTATAAACGGCGAGCTTACTTCCACAGACTTATACAGCAACGGCTTAAGTGGTGATTTCGGGGTATCGGCTCGCATAGACGCAGTTTGAAATGTAAGTTAAAAACCATGGTTATCGGGTATATTTAGCCACCTGACAACACCTACCAAATTTCAAAGGGCTGCGATCATCCCTTCAGGGTGAAAATTGAGCCTGAATCATGTTAAAATCACACTTTCAGCTAGTTAGTTAGTTAGTTAGTTAGTTAGGGGGTTAGTTACTGCCCACGTCTCTACGATTGCTCTCGTCTACAGGTCGCATCTTTCAGTCTAGAGAGTTGAAATTTGGCAGAATCATAGACATTAACTCCTCATGCTCTCTTTTGCAAAAATCGATGAAAAATTTTAACCGGAAGTGAAGTTATTACAATTTTAAATTTTAAATTTTATAAAAGTCAAACGGGTCCATCTAGAGTTATGAAAATTGGCAACATTAAAGGCAATACACTGCTAGACACTCCACTTCAAGAAAAACCAAACATTTCTCACCGGAAGTAGTGAAATTATCAATATTTATGTTCCGCTCTTCCTCTTTGAGGTCGAACACAGCTGCTGCAGACATTGTTCGTCTCACTAGCGCATTCACTGTAGGCAAGTGCTAGCTACGATTGTATTCCTGGTGGTCGTGAGTTCGATATCACGAAGGGCTAATTTTTTTTATTTTTTTTATTTACTTCCTTCATTTTGGCGTTCAAGGTTAAGTGTTCAAAATGATAATCCGATATGCATTCAACGCTTACTTTAGGTACACTTTTAATATTTTACTTTTATGGATTATAATAATTATTTGACAATACACGTTAAAAGTTGCAATAATAAAACAATTCGTGGTCAAAACAGAATTTTGGGGGCTCGCAGTTACTAAACTAGAAAAAGGCTCAATTAGGCGTTCAAAACTTTTAAATTGTCAAAATGAAATATCAAATAGTACCAAACTTACTTGGGAACTATAGCGTTAGTTACAATTAGCCCTCATGTGACGCAACAAAATTCAATACTTCGGACAAGCGATGCTAAAAAATTAAAAATATCCAATCAAGAAAGAAATTTGTGTCCGAATGTCCACTGCACACTTGAGTTTTCAATCTATTTATAGATTCGTAACAAACGCTATCTAGTCGGGCGCTAGCTCGACGCTGCCAAGCACCGCTCTAATACAACGTGCGAGCTTACTACCACGACTGTATACAGCAAGCGCTTCGGGCCCGATTTCGGGGTGTCAGTACGCATGTAAGCATTTAGAAATGAAAGTTGAAAACCATGGTTATCGGGTATATTTAGCCACCTGACAACACCTAACCAAATATCAAAGTGCTGCGATCATCCCTTCGGGGTGAGTTTTGGGCCTCAAACATGCAAGGATTGACTTTCATGTTAGTAAGTTAGTTAGTTAGTTAGTTAGTTAGTTAGTTAGTTAGTTAGTTAGTTAGTTAGTTAGTTAGTTAGTTAGTTAGTTAGTTAGTTAGTTAGTTAGTTAGTTAGTTAGTTAGTTAGTTAGTTAGTTAGTTAGTTAGTTAGTTAGTTAGTTAGTTAGGCACGGCCGGTTTGTTTGCCCATCTCCACAGGTTACACTGTTTGGTCTAGAGAGTTGAAATTTGGCAGAGACATAGAGTCATATTTATAGCGGTGCCCTTTGAAAGAAAATCTGAAAATTTTGACCGAAAGTGAAGTTATTACAATTTTAAATTTTAAATGTTTTAAAAGTCAAACGGGTCCATCGAGAGTTTTGAAATTTGGCATCATTAAAGACAATGTATTGCTAGACACTCCACTTCAAGAAAAAACAAACATTTTAAACCGGAAGTGGAAAATTATCAATATTTAGCGTTCCGCTCTTCCTCTTTATCGATCAACACAGCAGCTTCGCTGTCCGTCGGCCTATATAGCACAGTTGTCTAAAGCAGCTTGCTTCGTCACAGGCTTACCGTGTTCGATTCTCGGTCCCGGAAATAAAACTTTTTTTTCCTATTATTCCTTTTTAATTTGTATAAGCGATGATTCCTGGATACATTTTTAATAAATGAGACTACCAATGGATGCTGTGAAGATCATCAATAGACAGAAACATCGCCATCGCGGCACGCCGGTTGCCATCGTGAACAGTGAAGATATCAGGGAATCAGGAATTGTGCACGTCGTTTTACGCTCCACCTTTCTTCTTTGATATACTACACAGGTTTATATTTCAGTGTGGCGAATTGGCTCGGTCACATGAGGCAAGTGACTTCGATCACGGCGTTGCCGGGTTCGATCCCCGTAACAAACGTTTTATTTTTTATCTTTTTATTTACTTAAAAAATGTTTAACCTTCTTGTGTATATATTCAAAATGTTAATCCGAATACATTCAACGATTACATAGCTACTCTTTTTAATATTATTCTCATTGGACTCTAATAATGATTGTCAATGTATACGTTGTACGTAAAGTTGTGCAATAAAACAATTCGTGGTCATGCTAATCAACAGAATCTTGGTGGCTCAGTTACTAAACTAGAAACCACACAAAAAGGCTCCATTACTGGGTGCATAAGGTTGTCACAGCTTATAATTTATCCGAATTATTTAATTATGTAAAATTCAGTTAATTAAGTAAATAGTAAAATTCAGTAAAGGCTCCATTACTAATATTTAGTGTATTAGGTGTTTACAACTTTTTATTTGTCACACTTATTTAATATTTAGAATAGAGTTAATTTGTCAATATTGGTGGCTCAACAAAAAACAAGAACAACACGAAACAAGAAACCACACAAAAAGGCTCCATTACGTGCATCCATTACGTGATCACAACTTTAAGTTTCTAAAATAAATTTAATTATTTTAATTTTGCTAATTTGTCAATCTTGATGGTTCAGTTACGAAACAAGAAACCACACAAAATGGCTCCATTACTAGGTATATTATGTGTTTACAACTTAGTCAAAATTATTTCATTATTTCAGATGTTGTAATCTGTCAATCTTAGAAGCTCGGTTACAATAAACAAGAAACTACGCTAAAGGGTCCATGCAAGGTGTATTTATAGGTGTGTAAATTAATGGAAATCTGTGGGTATGAGAGATTTAAATTTCATTTCATCATCCAACAATGCTTACGTTAAAAAGTTAGAATAATAAAACGCTTTTAAATTATTATGATTTATTTCCAAACTGTGAGTCAAAGTCTCATCAAGTGACATTGTTTAATGGAAATAAATGAAACTGAAACTGATGTTCCTCCTAATCTGACACTAATAAAATAAACATTGGTTTTGATGCGAACGTTATATACGGAAGTGGTCTGGCTTGTTTACATCGGCAATACAATAATATTCTTCAAGTATCTAGGCAATAGCACGAAGTTGTTTCCTGGTTTGAAAATATGAAAATATTATCTTCCACAGCAACATCACAAAACAATATAATAATCACTAAATAAGATCAGTGGACTAATTAAAATGCAAGCTCGATAACTGTTTACAAGTACCTATAGAAGAAGACAACAATACTAAATGGACATCGATCGTATTTGCCATGAACAAACAAATGTAAACATTAAGTTGACCTGACAGGGAGAGGCAGAGAGGTGGAGATGCCAGGTATAGGCCGGCCCATGCTATCCGTGTACATAGGCGAGTAAGGCGGGTAGCGTAAATTTCATCACCCGTCATACTCCTTCCCACCAGCACTATAAACACCAGGTGGCTCAGCTAGTTAATCTTAACTAAGTTCCTTTTAAGTTACATTGCCCTCCAAAAACCATCCGGATTTTATTTAAAATGTGTTGTAAACATCTGTAAGCCTGCACGCTTTACCAATTGAGTTTATACTTCGGAACTTTGACATAAAAAAGTGAACATGGGAGAATTTAAAAATGAGGAAACGCATTTACAATCATCTTTCGTGTACCTTTCAGTTTACCAAGTGGCGACAAATACGCGTTTTATGAGATGAACGCACAAATTCCGGTTTACACCGGAACAATACACCTACAATTTACGTTATTCACATGACTCAAAGCTGTGAACTTTTAACAAATTATAATTTGATATAACTCAAATTCAACCAAAAGAAATGGACCCTTTCGTTATACTAACTTCGGAACTATTGAAAGAAAAACAGAAAACTTTAGACAAGAAGTGACGTTGTTGGCGTTAACTGTAATGATAGGTAACACTTAATGATCAGTGAAAGCTGCTATAAACTTATACCCCATATGACATGTTGTACAAAAACAAAAACTTGTAAAAAAAAACTGCCAAGCACCTTCCCACTTAAAACAATTGAGATCTAAAAGAAGGGCCAAGCAATAATTGAGCGAGCGAAGCGAGCGACTCCATTTGGCTCTTTTAGCACGGACCTCTGTTTTTTTTTGTATTTTTTTTTGTTTTTGTTTTTGTATTATAAAGGAAGCAATAGAAGTCGCACCGTTTCACCGATCGACCTGAAATTTTGCACACATGTAAAGACAACCTTTTCTGTTTGCAGACCCAATTTTTTTTTGAAATCCATCCATTGGTTCATTGTTAAAATAAGTATCTCCTGATAGCCTAAAAAATGAAAATGGTCTTCGAGAAATGTGATCAAACTCATATTTAGCATGGTCAGTAAGACCAACAATGTCACTTATTTTACAAATTTTCAGCCGCATCTGTCAAGAAAGTATGCACTTATTGACATTTTTAATAGCTGTCAGAAATGAAACATTGAAAATGAATGTCTTTCCAATGCAACTGAATCTGATTTGCTTTAGGTACAAGAGTGTTTTGATGGTATGTACACTTTTTTAGTGAAAAGCAGATATTTTTATGTTTATTGAGTTGATCAAATTTGAATAATTCAATTTGGATCATAGTTTCCAACAAATCATTTCGAGTTTTTAAGGACCTTGATTGTCTTTTCGTCAATTCGTAGTTCTGATGGCCGTGCCTCCCGTGTTTCTACTTGGCTGATTTTGCATCCAGGAGGGATTAGAAACATAAGCTCACATTTCAATAATATCATTGAGTGGCGTTTGTTCTCTTCTAGCGTTCACACGTCATTCCAAATCTCTCCTGATTTTGCTTCTTTTCGTTGATAATTTTGGCAATTTGGTGTACTTTGTGAAGGTATTAGTAAAATTGAATCGCTTTTAAAGCATAGATATTAGGTATCTACAGTTTTTGTCCAGGGGATTGATTATTTCAAATTATTTTCTTCTTGGAAACGTTGGATTTATTCCGTTTCTGAGCTTCTGTCTAGCCTGACATTTCCTTGAAGGTTGCTATTTTTTTTGAAAGTTTTGATTCATTCAGTTCAAAACATTGCGTTGTCTTATTTTAATTGTGGAACGTTGGATTCATTCCGTTTCTAAACTAGGTAGTTACTATTTTACCTGATCCGTTTTTTGTGTGTGGAACTTTGATTCCTTTCGCTTATTAGTTGAAAGGTGTTTACTTTATTTTCATATTTGCGAAGTTTGTTCAAGATTCATTTCGTAACATTACGACATTGAATAAATTACGTCTTGAGCACACATTTCGTGCATTTCAAACATTGATCACACAAATATTATTGTACTTTAATTAGGTAGGTACTCTACTTCTTACTTTTTCATTACCTATCTTATCCCTATTTAAATATGCCGAAAAATGGAAAGACTTCTGCTGAATGAAAGCCATAAAGGCGAAAAAGCGTCTGCGTGAAATTGAAGATCAAGAAACTGACGAAGCTAAATCTAAAATGTTGAAACAAAATGTCATTAATAATAAAGCATCAAGGAGCAAAGAGACCCCCGACCAGACTGCTGCAAGGGGATACTCAAACAATCAACGCAATACCCGCTCTCGTGCAGCGGGTATTGCCGATTGACCGACCAACTAAAAACTTCGCATGGTAATTGGTAGCAACATTTAAGGTATTTTTGCCAATTTTCAGTCTAATTTGTAGTTATTTTCAAAAGTTTTTGTAATTTTAGGGACATTTTGTGTGTTGGCTGTCAAATTCACGGCGACTTCGATTCTTCAGTTCAAGGCAAGGTAGTTAGAGCAGAAAGTTTCAAACGAAATGAAACTAATAATGACCGTTTAACAGATTGATCTGATATTGTGTACACAGTAATATCATATCATATGAGTGGTCCCAGGTATATTGTTTGAAGGATATCATGTGATTTTTGAAACTTAACAAGGAATCGTTCAATCAAAGGTTTAATCGATTTAATTGGGCTAGTACCATTTTTAAATAACTTTTTTGTGTGTAACTAGACGTTCGGTTTGAGAGATGGTACACTTTGCCAAAGTAAATTAAGGTATTTGAACGAAACGGATTGGCTGCTGGTCAGGTTCCGTGACAATTAATCCTTGTTATTATAATTGAAATCGGAGCTCACCTACTATATGAGGCGTTAGCACAGCCCACAGACCTCATGAGATGATGCCACCAAATCTTTGTCAGACAATCTATTTCTCTCAAATACCATTTTTACTTTGGCCAAGTGTACATGAAAGGATCTTCATAAGTGTATCTTGGGAATCATATTTGATTGTAAAAGGTTGTATTTGAAAATGAATTCAGTGGCTTTGTGGATAAGGGACGACCTTTCTGTTACGCCACTGGACTGGGATCAGCCATGGAAATATGTTCGGTAAATCCTCCATTCACCCTCCACCACATTCAGACAACGTTTCCAATGTTCCGGTTCCGGAAGGGGGGGGGGGGGGGGGTGTCTATAGAAAGGGGAAGGAGGTTTTACCGACTATATTTCCATGAATGTACAGCCGCCTCGTTATGTTCTGTAAAAGCCGCAGCTATGAAACCATGTCTTGCAAAATTATCACCCATCTGTATACACATTTCATTTTAAGGTAACTTATACTATACGTCTGTGTATGACTGGTAATCGCGATAGGGGGTAAGTTTTATCAGGACATATAGAGGACCCCCCGATGGACCGCTAAGTGCAGTCCAGGGTCGACCTAGTCCCATGCCCTCCCCAAATTTGCGGGCCCCTCGGGCCGGCCTCCCCCCTCGAGATCCCCCTCTACCGGCCCGAAGCCCCTCCCCCTGTTTGTCCCCATTCTGAACTGGCTTTCCCAACAGTTTCAGACTCCCCCGGATCGGGCCCGTTAGGTCGACCCCTCCCCACATATGATCAAAAAAGTTAAAAGTAAAAATGAATGTGCGCAATATAACCTCGTCGTTGACGTCTAATGTGTAGAGGTGACTACACAGGTCAGACTCACGCGCTGGTAGGGACGTCCGCATTCTGTCCTGGATATCTTACCTCCTATGCTAATGCGCTGATCACGTGGTGTCAAGGTTGTGTTTACTCGCCAGCGCTGAGGTGAGCCGCCAGTATTGATCTTGCTGTTTGTCTGAGACAAAGAGGCGCTGGAAATCTCTGATTATGATCGATCATTATTTAACCCTGGGTAGGGATCATCCCCCCCCACCCACCCGCCCACCGCCGTGATTGTTACGTGTTAACAGCGCCGAGCTGCTAATGCAGATTGTTTGTTGGAACTGAGTCTACACTCGGCCTGCAATGTTAGTCCGTAGCCCTTCAATTAGTAACTTAGCAACAGCAAATATATCATGGCACAGGACATTATCATCTTTGCGCATGAATTTTCATCTGAATCTGTATTTTAGTACCTGAATTAATATTTTGCACTTTATATTAATGTGCACCTGATATCACTAGCAAATAGTATTTTGGCTCCTGAAATTTGAATCTTTTATATAGACGACTACCAACTTGTAAAATATAATATTTGTGCCCAAACATGGACACAAATGACAAAAAATGGAAATATAACCGTCAAGTTGAGTTTTTTGACCACAATAATTGTATTTATGAGGTAATTTTTATATTTCTCATTTCGACTCTAGAATAACTACGCAAACATTACACATTTAAAAAAAATTCAAACGTTTTGAGTGACGAATATCATTAAGTTGTTCTTACGACCGGATCAAGCGGCTTATCACTGCCACATGAATCATCTCCACTTGTTTTGTCCTGTCTCTTGTCTTATGCGAGGAAGTCAATGCTAGAGCACGAGGTGGTGCGTTGATTCTGCGGGCAATTACTGAAGTGGGTTAGCAACACGCTGGCCGCCCGGGGTGATTGGATGATGGCGTGATGCGAGAGAAGATGATTGGCGTTCATTGATAGGCAGGGGGGGGGGGGGGGGGGGGGGGGAGATGCGTGTTTATTGCATGTGAATTCACATGTGTTTGCAAGTTGATGCTCTACAGACCTTGGAAAGAGCACAAACGAAATGCGTCAAAAGTGATAAAACATATGACATTTCCTTCAAGAAAGTTTACAAATATTTCCAAACACGCTAAAAAATGTCAATAATTTTTGAAGCTATAAGCAGATCAGTCTGAGAATTGAAAAAAATTCTTAAAATGTTGATCATGTTGACCATGCAAAATTTAATGTTGATATTAAATGGTTACATTTTAATTTTTAACATTCACAGGATCCTGTTAAAAAACTGTACGCGAGACCGCTCATGTGGCATTAGAGAGTGTACTGTACACAAGATTGATCGGTTGAACGGTGAAGCCTTGATCGTGTATAAGGAGGAGTGAACACAAATTGTCAATATTGACTTAGGTGTCAATAGGTCAATGAACAGAATCAGCTTAAAATGTAATGAACCCTTGAGCGTTTAAGATGTCATATTTCTCCGAAAACTTGTAAATTATTTTAGGAGGTATTAGGAGGTATCAGAGGATTTATTGTGTCCAGAGAATCGGCTTTAGAAGGCACACATTATTATGATTCGACTTAGAAAGTTTTGCATTCGTGTTTTTATGTATTTACTTAAGCTTTATATGCCTTTATTAGTGTAAATAAATATAGTAAGTACTAAATACAAATATAAAAAAATGTAAGTAAATATAGAAAATTTGATTGATTGCCCATATAGAAATTTTACGTGATATCTTAGTGACCAACTGATGACTTTTCAACCTGACCATTTAATGACCCAAAGGTTGCTTTCCATGGTGACCAAGTAGTGGGAAATGTGTCATAGGGCCAGTAGTTGGTCAGCATGTGGGTCATCATCGAGTAAGTACCTCCTAGTGACTTTCTCATGACCACACGGTAGTGTTTAGCTGACCCAAAGTTCGTACCTTACGTTACAATCTCATGACCAACTGGTAGCTCTAAGACGACCCAAAGTTAGTTCCTAACGTGACAACCTAATGGCCCATTGCTGACCCGAGCTGACCAACTACACCTGGCCAAGTAGTAGCGAACTGCTGACTACAGCGTGACCCATAAAACCGTTACTACCAAAAAATTTCAAAAAATGAACATGTAATTAATTGTAACTTGATAGGTTTTAATTGTAATTACATTTTGTGAACTCATTTACAGAGATAAGTACAATTGTGATCAGAATCTGAAATTAAACGCAATTCGATTAGACATAGGATCGAACCCACGACGGCGACGGTAGACACGGTTAGAAGGCAGACGCGCTATCCCATGGACCAGGCTGACGACTGAGGTTTTAGCGCGTTAAAAGAATACCTTAATTGGGAAATGTTGTACTATGTTATGCTGATGTTCATTGATCTGGAGTGTGAACTATAAACCGATATATATATATATATATATTAGTCTGTATTTCCATGCTATTTTAAAATACAAAATATAGAATTAAATATTAAATATAAGTTAATATTATCATAGAAAACTTACGTTGAATATTTCAAGTTGCTAGTGTCAAATAAACACAATAAATAGTTTGTAATTTCAGTTAAGACCGGTTGTATACAATAAATATAACCCCTCCCTTGTACATTCATGCTTCAAGATTATGAAAGTCAAAATACCTGCCAGTGGCACCGGTTGCAAAAATTTCGAATAAGATAATCGGATTTGTTAAATGTGAAAATATACCCTCAAATTGGTTAAAAAGTGATAATGTTCCATTTAATATGAAAATGTGTAGATATTGCGAGGATTAGCTCGTTTTAGCATAGCTCAAAGATTGCTCGAATCTAATTGTTTGATTTTAATTTCGGGTAACAATTAATTTGTCTTGTTTATTATTTTCTCGAATTAAGTACTAGGAATATTAACACTTTTCTTAAATAGAGGTATAGAACAAAAGCTAACTAACTCCAACTCCATAATAAATTGCAAGTACTCCAAGTCGATGGCTAACCAATTAACCACTAGAACGCTCCGCCTCCTGATACGTCACGAGTCACGTGACCTAGTGGCGGGAACATGGTTGTGGGCCAGCTCGTCGCCGCGCGCCATTAGAACACATAGGGAAGTCAGTTCGGTTGATTCAAAAATCGTATTTCAGTGGCGAAAATGGTACCGAAATGTGTTGTGTCGGGGTGTAACATCAGCACAAAAGTTCCCTGAATAACATTTCATAGATTTTCTAGTAACATTGCTGTGAGAAAAGAGAGAATTATAAGAATTCGATTGAACGAACGGCTGTTTGCTGTGTTGGCAAAGCGACCGTGTTTTATTTGCTTGTTTAATTCCCTATACATGTACATAATTCCCTAACTTGACTCATTTGATCATCCTGCTATATAGGTGATTACCAAGTGCAATGCCTTCATACCTTCATACCTAGACGAAAATATTTACTTACTTCTAGTTTAGACCTACAAGAGTAAAAAATACCACCAACAAACTGTTTGTAGGTAAGTGGGTGGGTATAGGTAGGTATGTAGAAATAATCAACAAACCGTCAATAAATCCGTGAATAATAAACATCCGTAATAAAAATAACGTTCACCAGTGAATTATTCCTATTTAGTATAGGTACCTATAGATTGCTTACATAAATGTAGAGAGTAAGAAATATTCAGCTTCCCGCGCTAGCAAAAGCCAGGAATCAACACATTTGTCTGAAGTCCATATCTCGCTATAATATCCACTCACCAACAAACTATAACATTCTTTGAGTAGCCAATGGCCTTCCTACTTGCCTACATACTTCATAAAATAACTTTGATTAAAACAATATAACTTTTTTAACGATTTTATCCACGTAAGTTGCTGCAGGAATCTTACGGCATCCTTGTTGGCCGGCAGAACTTGGGCCACGACAAAGCTGCCCCCTAGCGGCTGAGACGCGAACAAAAGTTAACTCCGCCCCGTTCTAGTGGTCAATTACCTATGGCTAATTACCTAAACGAATCATCATCGCAACCCACATGTAGTGATCAAATTGTCACTCAGGGGTCATTTCAACTAGGTACCTCTTCAATCTGACCCATAGGTAGCATAGTCGTGACCCATTTTGCTATCAATGGGTCATCATGTAGTAACCTATGGTCATGCAAGGGTCATCTGACCCAAAGGTAGCATAGGCATGGCCCATTTTGCTATCATTGGGTCATCATGTAGTAACCAATGGTCATGCAAGGGTCACTTCAAGTAAGCACCTATTCAACCTGACCCCAAGGTGGCATAGACATGACCCATTTGCTATCATTGGGTCATCATGTAGTAACCAATGGTCATGCAAGGGTCACTTCAAGTAAGCACTTATTCAACCTGACCCCAAGGTGGCATAGACATAACCCATTTGCTATCATTGGGTCATCATGTAGTAGTCAATTGTCATGTAGGGGTCATTTCAAATAAGCACCTATTCAACCTGACCCAAAGGTGGCATAGACATGGCCCATTTTGCTATCATTGGGTCATCATGTAGTAGTCAATTGTCATGCAGGGGTCATGATGACCAAATCGTGACTACAGGTGACCCATTGGGCAATCAGTTTGTGACTTAGATGTCATTAATGGGTCATGTTCTAGTCACCTTCATTGGGTCACCTCCAAGCTGCGGGTCACCATGAGTTATCAGTTGGTCATTAGTTGGTCACCCCATATTGATGCATGTCACCAATGGGTCAGTATTTGGTCATGAAAGGGTCATGAATCGTTTCTATATGGGTGATTTCGATTATTTGGAAGGAGTTTCAGGGCCTCAGAAGAGGCTTCTTTGAATTTGAAAAACATTTTTATTATCATATTACGTTCATGTAACTGATATATTGACGATCGATATTCAAAATTCAATTTGTGATTGTGAATTGAAAATTGAAACATGATGCCATGATACCCCATGGGTTTGTTTTTATTGCTGACTGAAGCTGCGTTGTTTTCCATCGATGGTTTACATAATATCTTTGTATTGGGATCGAATTGTTAGACTTTTAATCATACTCGAATTTCATTTACGCCTCATTGTGTTGTTGTGGAAGACTTACAAACGAGCTGTACACTTGACAAAATATCAAAATTATTAAAAAGAAATTTAAGAAATAAAAAATATAATATTGAAAAATATATATATTTATTTTATTTTTCAAATATATATTTATATATATATTTTTGTTCAAAATATACAAATTATATAAATAATATCTTTGAACAAATTGAAATGATGATGGTCATGTTACATTTATAATACAAATGAGGGCTCACCTACTTGAGTGAGACGAGGCAATAGACTTACTTCTGATGGTACGATCTTACATTTCTCAGTCCATAAAATGCATTGAGCGTTCATTTTTTGTTTTCCCGTGATAACAATATTATTCACATTTTTTAATTTTTTTTTAAAATACCAATTGTTGTTTTGTCTGAAGCGCTAGAGGGTACTCACAGAACAGAGTGTGCACTAAAGCAAGATGTCCTCCTGCGGACTGATACGTGTGAGCATTCACCGGCGATGAGCGAGTGCGTGCGTGGCTCGCGATCACCCAGGCGCTAGTATCGCGCATTGCGGATCCTCTCTAATGACCAGTATCGCGCATTGCGGATCCTCTCTAATGACCAGTATCGCGCCTTGCGGATCCTCTCTAATGACCAGTATCGCGCCTTGCGGATCCTCTCTAATGACCAGTATCGCGCCTTGCGGATCCTCTCTAATGACCAGTATCGCGCCTTGCGGATCCTCTCTAATGACCAGTATCGCGCCTTGCGGATCCTCTCTAATGACCAGTATCGCGCATTGCGGATCCTCTCTAATGACCAGTATCGCGCCTTGCGGATCCTCTCTAATGACCAGTATCGCGCATTGCGGATCCTCTCTAATGACCAGTATCGCGCCTTGCGGATCCTCTCTAATGACCAGTATCGCGCCTTGCGGATCCTCTCTAATGACCAGTATCGCGCCTTGCGGATCCTCTCTAATGACCAGTATCGCGCCTTGCGGATCCTCTCTAATGACCAGTATCGCGCCTTGCGGATCCTCTCTAATGACCAGTATCGCGCCTTGCGGATCCTCTCTAATGACCAGTATCGCGCCTTGCGGATCCTCTCTAATGACGAGTATCGCGCCTTGCGGATCCTCTCTAATGACCAGTATCGCGCATTGCGGATCCTCTCTAATGACCAGTATCGCGCCTTGCGGATCCTCTCTAATGACCAGTATCGCGCATTGCGGATCCTCTCTAATGACCAGTATCGCGCATTGCGGATCCTCTCTAATGACCAGTATCGCGCATTGCGGATCCTCTCTAATGACCAGTATCGCGCCTTGCGGATCCTCTCTCATGACCAGTATCGCGCCTTGCGGATCCTCTCTAATGACCAGTATCGCGCCTTGCGGATCCTCTCTAATGACCAGTATCGCGCCTTGCGGATCCTCTCTAATGACCAGTATCGCGCATTGCGGATCCTCTCTAATGACCAGTATCGCGCCTTGCGGATCCTCTCTAATGACCAGTATCGCGCCTTGCGGATCCTCTCTAATGACCAGTATCGCGCCTTGCGGATCCTCTCTAATGACCAGTATCGCGCATTGCGGATCCTCTCTAATGACCAGTATCGCGCCTTGCGGATCCTCTCTAATGACCAGTATCGCGCCTTGCGGATCCTCTCTAATGACCAGTATCGCGCATTGCGGATCCTCTCTAATGACCAGTATCGCGCCTTGCGGATCCTCTCTAATGACCAGTATCGCGCCTTGCGGATCCTCTCTAATGACCAGTATCGCGCCTTGCGGATCCTCTCTAATGACCAGTATCGCGCATTGCGGATCCTCTCTAATGACCAGTATCGCGCCTTGCGGATCCTCTCTAATGACCAGTATCGCGCCTTGCGGATCCTCTCTAATGACCAGTATCGCGCCTTGCGGATCCTCTCTAATGACCAGTATCGCGCCTTGCGGATCCTCTCTAATGACCAGTATCGCGCCTTGCGGATCCTCTCTAATGACCAGTATCGCGCCTTGCGGATCCTCTCTAATGACCAGTATCGCGCCTTGCGGATCCTCTCTAATGACCAGTATCGCGCCTTGCGGATCCTCTCTAATGACCAGTATCGCGCCTTGCGGATCCTCTCTAATGACCAGTATCGCGCATTGCGGATCCTCTCTAATGACCAGTATCGCGCCTTGCGGATCCTCTCTAATGACCAGTATCGCGCCTTGCGGATCCTCTCTAATGACCAGTATCGCGCATTGCGGATCCTCTCTAATGACCAGTATCGCGCCTTGCGGATCCTCTCTAATGACCAGTATCGCGCCTTGCGGATCCTCTCTAATGACCAGTATCGCGCATTGCGGATCCTCTCTAATGACCAGTATCGCGCCTTGCGGATCCTCTCTAATGACTAGTATCGCGCCTTGCGGATCCTCTCTAATGACCAGTATCGCGCCTTGCGGATCCTCTCTAATGACCAGTATCGCGCCTTGCGGATCCTCTAATGACCAGTATCGCGGTTTGCGGATCCTCTCTAATGACCAGTATCGCGCCTTGCGGATCCTCTCTAATGACCAGTATCGCGCCTTGCGGATCCTCTCTAATGACCAGTATCGCGCCTTGCGGATCCTCTCTAATGACCAGTATCGCGCCTTGCGGATCCTCTCTAATGACCAGTATCGCGCCTTGCGGATCCTCTCTAATGACCAGTATCGCGCCTTGCGGATCCTCTCTAATGACCAGTATCGCGCCTTGCGGATCCTCTCTAATGACCAGTATCGCGCCTTGCGGATCCTCTCTAATGACCAGTATCGCGCATTGCGGATCCTCTCTAATGACCAGTATCGCGCATTGCGGATCCTCTCTAATGACTAGTATCGCGCCTTGCGGATCCTCTCTAATGACCAGTATCGCGCCTCGCGGATCCTCTCTAATGACCAGTATCGCGCCTTGCGGATCCTCTCTAATGACCAGTATCGCGCCTTGCGGATCCTCTCTAATGACCAGTATCGCGCCTTGCGGATCCTCTCTAATGACCAGTATCGCGCCTTGCGGATCCTCTCTAATGACCAGTATCGCGCCTTGCGGATCCTCTCTAATGACTAGTATCGCGCCTTGCGGATCCTCTCTAATGACCAGTATCGCGCCTTGCGGATCTTCTCTAATGACCAGTATCGCGCCTTGCGGATCCTCTCTAATGACCAGTATCGCGCCTTGCGGATCCTCTCTAATGACGAGTATCGCGCCTTGCGGATCCTCTCTTATGACCAGTATCGCCCCTTGCGGATCCTCTCTAATGACCAGTATCGCGCCTTGCGGATCCTCTCTAATGACCAGTATCGCGCCTTGCGGATCCTCTCTAATGACCAGTATCGCGCCTTGCGGATCCTCTCTTATGACCAGTATCGCCCCTTGCGGATCCTCTCTAATGACCAGTATCGCGCATTGCGGATCCTCTCTAATGACTAGTATCGCGCCTTGCGGATCCTCTCTAATGACCAGTATCGCGCCTCGCGGATCCTCTCTAATGACCAGTATCGCGCCTTGCGGATCCTCTCTAATGACCAGTATCGCGCCTTGCGGATCCTCTCTAATGACCAGTATCGCGCCTTGCGGATCCTCTCTAATGACCAGTATCGCGCCTTGCGGATCCTCTCTAATGACCAGTATCGCGCCTTGCGGATCCTCTCTAATGACTAGTATCGCGCCTTGCGGATCCTCTCTAATGACCAGTATCGCGCCTTGCGGATCTTCTCTAATGACCAGTATCGCGCCTTGCGGATCCTCTCTAATGACCAGTATCGCGCCTTGCGGATCCTCTCTAATGACGAGTATCGCGCCTTGCGGATCCTCTCTTATGACCAGTATCGCCCCTTGCGGATCTTCTCTAATGACCAGTATCGCGCCTTGCGGATCCTCTCTAATGACCAGTATCGCGCCTTGCGGATCCTCTCTAATGACCAGTATCGCGCCTTGCGGATCCTCTCTAATGACTAGTATCGCGCCTTGCGGATCCTCTCTAATGACCAGTATCGCGCCTTGCGGATCCTCTCTAATGACCAGTATCGCGCCTTGCGGATCCTCTCTAATGACCAGTATCGCGCCTTGCGGATCCTCTCTAATGACCAGTATCGCGCCTTGCGGATCCTCTCTAATGACCAGTATCGCGCCTTGCGGATCCTCTCTAATGACCAGTATCGCGCCTTGCGGATCCTCTCTAATGACCAGTATCGCGCCTTGCGGATCCTCTCTAATGACTAGTATCGCGCCTTGCGGATCCTCTCTAATGACCAGTATCGCGCCTTGCGGATCTTCTCTAATGACCAGTATCGCGCCTTGCGGATCCTCTCTAATGACCAGTATCGCGCCTTGCGGATCCTCTCTAATGACCAGTATCGCGCCTTGCGGATCCTCTCTAATGACCAGTATCGCGCCTTGCGGATCCTCTCTAATGACTAGTATCGCGCCTTGCGGATCCTCTCTAATGACCAGTATCGCGCCTTGCGGATCTTCTCTAATGACCAGTATCGCGCCTTGCGGATCCTCTCTAATGACGAGTATCGCGCCTTGCGGATCCTCTCTTATGACCAGTATCGCCCCTTGCGGATCCTCTCTAATGACCAGTATCGCGCCTTGCGGATCTTCTCTAACCCTGCTGTATGTTCCAGATCGTGTCGTGATGGTCGCGCCTGCGCCCTGCTCTGCAGTAGGTGAGTTCGAGCCCCGCCATGTCATGTTGTAACCATGGTGATATGGAGTTAGGTGAAGGCGCGATAGCTTATGAGGGGGAAGGCAACGGTTCGGGCAGTCCGCGGTTCTGCGACTTGTAATTTTTTTAGTTGTTTCTTTACGTAAACAGAATTTAAGGAGTTACTCATATTATAAGCACACTCTACTCAGAAGAATATGCACTCTACTGAATAATGCCTCACACGGGAGAATACTTCCACGTCTGGTACGACTTTCAAGTGTTGAATACGAGATGAATCGTACATTAATCGTATTTAACACTTTGAGGTCGTACCAGAGTCAGCATTCTACTATAAAGCAGTCTAGGGATCATGAAATGGGTCGGCCTCCTTAATTTTTTAGAAATTTCAGTTATAAGTAGTGTGAAGAAGCAATTAGTGAAGCTCACAAACTTTTAAATTCAACGAATTTGCTATTATTATTGTATTTTACGTTTTGAGACCTGAGCTCCATTATTTAGTTTAATGGGCTTGATTTGTAGGCACGCAGTCAGTTTTTTTTTACAAATTTTATTAGTCCAAGGTATACATAAGGTTGTATACATGTAACTAAGAAACCACTTCGAAGAACAGCGCGCGTCCCTGGCTCACTAGCGCCTCTGGCGAGTAACTTGGTACTTGACGACTAGGATACGAGCAGTCACATAAAACATTCATCAGCTGTGACCAAAGAGCGTCTCAAGTTCTAGTAGGCTCCGCCAGAACCTCTCTGGTGCCGGTATGGGTGCCGGTGGAACTCTAGGTAGCACAGACGGTAGATGTGCGCGCTGTCACCTAACCTATAAGCACCATGGTTCAGACCAATAGCACCCAATATTCTATTGTTTTCGCGCTGTTCTCTCACTTCTTAGATATTTCAGGAATTTGCAGCATGGATTCCCTTTTGATCAGGATGTTCGAGTTGATGATGGTTAAACCGAGTTATACCTTCAGTACCTAGTTGGATTCAAAGAGTATGCCTAATATTAGAGTCTCCTATCGCTAGTAATCTACCCACTCTTTCACCCCGTTTTTCAGTCAATAAATAATTTATCTGGCTGAAACATCTATCAAGGGAAATTACTGCATTTTCCCAAACTGCTTTCGAGGAGAGGTTTAGTGGCCTCAGAAATGAGTGAGAAAATGAATGTATTGTAACATGTTTTCAGTGAATGTATTATTCAGTAATGACATGAAATGCGGGCGGAGTTGACCAAACCGCGACATTTACCTGCTATTTGTCGATCTGCTGGACCGAGTTTCAAGCAATGTGTCGGATCGTGTTTGCTCATTAGTTGTGACGTAACGAGGTATAACAGATTCATGATGGTGGTTATCAGTCCGGCCATTATTCACTAATTAACCCTGAGCTCGGCGCGAACCTGCCCGATGTTCTGGAGACGGCGCGTACAGTTGTAATGATTCCCGAAATAGCGGCGTGTGTGCCGGGGGGCTGGGGAACTTCGGGGGGTCAACCACCCCTTCTGGGACCAATGTAGTGGGTTGCGATTAACACATTTCCAACGGAGGTGATCGGGTTGAGGAATGATGAGGTTGAGGGATCGCAGATAGATGGCGTTGGAGACTACCTGCCGATAAAGAAGTTCAAGATAAGTTACTTTTTAAAAGGAACTGGTCAAACGTTCAAGTTCCTTTTTACGATCAGGAAAAGCAAAAGTTCAATTTCATAAAAAATTTGGGTAAATCGCCATAGACATTTTATTTCTACTTAAAGCAACATTAGAATCTAGGTTGGCAACACTATTTAATATTATCTTCTTCTTTGTGTTTATTACTATTTAATGAGTTTTACCAAAATGCGTTCAAAACTTAATTTCAAAAGTTCCCTTTTAAATGGTTAATTTTGATGGTGATCACCCCTTAGAGCAAGATATCTGATTTCACGATGTCAGAATATTTTGACAGCCTCAGTTTAAAATATGCTGCTGTCCTACATGTATTATTTTAATAAAATATATAATTTTCGTAAGAATACCAATGAAAAAAAGGACCTTGCATATTGCATATTTTAAATTTTGCAAAATATGAACTTTAAAATGAATTTGTTTTGTATGAGTTGACAAACCCAGTAACAATCAATAAGATCCACTGGAACTCTATTCTGCTCCGCCACTTATCTGATTAGTCGCCAAACGGTTGCTTCTTCATAACCCATCATGAGTGACCGACGAGTGAATTGCAGCGATGCAGTTGACTTGTTTTGACACATCATGATCTCACGCGTATTGCCAGTCACGTGTCACAATCACGCCGGGTCAAGTTGTTGCCTCTGCTGTTCATCAAGCAGCCTAGCGTAGAGCGCCGCGACGCTTTCAGCCAATCAGAGCGGCCCTTTGATCTCAGACGAGTTTTAATTGAAGAACCTAAATGAATATTTCAATCTAATTTCTACTTGACAAACTGTTCACGAGACAGAGCTAGTTGACTCGCAGGTAAAGTAACTTTCTTGACCGGGTTCGTAGCCCGGGGATGTCCTGATGGAATGGTTCGCTACTAATAGGCCACGACCACCTTCTTCCCAGCATCCATCCTCACATATTCTTCATTGTCACAATCTCTCAATCATCTTCATAATCATTTTACCTTTGCCATGAGCCTTTGCAGCGCAAAGCAAGTTAGAACACCACTAATATAATGAAGATAAGGAAGTTATTTAACTATCAGCATATTCTATCAAGAGAGGCACATAGTAAGTTATTGCCTACCACCGCAGTGTTGTCTATATAATCAGTGATTGTCTCCAAACCTCCGTAAGAAAGAGCCCCCGATGTTGGTACCTATTGTGATCCCCCCCCCCCCCCCCCCCCCCCCCCGTATTGTCGCGACATTCTCTTGTGCTGGCAATTAGTCAGTAGCTTCGAGAACATTGTCATCCACTACGAGACCCCGCCGCGCCGCTTCTGCGACAAGGTAATTGAAAATGTTTTTGCTCGCCTCTCGTCGTCTTCGTCTTCTAAGAGCAACTCTCTCGGCAGCTCCAGCTTTTAGTCGTGTTTCACGTCGCACTGTCCTGCAACTCATTGCAGGATGCTGAGGATGGACGGTGGAAAGAAGGTGGCGATTCCTCTAAATGTACACTGGACACACGAACAAATGAGCATTGCACAAATTTGACTGACTGCTAGCCAGGTTCCATACAATCAATTATTTAGCCAAACTATTGCACATAAGAGGAAGTTAATGTATTTTCCTCATTCTATAAGTGATTCTACAGCCCACTTGACCTTTTTCGCCTCCAATAATTTAGTCCTGAAAATGTTTTGACGAAAATTTCGTTTCATATTGTTAATTGAGCGAGCGTAGCGAGCGTCACCACGGTACACTTATGGCACTTTCTCTGTGTTTTTTTTTGTTTTTTTTTGTTTTTTTTTGTGTTCACAGCCCAGGTCAAACGGCACAACCAATCGATCTGAAATTTTGCACATATACTAACGTAATCTATGCGGTCCCTGGGATCGTTTTTATACGGGCTCATGTGATTGGTTCAAATTTAAAAAAAAATATCTTTTGATTGGTTGTTCCGAGCAATTTGAAATTTTGACAAGTCATTACCACTAACATTGCACCCAATCATACAAAGTTTCAGCCAAATCCTCCCATTGGTTAAAATTTAAAAAAATCTTTCACATGATTATTGAAATTTATGCTAGAACCCTATTACCGATCAACTTAAAACTTTGCATGGTCATTAAGACCAACATTATCTGTATTTTTGACAATTTTCAGACTTATCTGTGTTTAAATCCAAAAGTTATTGACATTTTACGGACATTTTGCGTGTTGGCTGTCAAATTACTCAAAAATGTTGATCACGGCTACTTCGACTCTTTATAGCAGAAACTTTCAAACGTATGAAACTGATATGACCGTTCAAAAGATCGTCTAATACTGTGTAAGTACACACACTTTTATCATATGAGTGGTCCCAGGTATATTTTTTTTTAAATAGATCCTATGATTTTTGAATATTAACAAGGAACATTCTAATCATAAAGGTTCAATCAATCAACCTAAAACTTTGCATGGTTATTGGGACTAATACTTTAGGAATAATTGGAGATTTTTATACCTACAAGTCTGACGAATTTCAAGAATTATTGGCTTTTAATGATATTTTCGATAGACATAATTTCGGTTCGAGGTGTTGCGCGTGTCCGTGCTCGCTCATCAACGCGTTACACTGAGCATTTTCCTAGTATTTAATATTGTTGCATTAAAAAAATCGTAGAGACCGCAAATTTTTCTCTACAGACTTGCAAGTTGGCTCGTTGTCTTCGCTATGAAAAGGCGAAGAGGGCACTAAGTTTCTTTTTGTCAATAACTTGATGCTATCTACCTGGCCACAGGCACCAATAAATGTGGGGTTTCTCGACGAAAATTCCGGTACCTTACCGACTTTATTTTAGAAAAATAATACATAGCAATAAAAATACTGAAGAAGGACTTAAGTAACTACTCCCTTCCTATGTATTATAATTATTCACGCCTAATTTCAGCTTGCTACGTTGAACGGTTATTTAGTTTCGATCTTCTCTGTGAATCATCTTGAACCAGTTTGGATCGTCTCGGATATTTTTTTGACTTTCCAAAATGGGTTGATTTGGCTAAATACTGGTCTCAGCTGACATCTAAAGTACGATATTTGCCCCCCCCCCCCCCCCCGGAAACCCCTTAATGATAAGAGAGGTCACTTACTCGAGTGAGACTAGGAGATCGCTGGACTGACTTCTGATGGGCTCTATCGACTATTGTTCAGTCAATCAGATTATTTGAGCGATCACATTTTGTTTTTTCCGAGTGTTCGAAGAACTGTCATCGGGTATTGGACGAGCCCGTTTGATTTGCTACTGTCTTTGATCTCTGGTGACGCAAATTGGAACCCCGCCTCCCCGACTAACTTATATACATCTAATTATTAATTAATAATTAGTTGATCCAATCAATACGGCTGGCTGGCGTGACGAACTTGTTGAATTAATTAGGTTGTCGCGAGCCCTGTGCGGGGGGGGGGGGGGGGGGCAGCTGGGCCGACCATGTGGGCACGTGCCGCCTCCCCCAGGACGGCACACGTGAGCATGGCAACGTGAGCTCACATGTGCAAGATGTGGGGGGGGGGGGGGGGGCGTCGTGCAAGACGTCGAGATCAGACCAGGCTATTGTCTCACCCCAAGTTGACACTTTAAATACCAGCTGTTCGCTTCGCTCCCTTTACATTGCATTGACGTTGACAATTTGAAAGTTATTCACATGCTATAGTCAATACTTTGGAAGTCTTTAATTATATCATTTGTTTGCGATTTACAATTAGTTTGCGGACTAATTGATCTATTATGATGAAAAGAAGTAATTGTCTGAATTTTTAATCATTTATGTTCGCCCAGACTGTAACTCAATGCTCTCTAGAGGCCCAAGTTCGATTCTCTCGGTCGTTATTCCTGACTCCCGATATTCACGGTTTACCCCAGGAAAAAGCTGGGGAAGTTCCTTACAAGTAGGCCAAGACCACCTCCCTCCTAATTAGGTTAGGGCCAATAATTGTTAAAACATAATTTGATTTTGAAAATGCCTCGTCTTTGCCCATGCGATTGGGATTCCTATTTCCCATTGCCCCAACGCGGTCCCTGTTAAAATGCCTCGTCTTTGCCCATGCGATTGGGATTCCTATTTCCCATTGCCCCAACGCGGTCCCTGTTAAAATGCCTCGTCTTTGCCCATGCGATTGGGATTCCTATTTCCCATTGCCCCAACGCGGTCCCTGTTAAAATGCCTCGTCTTTGCCCATGCGATTGGGATTCCTATTTCCCATTGCCCCAACGCGGTCCCTGTTAAAATGCCTCGTCTTTGCCCATGCGATTGGGATTCCTATTTCCCATTGCCCCAACGCGGCCCTGTTAAAATGCCTCGTCTTTGCCCATGCGATTGGGATTCCTATTTCCCATTGCCCCAACGCGGTCCCTGTTAAAATGCCTCGTCTTTGCCCATGCGATTGGGATTCCTATTTCCCATTGCCCCAACGCGGTCCCTGTTAAAATGCCTCGTCTTTGCCCATGCGATTGGGATTCCTATTTCCCATTGCCCCAACGCGGTCCCTGTTAAAATGCCTCGTCTTTGCCCATGCGATTGGGATTCCTATTTCCCATTGCCCCAACGCGGTCCCTGTTATGCATGTACACGTTATTGCTATGTCACACACGCAACATTTTATCAACGAAACTGTCGCTCGTATTGCAAGGAGCGGTATTCATTATTTCACACCCTTAATTTATTAAATTATCAATTGGGATTCGGGGAGCTAATTTGGTAATTGCACGCATTTGCATTGAAGTGACATTAAGAATGTGCGTAGGGAAATCATGTAATTATCACGTTTAACCCACACGCGGAATTACACGTTCACGCCTTTATTTGACTTCGCGGATAAGCGGCCTATATGGCAGATAATATGCCTTTAATTTTTAAACAGTTTCATTACTGAATGACGCCTGTACTTACTTAACCTCTACACAGCCATTTGTATTAGGGCGAGAGAGTAGTCTGAAATGTGTGAATTGACTATGAAACATAATGCTCAGAAAATATTTGCTAATATCCGGTTTCTGAGAAATGTCGCATGCAGTTTGATGCCCAGATATCATTTGATGTTTGTTTGTTGTTTTGACATTACATTTAGGATCTTGACAACCACAGCTGGTGTTTTACTAGTTAGAGTATCAAGTTGGTTAACATCTCAAAGTACTCATATGGACTCGTAGTTTCGGTTTGAGACTCGCGTCCATAAACCAGCAAATTGTAGTTAGATCATAGAGGTAAGACTATGAAGCCAGTTTTTGCATAGCTTATGCTAAAATCTGAAACTAAATACCAATTCGCCTTCTTCCATTCATATTTGTAAAAATACAAGTCATTGTGTTAGAGAATACTGTATTTGTAACACATTATAGTCAAATGGTAATTGCTATAGGGCTTGATTACATCATTCCAAAGAGCAGCGCAACATTGAAATATCGACTCCCGGCCTTCTACCTCTGAGATGTTGAATGCATGACGAGTGAAAGTGTCCTCCTCAATGTTGTGTGAAATGTTTTAGCCCGTGGGCCTGGTGATTGGATTGATACCTGATTGACTGCGAAGTGTGTTTGAGAGCGATGTAGCTGTAAATCTTCTCGGACCTGATGACACTGCTCGGGAATTCGCCTGTGCAGGGGGAGGAGGGGGGGGGATCAGAACATGGATCTGATAGCGTGAAAGTCAGTCAATTAGCTGGCGAGTGTTACCCCGCATGGACTGCTAGAACCTGCAGCTATGTCGAGTCACTTGAGTATCAGTCAATTAGCTGGCGAGTGTTACCCCGCATGGACTGCTAGAACCTGCAGCTATGTCGAGTCACTTGAGTATCAGTCAATTAGCTGGCGAGTGTTACCCCGCATGGACTGATAGAACCTGCAGCTATGTCGAGTCACTTGAGTATCAGTCAATTAGCTGGCGAGTGTTACCCCGCATGGACTGCTAGAACCTGCAGCTATGTCGAGTCACTTGAGTATCAGTCAATTAGCTGGCGAGTGTTACCCCGCATGGACTGATAGAACCTGCAGCTATGTCGAGTCACTTGAGTATCAGTCAATTAGCTGGCGAGTGTTACCCCGCATGGACTGCTAGAACCTGCAGCTATGTCGAGTCACTTGAGTATCAGTCAATTAGCTGGCGAGTGTTACCCCGCATGGACTGATAGAACCTGCAGCTATGTCGAGTCACTTGAGTATCAGTCAATTAGCTGGCGAGTGTTACCCCGCATGGACTGATAGAACCTGCAGCTATGTCGAGTCACTTGAGTATCAGTCAATTAGCTGGCGAGTGTTACCCCGCATGGACTGCTAGAACCTGCAGCTATGTCGAGTCACTTGAGTATCAGTCAATTAGCTGGCGAGTGTTACCCCGCATGGACTGATAGAACCTGCAGCTATGTCGAGTCACTTGAGTATCAGTCAATTAGCTGGCGAGTGTTACCCCGCATGGACTGATAGAACCTGCAGCTATGTCGAGTCACTTGAGTATCAGTCAATTAGCTGGCGAGTGTTACCCCGCATGGACTGCTAGAACCTGCAGCTATGTCGAGTCACTTGAGTATCAGTCAATTAGCTGGCGAGTGTTACCCCGCATGGACTGATAGAACCTGCAGCTATGTCGAGTCACTTGAGTATCAGTCAATTAGCTGGCGAGTGTTACCCCGCATGGACTGCTAGAACCTGCAGCTATGTCGAGTCACTTGAGTATCAGTCAATTAGCTGGCGAGTGTTACCCCGCATGGACTGATAGAACCTGCAGCTATGTCGAGTCACTTGAGTATCAGTCAATTAGCTGGCGAGTGTTACCCCGCATGGACTGATAGAACCTGCAGCTATGTCGAGTCACTTGAGTATCAGTCAATTAGCTGGCGAGTGTTACCCCGCATGGACTGCTAGAACCTGCAGCTATGTCGAGTCACTTGAGTATCAGTCAATTAGCTGGCGAGTGTTACCCCGCATGGACTGATAGAACCTGCAGCTTTGTCGAGTCACTTGAGTATCAGTCAATTAGCTGGCGAGTGTTACCCCGCATGGACTGATAGAACCTGCAGCTATGTCGAGTCACTTGAGTATCAGTCAATTAGCAGGCGAGTGTTACCCCGCATGGACTGATAGAACCTGCAGCTATGTCGAGTCACTTGAGTATCAGTCAATTAGCTGGCGAGTGTTACCCCGCATGGACTGATAGAACCTGCAGCTATGTCGAGTCACTTGAGTATCAGTCAATTAGCTGGCGAGTGTTACCCCGCATGGACTGATAGTACCTGCAGCTATGTCGAGTCACTTGAGTATCAGTCAATTAGCTGGCGAGTGTTACCCCGCATGGACTGCTAGAACCTGCAGCTATGTCGAGTCACTTGAGACGTTTGTTACTACCACAGGCTCGTGTCTCGCATATGAAGGATTGGTTTCATTTTTATTGCATAAATAAAATGAAATTACATACACCATAGACATTGTATAGACAATGTCTATGCATACACCAAAATGGAGTCACTCAATCTACTCAGTAAATCTGTACTTCCGAGGTAAAAGGCCCGATGTCCATTTTCTCCACATTGCGTTGCATACTTTTGGAATGTATAAACGAAGCTAACAATTACAGTTATTTTGAAGTAATTCTCATACGGATTTTTGTGACTTCCAACAATGTACAAATGTCACTAGATATTACCCACACATCTGCGAAGATGAATGAAAGCTATTTCGGTCGAATAGCTGTATTATTTGCTCAGGAAATACACACGTCAGTGCGCGGTAGCGCGTCGCTGCCAAGCCGCGCTCACAGGCGATGCACTTCCATCTTGGACGGATTGTCAGCGATACCACAGTACTCTTATAGCTATTCCTCTGTGTTTTTGCATGCACTGCGCAAGTCACACCGGTCAACCAATCGATCTGAAATTGTGCACACACACTAATGTCATATCAGCTGCCACGTGCGATTGGTTCAAAATTGAAACGGAACCCGATTGTCCGATCAAATTCAAATTTGCATGGTCCTTGGGACCAACATTTTAGATGTTTTTTTTTGTCACTTGTCAGGCCAATCTTACAAGATCTTCGGGAGTTATTGGCATTTTACGTGTGCTTTGAAATATTTGTAAAATGTATTCAACGAAATATCAAAGAAAATGTCACTCTTTCTGAACTTTCAAACGAATATGAGTTTATGCAGTACGAATTGGCTCGCTCATCAACGCGGTACACATAGCGTTACCTCTATTACGTCCCGTGCGATATGACTGTGATTGATTGGACCTACGCCATGATTTCTTAAAATTAAAGATAAAACCGTTTGCCCAATCAACTTGCATGGTCATTGGGATTAACATTATCTGTATTTTTGAAAATTTTCAGACTGAGTTATTGACATTTTACAAGCATTTTGCGTATTGGCTGTATATTTTTTGAATAATTACAAAATTTCAAAATTTTAAATTCTGATGTGTTATAGCAGAAACTTGCAAACGCATGGAAGACTATAAGGCCGAGGGGTTAACAACTTGACATTTTAGTGTATACCTGATTTTTTTTTTATAATTTTTTATTTTTTTTATTTATGCATTTTTTTTTGTTATTTTTAATGATTTTTCTTATTTTTTTATTTTTATTTACATATTTGATTTTTTGATTTTTATGATTTTGTTGTGATTTTTTATTTTTTTTTATTTCGTCTGATTTTTTTTATAGGTTTTATTTTTTTTATTTTTTCGAATTTGTTGTTATTTTTTAAATTTTTTATAGTTTCTTTTGATTTTTTAGATTTTTTTTTGATTTGACGTTTTTTTTAAGTGTACACTGATTTTTTTTAAATTTTTCACCCCTCTGATCAGGCTCGCTTATCAACGCGTTACACCGAGCGTTTTCCTAATCTCACCTGCGCCTGCGCCGCGCCCGCTAGGCGAATGAGATTGCCGATGTAATCGCCTGGCTGATTGTCATCTATCGACCCCACTTAGCCTTGCTCGGCACTGCACGGGGTGCGAACCACGGACACTCCCAGGGGCACGGCCTCCAGGACACGTGAATAGTGATAGCGTCTTGGTTCAGTCTCGCTGCAGTCGTCGTCCCAGAAGTATGTCCCGATCAAGTACATGATAGATCATTGGTTACCATGGTAACAGAACATTCTAATGCCACCTTTAGCCTAAATTGAAATTATTTCTAATTTTTTCGGTTAAGGGCCCGTTTAAGGGAGTAATTAAGTTAACACCGTCATTCTAGGGATGTCATTGTTGCTATGACAATACAGTCCTAATCAACCGTTTTAAGTTAGCGGAGTATTGAAAGACTGGCCCTAAACTGTTCCAGGCGTTTCTTGTTGCGATGTTATAGCTATGGTTAGTCCTAATCAACTATTATAAACTTAACCACTAATTAACAAATAGAGCACCCATGCTGCAGGGGCTGGATTTCACAAAAGGTATTATCTGCTAATACGTATTTATTTTGATTAATACCAAATACACCATGTTAAATGAAAGATAATACAAATGGTAACGTATTAAGAGATAGTACTTATTTGTGAATCCAGCCCCTGGACGTAATTGCACATGTTACGGTGATACAAGCGCTCGGCCGTTTTAGAAAATTGAGAGAGAAAAATTGTTTCATAAATGATTGTAACTTTTACAGGATGTTCACATGATCAGTCTGATTGGATATTAGTAGCACTTTTTCATTTTTAATTATTGCATCGTTAATTAGGCGCCGGTTATTCAACAAAACCGCTCAAAACTCAGAAATTTGCGATACGATTGAAGACCAAACCCGTTGACCAATTGATCTCAAATTTTAATCATGATTAGATGAAAGACAAACTTAGGGTTATCACTTGGCACATTTTTGAAATTTAATTTTATACGGCACCCAGGGAGACAAGAAAATTGCTAATTTTTCACCAAAAATCCACTAATTATTACTAATTAACGAAACCAAAAATTAAAAATATATCAAGGGATAACCCTAAGTTTGTCTTTTATCTAATCATGATTAAAATTTCAAATAATTTGGTCTACCCATTTCGTCTCCAATCGTATCGCAAAAAGTGTCTACAAATAGCAGCAAAATCGCTCGCGCTTGCAGCACCTTAATATCTGTTCACCCAACTTACTTATTTTATTTCAAGTGTTTTATAAACCTATTATAATGACGATGATTGGGAGATGATGATGAATCATGGATATGGTTGGAGTCGTGGCGCATTTCGAGATAACCTTCCCAGTTAGCCTCTCGATACTAAAGCTATTAGAAGATTTACAGATTTGTAAAATAGTGTTTCAAATATTCTATCACGAATCAGACATGTGTGAAACTGTGTTGCTTGATAATGTTGGGTTGTTGGTAATGCAGGCAGCATGGAATGCGGTGGCTCAGCGGGGAATTCAAAGTGTCGGGAGGAATTCAGGATCAACATGTTGACGGATTCCTGGAATCCTCTTAATAATTGAGAGATTGTGCGAGCGCAAGCACGCAGAAGTGCTCGGAATGCTCGGAATAAGTCATGCTGGTCTTGCGGCGCGCGCATCGCAGGTCTACATCTTGGAAACTCAATGGAAACTATAAGGATTAACATTGCATAGAATCAGTGTCGGACTGGGGTAAAATTTCTTACCGGGCAACAGATTAGAAACCGGCCCACGGTAAAAAAGCGGCCCATTTTCAGAATGAACTTTTTTTGGCAAAACTATGCTACAAGCCAGCTGCAGGCGCGTAGGAACTTTCTTTTGGGTGGGGGTTAAAATTATCGGTGATCAATGAATGTAAGGAAAAGGTAGTGCGCCGTCACAAGGGGGACCTAGGTAGCCCCGCAGGGCATTTTATGAATTTTTGATGTAAAATAATCGAATTTGAAGCTATTTTGGCATTTTATTCAAAAGACATTTAAAATGTGTGATATGCATTATCCTGTGGAAACTTTAGACAAATCTGATATAATCTGTAACTATTTGTCTTAGGTTTTTGAGTTTTTGATCAAGAGAATCGAATTTGAAGGTATTTTGTATCCATTTCAAAGAAATTTAAAATGTTGATATGCAATCTTCTGGGGAAAACTTTAGACAAAATGCGATATAATCTGCAAATTTTGTTATTTGATCAAATCCCCAATGGTCCCGCAGGGCATTTTTTGAGTTTTTGATCCAAAAGAATCGAATTTGAAGCTATTTTGGCATTAATTTCAAAGAAATTTAAAATTGTTGATATGCATTATCCTGGGGAAACTTTAGACAAATGAGATACTAATCTGAAATTTGTCTTATACCTAGTAGTAACCCAATTGGTAGCAGTAACCCGCAGGGCATTTTTTTAGTTTTTGATATAAATGAATCGAATTTGAAGCTATTTTGGCATCAATTTCAGAGAAATTTAAAATTTGTGATATGTATTATCATGTGGAAACTTTAGACGCATGTGATATAATCTGAAACCATATGTTTTATAGAAACCCAATTGGCCCCGCAAGGAATTTTTTGAGTGTTTGATCCAAAATAATCGAATTTGAAGCTATTTTGGCATTAATTTCATAGAAATTGAAATTTGGTTTATGCAATAATCTTGGGGAAATTTTAGACTAATGTGATATAATATATGAAATTTGTCTTATAGAAACCCAATTGGCCCCGCAGGGCATTTTTTGAGTCTTTGATACAAAATAATCGACTTTGAAGCTATGTTGCATCCATTTCAAAGAAATTAAAAACGTGTTATATGCAATGTTCTTGGGAAAACTTTAGACAACATGCAATATAATCTGCAAATTTTGTTATTTTATCAAATCCCCAAAGGCCCTGGCATTGAATTTTTTGAATTTCTAGTAAAGATAATGGATTATGAATCGATTTTTTAATTCCTTTTAAGAAGGTGCAATAAGCAACAGAACAGCAATGATCAAAATAAGTTTCTATGTGTTTTGGTATCAAATAGTTCGTATTATTATTAAATTGTATTCATTTGTGAATTTTCCTTCCGTTCCCACCAAAAATTTTCTTCGATTTTGCTAGTCACTAGGAATTTTCTGGTCCTGCTACAGAGTCTGAATTAATTTAAAAAAAAATCTTCGAGCGCAGCCAATCTTTTAGGAAGCAGAAAAAATCAAAACAATTGGATAATTTTTTTAGAAAAATTCTGGTGTTAAGTGAAACAGCCATTAACAGCCGATAGAGCTGAAGGAGAGAGCATTTCTGAGCCGCCAATGTAAACAGTCAATTGCAGTGCGGCTCGGCCCGAACTTGAAGAACCGTTTGAGTAATCATCCTAGGTTTGAGCGGCCCAGACAGACGAGTTCCGATATCATATTATCACACCACACCACAGTATATACAATACTCTTAGATAAGAATACCTTGCAATTGAAGTATAGATGGTGTGCTTAATGGGATGTGATCTACGTAACATTGTAATTCTAGACTATGAATTAAGTAGAGATACTTTATGGAAGTCGACACCGGCCCTTTTCTACAGGTCGATCGGTCCATTTTGAACCGGCCCACCGGGCATTGCCCGGTTGCCCGGCGGCCATTGCCCGGTTGCCCGGCGGCCCAGTCCAACACTGCATAGAATCGAATTCCAGGAGAATTGGAATGCAAAAGAGGTAAAAGTTTAAGAATGGGGTCCATTTTAGTGTATAATTTCAGCAAATAAGTTATTGAAAAGCTCTCTTGTGACAATTATCTTGAGGTGGGATGTAATATCACTCTCAGCATTTTCATGCTCCTCACCGTTTAATTGTATCTTTTGAGAGGTAAATACGTTTTCATACCCCAACTCGTATAGTACCTATATTGCGACAACTATTACCTCGTGCCAAGAATGCCATTGTATTTCCTTGCGTCAAGAAGAGAGAAATGTAATATCGTTCCCATCGGCAGAATATATTCATTGATATTTGATGAATACGTTTATTGTCAACAGTATGAGGAAAATCTTACGGGTATTTTACGAGTTCTGCTCCATGACATTTGAAACCCGTCACAATTATTTGTAATTAAAAATACTTGCACTGATTCTTCGCCAAGTTTCGCAGGCTCAATACAAATAATTGTGAACATCAACTTTTAGGGTTTTCTGCAATCATCGATGATACAGCCTGGAGTTTTGAAATTCAGGTGGCCATGGTGTTATATTCTGAGTGGATTTTAACGTCGCACTGTTCTGCAGCCGGGCTAGTGACCAGCATTCTCGACTGAGGGAAACCACTTATAACGTCAGTCAGACTCGAACCCAGGACCTGCAGAGCGACGCCGACTGAGCAACTTGTTACGTCAAGTCAGGCACGCCGTCGACGCAGCATGTTTATTGGAAAACACAGATTTAGGTCATCAAGTTGCCGAAGACGACTCTTATCATATAACTTTAAAATTCCCGTTTCGGCCTGGTTCTGATTCGGTTCAATGTTAATTCATATGACTGTGTTTAAAGTTATAGAATAACTACCCAGGAATGGTCCAAACTGCTCGGTTCCGCATGTGACGAAGAGGCCCTCAGCCAGCAACCTCGCCAACCCCTCAATAAAGTTACAGAGCTGAGAGTTGAACTTGATATTGCACTGGCACAGGAACACGATGAGACCGAACCCGGGCCCCCCACATCGCCCCCGTCACGTGGGCGTCGACGGCGTGCACGTGCTCGTCCTTGAGGCGTCGCGGCGGCGTGCGTCACCTCGTGCTATCGATTGGGCCGGCGTCGCGTAGATACACAGGTGATGGTTGCCATGACTACGTGTCGAGGTAGCGCTGCTCCCTGCAGGCTCACTCTCTACTGATGTCCGACGTGCTCGTTAGCGCCAGGGGTGACCAACACACGCTCATTGGCCGGCGTCGCGTAGATACACAGGTGATGGTTGCCATGACTACGTGTCGAGGTAGCGCTGCTCCCTGCAGGCTCACTCTCTACTGATGTCCGACGTGCTCGTTAGCGCCAGGGGTGACCAACACACTTCAGTGTACGCTCATTGGCCGGCGCGATGTCTTTTACTTTATATTATTTCAACATTTGAACGTTTTTAGTTTTTAACACTTGGACCATTGACAACCGATTCTTTGTTTGGGATTCGCAAGTCTGTCGTCGTTGTGTGCTGACAAAGCACGCCGCCTCGTTCTTGCGTATCAATTCAAGGTCAATTTCTTCACGCGTCCGGCTGATATCGTCTTACATTTCACCAGATTGCAGGGCAACCTAACACATTCTTCTGATATACCTAGTCGTATTAAATGCGTACATAATAATGAAATAATGTCTTTATAAAGCTAGAATTTCGAGTAAAATTGCGGTCTTCTACATTAGTGCAGGTTAAAATGTAGAAAAAATGCTTTCCGCTCGATTGGAGTGCCGAAATTGATTTTTTCATAATTATCGATTGTTTACATCATTCTTAATATTACCTGACGTGCCTTCAATTCTTTTGGTGGCCATCTTGGAAAATATGGCGGAAAACGTAAATTTTACAAATTATTTAACTGTTGGTAGAGGAAAGGTTGAAAAATTATGAAATAATTCACTAAAACTAACTCAAATATGGGGACTTGAAAAAAAAATACGCCGTGAACGAATTTTTATTTTTTCATTGTTGGAATTGACCAATCACGTTTCTGTGTTTTTTTGCTCTCAATTTATTACGAAACGCGTGGACTTACACTAAAATATGTGGAATTCAAAATTGTAGGCAATTTCATTGTGAACAATATGCATTTTACAAAATTTTCCTGCGACCAACAGTTTTCAGTTTAGAGCAATTATTGTGCGACCTTCCGAGTTAAGTCATCACCTCAGTAGATGCCATGGCCCCATACACGGTCAATAGTCCAGAGTCTAAGCTGCAAAAAGGGGCCTAACCCGCACCTCTGTAACGTATGAAAAGTTCTCCGAAATTAGATTAGGGTGGGTGGGCCAAAACGCCAAATTTGTCAAAAAGTCATTGTTGTCATTATCAAATAATCAAATCATATCAACCTAGTCGAGTAGCATATCAAATGAAAGCTTATCTTTAGAACAATTATTAAAAATATATATCACCATTGTATAGTTGATACAGAGGTCAAAAGGAGTCAAAAAGTAGTCAAAATCACATTTTTCAAGTATTCCAGGAAAATGCGGTATCTTCGTCCCTAATAAAGATCATAACAAACTTTTTTATATTTATCGATCCGATATGAATCTGATTATAACATATTAAAAGTTATCCAAAATTGTTCTTTGAACATGAATGGGCTAATGAATCTGTCATATAGTTTATAAGGGCAATTTTTATTTTGAGTGCAAAATCTAAGATTATACCAATTTCCTAGCCACTAGGTACTTATAACTAAAGGTTTTTTGGTATGAAACGATACAGAACAATTCTGTCTAAAACATATCAAAAGTTCTCCAAATTTTGATTAGGGTGGTTGGGCCAAATTTCAAAATTTTGATAAAACTCATTGTTGTCATTTTCAAATTATATCAACCTAGTCGAGTAGCATATCAAATGAAAGCTTATGATTAGTACAACAAATTAAAATAAATGTGACCATTAAAAAGGTCGTACAAAGGTCATGAGAGGCCAAAACATGGTAAAATTTCCCATTTTTAAGCGTCCAAGGACAATTGACATAATGTCATCGTTAATAAAAGTAAATAATATACTATTTGACACCAATTAACCCAAAATTAAATAGTTTATAACATATAAAAAATTCGCCAAAATTCTATATCCGTGGATGTGCCAATTAATTTTTTATTCAATTTCAAAATTGTGACATTTATAGTGATTAATAGACATTTATAGTCATTTATTGTTGTCATTATCCAATAATCAAATCATATCAACCTAGTCGAGTAGCATATAAAATGAAGCTTATCTTTAGAACAATTATTAAAAATATATATCACCATTGTCAAGTTGATACATAAAATGACGATTATCCGTCATTTTAGACTATTCGCTAGATTTTTCTTCACTACAAATGTCACAATTTTGATATTGAATAAAAAATTAATTGGCTCATTGACGGATTTAGAATTTTGGCGAATTTATTATATGTTATAAACTATTTAATTTTGGGTTAATTGGTGTCAAATAGTATATTATTTACTTTTATTATTATTATTATTATTATTATTTCGTATGGTTTATTACAATTACAATAAAGTTACAAAAATTGGTAATATAAAACACAAATCAAAGGACATCATTATCATATTTAAAAAATCAATGTAAAACATAAAAAATATTGCTTTTATTAACGATGACATAATGTCAATTGTTCTTGGACGCTTAAAAATGGGAAATTTTACCATGTTTTGGCCTCTCATGACCTTTGTATGACCTTTTAAATGGTCATATTTATTTTAATTTGTTGTACTAATCATAAGCTCTCATTTGATATGCTACTCGACTAGGTTGATATAATTTGAAAATGACAACAATGAGTTTTATCAAAATTTTGAAATTTGGCCCAACCACCCTAATCAAAATTTGGAGAACTTTTGATATGTTTTAGACAGCATTGTTCTGTATCGTTTCACACCAAAAAACCTTTAGTTATAAGTACCTAGTGGCTAGGAAATTGGTATAATCTTAGATTTTGCACTCAAAATAAAAACTGCCCTTATAAACTATATGACAGATTCATTAGCCCATTCATGTTCAAAGAAAAATTTTGGATAACTTTTAATATGTTATAATCAGATTCATATCGGATCGATAAATATAAAAAAGTTTGTTATGATCTTTATTAGGGACGAAGATACCGCATTTTCCTGGAATACTTAAAAATGTGATTTTGACTACTTTTTGACCCCTTTTGACCTCTGTATCAACTTTACAATGGTGATATATATTTTTAATAATTGTTCTAAAGATAAGCTTTCATTTGATATGCTACTTGACTAGGTTGATATGATTTGATTATTTGATAATGACAACAATGACTTTTTGACAAATTTGGCATTTTGGCCCACCCACCCTAATCTAATTTCGGAGAACTTTTCATACGTTACAGAGGTCTTTTTGCAGCTTAGACTCTGGACTATTGACCGTGTATGGGGCCATGGCATCTACTGAGGTGATGACTTAACTCGGAAGGTCGCACAATAATTGCTCTAAAATTAAAACTATTGGTCGCAGGGAAATTTTTAAAAAAGCATATTGTTCACAATAAAATTGTCTACAAATTTTAATTCCTCATATTTTAGTCTAAGTCCACTCGTTTCGTAATAAATTGAGAGCAAAAAAACACAGAAATGTGATTGGTCAATTCCAACAATGAAAAAAATAAAATTCGTTCACGGCGTATTTTTTTTTTCAAGTTCCCATATTTGAGTTAGTTTTAGTGAATTATTTCATAATTTTTCAACCTTTCCTCTACCAACAGTTAAATAATTTGTAAAATTTACGTTTTCCGCCATATTTTCCAAGATGGCCACCAAAAAAATTGAAGGCACGTCAGGTAATATTAAGAATGATGTAAACAATCGATAATTATGAAAAAATCAATTTCGGCACTCCAATCGAGCGGAATTACATTTGCTCCCCTACTACATCGAGGAAAGCATTTAGTGCTGCAGCTAAAGCGGACGAGAATCCCATGAGCGGATGTCACTTCTTGTCATAACTTCAAGTCGCCCAATAAGTCCAAAATATATTTTATAAAAACGTACCTAGTAGAAAAAATACAAAATTATTTCCTCCAATGTTATTTCCTCTTTACTATTATCTTCGATATTTGTACTTTTTCTGCGTCTAGATTTCGGCCCCCTGCTCTCGCCCCGGGCCCCTCTTGTTCGCAGCGCTCTGACAGCATGTTGTGTGTGCAATTAAATGATTGTAGCGTATCCGAGATCTCTTCAAGATGTCAACACGTCGCATTGCTTGACTTTGAGCTCAAAAGAAATGCCATTCAATTCGATTATCCAACCTGCTACCTGATGTATCTTATCGCCTATGTACTGTGCATAGGTGTGCAATGTTGCGACAAGCTCGTATTATGCATATAGTCGTCTGCATAAGACCAAGAGGCCATGGGCAAGGCTTAGAACCTACTCGAGTTCTTCGGAGTCAAGTGTTTCTTGAGTTCTCACTTCATAACGTAACAAACCTTTTCAATTCATTGAGCTAATTCACTAATTGAGCGAGCGTAGCGAGCGTCACCACGGTACTCTTATGGCACTTTCTCTGTGTGTTTTTTTTTTTTTTTTTTTGCCTGCACTGCCCAGGTCAAACCGCACAACCAATCGATCTGAAATTTTGTACACATACTAACGTAATCTATGTGATCCCTGGGATCTTTTCTGAACGGGATCCTGTGATTGGTTCAAATTTTATAAAAATTATCTTTCGATTGGTTGGTTCGATCAATTTGAAATTTAGCAAAGTCATTGCAACCAACATTGTACCCAATCAAAAAAAAATTCAGCCAAATCCTCCAATTGGTTCAAATTTGAAACCATTTTTCCTGTGATTTTTGAAATTTAAACTGGAACCGATTGACCGACCAACTAAAAACTTCGCATGGTCATTGGTACCAACATTTAAAGTATTTTTGCCAATTTTCACTCTAATCTGTCATTATTTTCAAAAGTTTTTGTCATTTTAGGGACATTTTGCGTGTTGGCTGTCAAATTCACGGTGACTTCGAATCTTCAGTTCAAGGCAAGGTAGTTAGAGCAGAAAGTTTTAAACGATATGAAACTAATAATGACCGTTCAACAGATTGATCTGATTTTGTGTACACACACTACATATCATATCATATGGGTGGTCCCAGGCATATTTTTTGAACGAGATCCTGTGATTTTTGAAAATTAACAAGGAACTGTTCAATCATAAAGGTTTAATCGATCAACTTAAAACTTAGCAAGGATTGGCACCAATATTTTTGGAGATTTTGGAGATTTTTATACAAGTATGTGACGAAACTAAAGAATTATTGGCTTTTAATGACATTCGATAGACATAATTTCGGTTCGAGGTGTTGCGTGTATCCGTGCTCGCTCATCAACGCGTTACTCAGAGCGTTTTCCTAGTTTAATTTATGTCACACACTGGAGTACAATTACGACCCCTGGTATGTCCGCAATACATTCACTATGAATATTTAATTCTGTACCTCACAGGTAGAAGGCCGGAAGTCCATTTCCGCGATTTTGCGTTCCTCTCTTTTGGAATAATGCCATCAAGCTACATGAAATTACAATTTAACTGAGGCAACAAATATAATTATTGTTTAAGTATTCTCTTACACAATGACTCATGTCACCATTAGGGTTGAGCTCCTTAAGAATCATTGAAATGGATTTCCGGCCTTCTACCTCTGAGGTACCTACAGAACTGAAGAATTTAATTCTGTAATTATTGTGAGACAAAACAAGATAAAACTTTGACGGATCCACGTGCAGTAATGCTGTCGTTGAAACCTGAAATCAATGTAATTTGAAGTTTCTGATTTCCCTCATCAGCCGTCGCATTTCCCAGCTGACATCCGATTCCGAACACGAGATTGACGAGGTGCAAACTCCACGAATCTTTTTACCTCTGTACATTTTTAATGAGATCCGAGCCTCCGTGCGTCAGTTCGCCGCCGATGAGAGACGTCGCGACGCACGACGTAGGCGGCGAACATGTTCGGGATGGGGGGATTGGATTGGTGTTCCAGGCGCCCACGTCCAGGCGAGGGAAGAGGAACACAAACTAATTACATGGAGAACTTGGATCAATTCCATATTTTCATCCGGCCGCCTCGATTTCGTTATACTTTCACATTTTAACCTCTCACGAATGAAATTTGCCGCGAATATTGGGAGCTCGGCTTGATTCAACGTCACTTTTCCATCACGGTTTTGTGATAGCGATCATTGCGCTTAGAACTTAGAACGTGGCCTGGATTTACAAAGCTCAGGGGCCCTACTCTATAACTTTAAAATCCCGATTCGGCCAGAATCCGATTCTGTGCAATGTTAATCCATATGGCCGTGAATCGCATTCGGGCCGGAACGGGAATTTTAAAGTTATAGAATGGGCCCAGGAATCCTGATAACAATATTCCCCCTGCACTCACTCTCACTTACTTCAGGAATAGACTTGTTATTTTCTCTGAAAAAATGAGAAAAATCTGTCAAGTAAAGTATTCAATCCGGAACTTGTATTTGTCTATGCTAACTGGCTGGAGCCCGTGTGTTGCTTATTGATGAGCTCGTTGAGCGACACGAGAGTCGAAGTCGATGAATATTTACCATCGCCGCCATGATCGGCGCGACGTAAACATCGGCCCATTATGTCAGAAGGTCAGTGGGTCTAATCGGCGTCCTCGTCGCCGTCCCACTGCCGCAGACACGTCGACGCCGCGTGGGTCTGATCGGCGTCCTCGTCGCCGTCCCACTGCCGCAGACACGTCGACGCCGTGGGGTCTGATCGGCGTCCTCGTCGCCGTCCCACTGCCGCAGACACGTCGACGCCGCGTGGGTCTGATCGGCGTCCTCGTCGCCGTCCCACTGCCGCAGACACGTCGACGCCGCGTGGGTCTGATCGGCGTCCTCGTCGCCGTCCCACTGCCGCAGACACGTCGACGCCGCGTGGGTCTGATCGGCGTCCTCGTCGCCGTCCCACTGCCGCAGACACGTCGACGCCGCGTGGGTCTGATCGGCGTCCTCGTCGCCGTCCCACTGCCGCAGACACGTCGACGCCGCGTGGGTCTGATCGGCGTCCTCGTCGCCGTCCCACTGCCGCAGACACGTCGACGCCGTGGGGTCTGATCGGCGTCCTCGTCGCCGTCCTACTGCCGCAGACACGTCGACGCCGCGGACAATATTAGATCGGCGTCCTCTTGCACCCCCTGCCTACCTCCGGCGGGGGTTATTACCGTCCTCGGTAGGTTTATTATGAGTTTGACCAGACAAGTCACGTGGTCCCGAGGCTGTTTCTGTCTTCGACGTCGGAGAGAGACCAGGTCAGAAATATCCTCAAAAGTTCTGAATAGAATCAGTGCTGAGTACTGAAATAAAATCCCGCACCGAGATAGATAACTTCCTAGGAGCATGGCGGCCGGCACAGCGGCGTTCGCCAGTTGCTTTGACGACGCCGGTGAGACGATGTCGACGTCGTCGTCCTCTGGAACTCGGGCGGATGTCGAGCGACGTCCAATTAGAGCGTCGCATTCCGCTCGTCGGGCCGTGTGTCGTGTGTGGGCTCGCGCAGGGCTGGACAAAGTCGTGGAGGGTCGACGAGGACTGTGACGTCACGTGACACTTGTTGCCGACGTCGCTCGCGTCGCAGGCCGGAAGTTGTTATCGCGGAAAACGAGTCTGCGAGATGCGGATGTCGGATTGGATGGATCGGACGGTGTCATGGCGACCTCCGTGACGCAGACGTCGGGAGGTGAAAGTGGGCGCCATTGTGACTGCGAGATGGGATCGGCGGCGGACAAAGGGGCGGCGGGGTCAAGGTGAGTGATCACGTGACAGATGATGGAGCATGGAGGCTGGAGATGAGATGGATGGGTTGTCATGGAGACGCGGCTTCTGATTCAGCCGTCTCACTGAATCCGATCATGAGACTAGCATCGCATGTGTCCAGTGTACTTGAGAATGATGAGACAATATGGCCCAAGAAGACAACAGCACTTATACCATAACACTTGATCAGACAGCTCTTACATGTGAAGGAAGAACTGCAGTTTCAGGAAACCATTCAATGGTGTGAAGAATACGTTCAAAAAGTGTAGGGATTTTCTGCACAATTCTGCGTTACTTTGTGTTGTATACAAAGCTATGAACTTTTATAAAGAAAGTGAGGCCCGATGAAGTAGTAGATACTTCACTTTGCCATTCACTTTGTCTACTTCCCTTGAAGTTGAGGAGTCGTTGAATAATAACGTCGTAATCTCACAATACTATACATTTCTACTTCGCTTGAGAAGTAGAAACAGAAGTGTGCACACATTATGATATTACTCCGTGTACCGTATGGAGATGTATTGTGTTTTAACATGGAATAATTTAGTTTCAACGTCGCACTTTCTGCAACTAAGGCTAAGGCGATGGATGAATGATTGGGCGTGATGCATGGCGAGATGATGAAGAAGAATAGTGGGATGGAGGCGGCCGTGGCCTCTTATTAGGAACCTTCCCGGCATTTTCCTCTCGACTGAGGGAAACCGCGAAACCCCTCAGTCAGGAAGCCCGTGGGAATTAAACACGATGCTCGGCGTTGTGTAAAAGTGTGTATAGTTTGCTGAATTAATGGAATGGATAACACTGAGTTTGTTGGCTTACAACAATAGGCGGGTCAGGGCCGCACAGGCACGGAAAAGTTTTCAATAAGGCTGTAGATTTTTTTAACGATTTCATTAAAATTAGTGACGCTGCTTCCCACCCTCCATGACCTCGTCATCGTCATCGTCATGCCACGTGGCTGTGAGCGCTGCTTGGTCGGGATGCCTCGTGTTATCTGGACGACTTCCTGCGGGGTGAAGTGCGTGTTATCTCCTGGCTCGGCGCCGGCATTATCTGGAGCGTCGCGGCGTCCAGATGCCCAGCGCCTCCTGGACGTGTTCCCGGCCACGTGGACGCCGCTATCTGCTGGACGTGCTCGCCGACATGTTATACTCGAACACACACTGTGTAACCACACTTTCTAGCAAGTCGTCTGGTAAAATGATACACTCAATCCGATGGACAAAAATGAAACAGTAAAACGAGTACAGAAATCCTCTGAAATTATTTCGAAAAAATTGTATTTGTATTATAAGATTGTGTAGACCTAATACATCTGATGAGTTTTTTGGGCTACTTTAAAATGATATCGTAATGTGTAAGGTTATCGTTTTTCGCCAAAAAATTTTGTGTACAAAGTACCATTTTACTTACGAAACCCTGCACTGATATTTTTGATATCTTTCTTAAAATTGTAAATCATCATTTGCAATTGTAGTTGTAACAAATCATGTCGATAATTTTAGAGGTAGCTTTAAGAAATTTTAGACATCGAACATTATTTATGATTGAAAATCGATAGAATAACACATCCTTTTCACGAGGTTTTTTGACTATAGTTACGATTTTATCTTTGGGCCACTATTGTATACTACCTTTGTTGGAGGTAAGTGGATCATAAAGACAATGACAAGTTGACTGACAACAGAGCCCAAGTATTACAAAACACTTGTAGAGAGATGAACAGTGTTGCGTAAAAGAGAGTTGTGTAATGACAACGATTGAATAATATTGACGACAAATGAAGTATTGGACTGAACATGAAGATCAGTGAATTGATGAAGATAGGCAAGAGGAAGGGAGGTGGTCGTGGCTCATTAGTAGGAGGTACGAACCTTCCTCCAGGTTTCACTCTCAACTGAGGGAAAGACAAAGCCGTCAGGCAGGAAGGACGGACGCGGGAACAAATTGCTTCGTAGATATTAGATACATTTCATCCAGCGGAGTGTTCGACAAGCTTTGTTTTCAATGACGCACTCTTCTTCGAAGTTGAAGAACAAGAAAGCTGGCAGCTGACGTCCAGCTACCCAGGAGTCTTCCACATCGCCGACCACGCGTCACCTCAGCCACGAGGGACGCCGTCGTCCGCACGCCGCGTGTCATCTGTTTCCTATATCGCAATCCCCTCTTGCGTCGCTCTGACGTCTTCGCCAGGCGTCGTCGACGTCGAGGAGGGGGAGCACGTGCTGGGGAAGATAAGTGTGGCGTTACCGAGGTCCCCGGCGGGGAGGCGGGGGGGGGGGGGGGGGGGGGGGGGCGACGCGTTGCTCCTCCGTCGCGCGCCATACAAGGCGAGGTGCGGCGACGACGGCGATATGAGAAGGGGGGCCTCTCTCTCTCTCTCTCTCTCTCTCTCTCTCTCTCTCTCTCTCTCTCTCTCTCTCCCTCTCTCTCTCTCCCTCTCTCTCTCTCTCTCTCTCTCTCTCTCTCTCTCTCTCTCTCGCTCATGCACACGACGACGACGTTGAAGCAATGCATGCCGAGGGATTTCCCGCGTCCCTGCGACGTCTTTGTTTTGCGACGGACGGGAATGGAGGTTTGCCAGGTACGCGATCTCGCAGCGCAGTAACGGTCTTTACTCTTTAACCTCGTTCCGACTCTCGAATGTTCGCCGCCATTGAAGTCGGGACGATTTGACTTTCTAATGAACACACTTGGAACTTCTTGCCGGACGGAGTTTGCTTGTCAGTGACAACTTGGTCTTGGGAAGGTCCTGGATGACTGCTGAAAGCACCTGGACTCGATCCCTGATCTGATTGTATATAACAGTGTTGTCATCACTCTTAAGTCTTGGCGAATCTTGGTTTGGTTCCAACTCCCCCCTCCCCACCTTGCCCATGGATCACCGGCAGTCATTGATAAAGTTATTATGTCTCCGTTAGATCGCCGCTAACCCGAGTAACTGCGCCAAGTTGGTTAACCATGGTGTTGTTTCATTGTTCATGAGATAACAATACTTGGTGGCAGTCGCAGGTACATGACCTTACAAGACCACATCAGTTTACTAGAGAGATACAAACATTAGAGAACTAGCAAAACAAATATTCTCCAATTTTTTATGCAACTGAATTTGTGGTGCAAGAATGGATCTCCTATTTTTATTTCTAAAGAAAATGGAGACTCCTCAAAGTTTTGAAATAGATCCAGATAATAACTTGTAATTTGTTTTTGAAAAAGTGATTGTGGAGAGTGGCGTAGCTTCTTATTTTGTGCATGATCTAGCTGCATCTAGCTGCGCAGTAGTGCCTTGTCTTGGGGTCGCGTGGCACGGCTGGGCCAAGGGCCATGAGTCACCGATGTTATCTTAAACACCCGGGAAACTGAATATGTAAACCGACCTTCCAGCTTCAAGGAGGAATATTGCAAGTTGACGCTCGAGTTGTTACGTCACCGACGTCCCGCGGCGTTTAAGGATTCGAGTGGTACCACGTGACTAAACATAGAAAACACAAATTGGCCAAATTATTGCACATAAGAGGAAGTTAATGTATTTTCCTCATTCTATAAGTGATTCTACAACCGACTTGACCTTTTTCGCCATCAATATTTTGGTCCAGAAATTTTGTTGACGAAATATTGCTTTTGCATTAAAAAAATCGTAGAGACCGCAATTTTTACTCTCCAGACTTGAAAGTGGGCTCGTTGTCTTCGTTATGTATAGGCGAAGAGGGCACACTGAGAGAAATTTCATGCGAAACTTACGCTGGAACAGCGTAAGAGTCTCATTGAACTAGACACAGGGATTAAATTTCACAAAAATAGCGAAAAGGGTTTCGCAGACTTCTACCGCAATATTTGTACTAGGCCAGTGAAATTTGTTTCACAGATTTAGTGTAATTGTTTCCCTGTCTAAATATGCAACTTTAGTGAAACAGTTTCGCTGGATTATAGCGAAAATTTTCGCAGGCCCCAATGTAACACGTAAGAAAAAAACATAGCAAACATTGCGCTGGATTAGCGATTATTTTTCGCAAAGCTATACCAATGTTAAATTTTATTATTAAAAAATTTAAAAGTTATTTGACGTTACTTCACAGGATTTACTTACAACTACAATCTGAGTACATATTCACAGAGATGATTACATTTGTGACTAGAATCTGAAATTAAAACGCACTTTGATAAGTTGAGATTCGGGCGTGATTCGAACCCGGGTCGGCAGATTTCGAAGACAGCGTGTAGACCAACTGGCTGTGCGGACGGGTGATGTTAGTAGCGATCACAATTGTACAAGAACGATGCGAGGAGTTAGCGAAATATTTACTGACGCTAGATTCAAAATGTTAAAATGTTACACTGGTTTAGTGTAAGTATTCTACTAAACGATCGATCACGTTTGCCGCTGCGAAAACATTTCGCAAATCTAGTAAAATTAAATCGCAAGACCCGAATAGTGAAAAGTCCTTCGTTATTCCTGCGAAATTTGTTGCTAAAACAATGAAAATTTTCGTTAAACGCAGCATAATGTTTATAGCGTAAATAATTTCACAGCTTTTAAGAAAATAGTTACACAAAATTTGCGTAAATATTTCACTAAAAGAACGATTATTTGTCACATGAAACATTTCGCAACACTAGTGAAATTAAATCGCAAGACCCAATTAGTTCGGTTTGTGAAACTGATTTCGCTAATCCAGCGAAACGTGGTTGCTAAAACAAGTGTAAACTTCGCCAAAACCAGCGAAATATTTTCAGCGTAAATAATTTCACATTTATTTCTCTCAGTGCACTAAGTTTCTTTTTGACATAAACTTGATATCTAACCTGGCCACAGGCACCAATAAATGTGGGTTTTCTCGACGAAAAATCCGGTACCTACCAACTTAATTTTAGAAAAATTGCAATACAAATACCGCATAAAGACTTGAGTACTCCCTAAGTATGATTATTCATGGCAAGTTTCAGCTTGCTTGTTGAACGGCTATTCAGTTTCTATCGTTTCTGTCGTCTTGAACAGTTTGGATCGTCCCAGATATTTTTAACTTTCCAAAATGGGTTGATTTCGCTAATATCGGTCACAGCTGACATCTACTTACAATATTTACCCTGAAATTAAGAAGAAATACCCTCCTCCCCCCGTCCCCCCGGAAATACCCTTAAAGAAGGTAGGTCTGAAATGTGCTAGTCTTCTAGATTATATTTATGTTACTCTAAAGAAATAACTCAAAATAATTTGAAGGAGATACATGATAACAATTTGTTTTAGGATGGAAGGTGGGAAGGATGCTGTCGATTAGTAGGGAACCTTCCCAACATTTGCCTCTGACTGAGGGAAGCCACGAACATCCTCAGTCATTCGGTACAGCTGTGGAATCGAACCCGAGACCTCCGGAGTGCAAGTCCAGAGCGTGACGGTCTGAGCCACTTCGTATTTCACGATCTGTTCTTACTTTGATATTTGATTTGCGAGAATTTCTTCCACGACAGTTATTGTCTCGTTTCCATTTATGTGGAATTTGGAATGGCAATAAAATATTAAGTACGTTTTGATGAATTTCAGTCTTGTTCCTTGTGGAACGTCGCCATCTGCATCGGCATCCTTGTCTGACACCAGGAGAACGTCGTGATGTGACCGTCTCTCTCTGTCTGACTCACAGCATCATCTTGTGTCACTCTCTGTGTAACATCGCCATCTGCATCGGCATCCTTGTCTGACACCAGGAGAACGTCGTGATGTGACCGTCTCTCTCTGTCTGACTCACAGCATCATCTTGTGTCACTCTCTGTGTAACATCGCCATCTGCATCGGCATCCTTGTCTGACACCAGGAGAACGTCGTGATGTGACCGTCTCTCTCTGTCTGACTCACAGCATCATCTTGTGTCACGCTCTGTGCAACGCGTTGTTATGCTCTGTTCAACGCGTCGATACGCTCTGTGTAACGCGTTGTGTAACGCGTTGATAGCGAGCCATGTAACATGCTGTACAGGAGTTGCTGTCATACACTCGGGATTGAACACAACTCCCAATCTAATGTATGCAAGAAGGTACACTCAAACCTTTTAAAAACGGTATTTGAACAAAATGGCTTGGCTGCTGGTCAGGTTCCGGACAATCAATCCTGATAATGCATGGGATGATGCCATCAAACCTTTATTAGACAATCATTTTCTTTCAAGTACCGTTTATTATTTGTTCGAGTGTACTTTATCAATCTTGAATTCCAATCTTATATCATCCATTTTTTAAATGTCAATAACTGATCAAGTTCTTGGTCATTTTACTGAAAAAAGATAATACGTTCGTTTCAAAGACAATGCAAAATGTCCATTCAACCAGTGGGGGATTTTGATAAAAATGTTGCAAATTTTATTAAAGATGCTCAAAAAATAGACCGAAGTTGATCGGTGTGCTAAGCGGTACCTGCAAAAGAAACGAAAAAGCTAACAGAAATTGCGGTGTGAGAGTAACTACGTACTTTATTAACAATCGCTACAGTACGTAAGAAGTAGCATACTTCGAAGCAATCGCTTGTTTTTTTAAATATGTATTTTTTGATACTTGAGTTTCCGAAAGGCTTTCTAGATAAGTTCTCTTCAAGTTGTCTTAAGACGAGTGACTAATCACGCGCACACCGGAACTCAGATCCTGGCAGTAAAAAGCGTCCCCTTGTCTTGTGACGACGCCGAGGTCTACCCCCCCCCCCCCCCTGACAACACGAGCACGTGCCCCGGCTATCTTTAGACGTCGCCCCTCGCAGAAGCTCGCTGGCAGCATCCCGACGGCCGTCAGGTGACGCCGCGGACAGCCGAGCGTCGGTGTCGCGCGCGCGGGGGTCCCGACGCGTCAACCTAGCGCGCGGGGACTTGGCTAACCACACCGGACATTCTGTGGCTGATAGCTGACATATTTGACTGATTTGCCAGCGCGGCGAAATTGTTTATTATCTTCATGTGTTTGGCTCTGCGTACAGATGCGATGCGACTGCGTTAGCGCGGTGGATGCGAGTGAGGCTGTTTATTGAATAACAGTTGTTTGTTGGACATATTCCCTCAGCACATCGCAGAATTACACTCAAACAATTGCCCCGAACATTTGTTCACACTTCACGTTATCAAGAATTAAACAAAACAATTACGTTAAAACTATAGGTAAACACTTTGGCCCCTTATTCTAGAACGACAAATAAATCATTTCGGTCTGAAATCATTACCAATAAATGGATTCAGAACGAAGCTGGTTAGTTTCCGTTATAGAATAAGGGCCATGTGTTGCTAAAGTGTTGATAAGCTAGCCATTGTATTGCATGACAATTAGTATGCTGTGTTGAATTTGCTGCTCTATAGACCTTGAAACATCTGTAAAGACAAACCTAATGATCAATTGATCAAGGTGCAGTGCACAATTCTTTACCATAGAGAATTGACAAATACGTCAAAATAAGTGTTGAAGTTTGGTTGAAAATGTCTTGAATTAGAAGATATGCCGGTCGCAATCACCTTGCCAAATTTGAACTTGATCGGACAAACGGTTAATGTTTACTCTTCAACCAATCGAGGATTTTGAAGGCAACATTTTGCAGGATACATTTTGCCTGGGTGCAAACAATGAATTAACAAAAAAAGTGAAAATTAAAAGAGTAAACAAGAATGGTTGATGAGTTTATACAATATAAAATACAAATCTAAAAAATATTCATCTTGAAAGTTTCACCAACAGTTCTAATTAAATTGCTTTATATTTGAAAGTTGGAATGTTTTGTATTTGTATTTGGTGTTTCTGAAGTGACTATCTGAGCAATGTTTCATCACGATGAAGTGCATTCTTGAGCGAGGACCCAAGCTCGACTCTCGGTCGGATCAGTTCCTCTCCTCTTGCCAAGTCCAACTGCCAACTCCACTTTGTCATCAGCGACGTCGCCTCAACGCCGTCCTGCAGCTCGTTATGCCTGCTCAGCCAGAACAACGAGCTCTGTGATTACTAAGCGAGCGAGACGAGCGACTGGCAGTCGGTGAAGTCGTTCGGTAGGAATTGTGTCAAATGAAATGTATTGTTTTTTTTAAGAAGGCTCCGATTTGGTATTGAAACAGTAGTAACTTTTATCTGGTTGACACTTGCAGCAAAAGTGTTCTGTACATTACACAATAATATTATGATAACGGTCCGGTCAAGTAATGAATGGATAAGAATGAATGGGCGCGTAGGCATTGTTTGACGCAAACCCATATGTTCGATTCCGGTCCGATTCCGACAAGACTTCCATGTGCTCGATTCAAATGTGTTATCATCACTTCAATTGTTGCATAACCCTTGGAAATGTGCATGTTTTGTTTGATTTTTTTGTATTAATGTCAACAAAGAATGAATTAGGGGCAGGCTCACCTCCAACTACCATTTTTGGGATGGGAGCCTCTCAGAAAATCGCCTAATATTGTTGAGTGAAAAATTGCAGTCTCTAGTAGACGTTTTTGATCCAAGAATGATTAGTTGACGAATGTAAAAAGGTGTTGAGCGATGTGCAGAGGGAAACATGTGTGACGTGTTGTCATGTTTCGTCCAGACGTGATGACGTAGCTCCGCCTCACCGCAACATCCTTCCTCTTCCTGTCGCAGCTTGTCCACCCCTGCCACGGCGTGTTCCTCAAGCCTGTTGACAGTTCAGTAGCCTTTACTGCATTCATGTTTATGAGGTCAGGAGCTTTTCCTGCTTCTCAGAGTTCAGGAGTTTTTCCTGCTTGTCAAAGTTCAGGAGCTTTTCCTGCTTGTCGAAGTTTAAGAGCTTTTCCCTGCCTGTCAGAATTCAGGAGCTTTTCCTGCTTGTCAAAGTACAGGCGAGCTTTACTTCTCTCCTGCTGATGCCTTTGTCAAAGTTCAGGATTTTTTCCTGCTTTCCAAAGTTCAGAAGCTTTTCTTTCTGGACGAAGTTTATCATCGTTTTCTTGACTTGAATGTCTGCTTTTCAGAGTTTATGAGATTTTCCTTGACTTCATGTTGCTTAGCAAAGTTCATGAACATTTTCTTTACTCATGTAGATATGCATTTTTAAAGTTCGGAAGTTCCAACAGAATGTTTTGTGGTGTTGCTATGATATGTTGTATGTTGTAGCATATTGTCCTTTCGGTAACTTTTTGATTTCAACAATTGAAGAGTACATGGAAAGAACGCTATGAGTCACATTCGGATGAAACTGAGATAAACGAGGTTTTATGTTGAAACTTGTATCTATCTTCCATACAAATCTGTATTTCAATTGCGTTTTTCAAGACTTTGTGGCAATATTTTTAAAAAACCGAGGATATTTTCAGAAAGCTCATAAAAATCACTGAACGATTACACAAACTATTTTTTTCAATAAATGGACTCATAGCGTTCTTTCCCTGTACCCTTCAATTCCTTTATTTCTCCGTTACAATGGAAACCCATTAAAAAACACTTCGTGTAAAAATAACAGCCAAGTCTCTTAAACTAAAAAAAAATATGAAATCTAAAAATTCTGCACTGAAAAGTAGTGATATCAAAAAATGAGCCAAGTCAAAACTTTATTTGAAAATCAAAAAATACTTGGCGCATCGTGTATATAAAAAGCTTGGAAGTATAGGCCAATTATAAAATATACATAAAATATCCAAATACATAGTACACCTATAATGCCCTAAAAAAACGATGCGCCAAGTATTTTTTGATTTTCAAATAAAGTTTTGACTTGGCTCATTTTTTGATATCACTACTTTTCAGTGCAGAATTTTTAGATTTCATATTTTTTTTTAGTTGAAGAGACTTGGCTGTTATTTTTACACGAAGTGTTTTTTAATGGGATATCACTACTTTTTTTAGTTTATTCTTACAACTTGTGACAATCGAATGAACAATTACTATATCCTTAAAAAAAAAAAAAAAAATTACAATTTGGTTATTTTCATGAAGAATAGCAAAGGTTTCATTCCAATCGGTCAACCAAGTTCCGAGATATGGCAACATATCCGTTGTCAAAATGGCTGCTGAACTTTCTGCACTGCCACATAGAATTTATAACTATCAATGATGTGTATCATTTTAAGCTTTCTGAATATGTATTTATTGTATAGGAGGGGATTATAATAATTTATAAATTTGAATGACGTCATTTCCGGTCTCATAAATAGGAACATTCTAGTTTGACTGTTCCTATTCCATAGAGATGGCCTTCCGAATCGTTTCGCGCTAGTTTCATACCGATCTGTCAACCAGTTTTCGAGATATGGCGTTTCTTCCGGTTTCAAAATGGCTGCTGAAATCACTGACTCCTTGAATTATAATTTAAACATGATTACGTTTTATTATAAGCTGTCTGAAATAGTATATTTATTGCATCAACATGTAAATTTGTGAGATTCTTAAAAAGTGTGACGTCATTTCCAGTTTTGGTATGGAAAACTGCAAATATTATTGATGATAATACATAAAGTTGACCGTCTAAATTGTTTAGCGCTGGTTTCGTTCAAATCTATTTAGCCGTTATTGATATATGATGTCACTTCCGGTTTCAAAATGGCGGCTTCCGGTTGGTTTTATAACAAGTCAAATGAGATATCAAAAGTACATACGTTACATAAATATCAAAATAATCGGATCAAATTTGTTGCCGAAATGCCAATCGATGTATTTCAAATTTCATGACGTCATTTCCGGTTTCGTTAACATAAATTTTAGTCTGTTGCTATTTATAATCCATATAGTTGACCGTCCGAATCGTTTGGCGCTATTTTCGTTCCAATCAGCTCAGCCGTTTTCGAGATATGATGCCACTTCCGGTTTCAAAATGGCGGCACAAAAAAGTCAAGGGGGGAGGGCAAATCAGACGCCAAAAGTGCACACGTGGTAAAAATTTGAGATCAATCGGTTAAGCCGTTTAGGCTGTGGCCTGTTTACCGGATTTGAATTCCAGGATACTACTACTACTACTACTACTAAGATTATTATTATTATTATTATGAAAACCGCCCTAAAACACGGTTTTCACGGCCCTCTAGCTCGCAAAGGGCGTAACCTATTGTTCCCAAATTTGGTATATGTTGTAGGGTGGGCCATTGCTCGAAATTGAGATATTTCCCAACAATGTGAGATTCCCCAATTTTAAGATCCAGTAGGCCGAAAATGCCACTTTGATGCCTACAGTAAAAGTGGGTTTGCTCCAGCCTTTATATGAGAGTGTGCGCGCGCCGTACGACTTGGCTGGCGTGGAGCGACCGCTCCACTAGATAAGTTTCACGGGAGGTCGTCCAATGCAAGGTGAAGTTCAATCTAGGATATTTCCTCTCTAAGAAAACAATAACCTAGTTCCAGATTAACAAAATCGAAGAAGTTTAGTGATCCTAGTTCACTTAAATTTAGTCTTTTCCAACTATATGAAGCTATATTTCTGTTAAAAGTTAGGTTGACATCTCACTGGAAATAAGAAACTTGTCCAAGTTTATAGAAACGGGAATAGTTATGTTCCTAACAACGCGTTATTTGACAGTTCTCTCCCAAACCTAAATGTTCAGTTGTCGTCTTGACTATTACTCGTATTATTGGTTCTTGTTCAAACGTGAACGTAAAGTCAATGGTGAAATCAAACGGTTGCAAGTGGAAGGTCTTCTTAAACACGACGTCGTTCAGCACCGCCTCCATGGCGACCATGACAAGAGCGTCCTTTAGGACGTCGTTCAGCCTCGGTACACGACGCCGTGGAGGTGATGCATGCGTCGACGTCCATCACCGCCTCCTGGACAGCCATGTCTGTCGCAACGCGCAGTGATTAGGGCGACGCGTGCGTCATCAACGGAGGTCCTCTGCTCGGGCGCTCTGCCCAGTTGGCAGCCGCGCAAGTGATCGCCGCCGTCCCCACGTTGCCACGTCGTGCACCACGTTGTCGGACTTCTTCTCTCACACATCTCTGGCTGAGGAAACACACGTATCCATGGTTTTCGTAGTTTTCCAATTCGTTAGCGTAATTGCTGGGCTTGTTCCTGTACCTAATGTCGTCGAGAATACGTAGCAATATGGCCTTGGGCGTCACAAGGTGAGGGGGGGGGGGGGGGTTGTTTTAACTTTTCAGAGTGAATTATTTTCCCGGATATTTTGTGTAAATATCTCTGAATGTTCCTGTGTTTATGATTCTAAAAAGTTTAATTAAGAATATTGCTGACATCGATAGAAAACACAATTCATAATCCTTTTTCTGATCCAAAACTCACCAAAATGCTCGGAATCGAGTAATAAAACTACCAAAAATCCCGGGGCTAGTCGCCCCAGACCCGCGTGTGCGTGAGACCTTCCCCCCCGTATTCCGTTGACATTTGACAACCCCCCTCCCCCCTCCCCCTGGCAGTAATCCTGCGGATCCCATGAACAACACTCTGACTTGACACTGTGGAGGGCCGGGTTCGATTCTCCGGGGTTCTTCCTGACTGAGTGTTGTCAAAGTTTCCCTCAGTCGAGAGTCAAGTGCTACGACCACCTCCTTCCCAACGCCCCCCGCCTCCCACATTCTTCATCTCTTAATCACAATTAAAGAGACTAAACCTACACTTCCCCCGCCCCACCATCACGTAAAGAGCGTCAACTTCCAATGCTGCCAATGCTAATCCTTGAAGCACAAAACAGTCATCTGAGTTACTACCGCGAGCGCCATCATCTTCGACGTGACAATGAAAGTAAATGAACAGTCGATGGCTCAGTCGATACATTATCGTCAATATCCGGATAGTAAACGCATTAAATACGTTAAATGTAATTAAAAATACATTTGTTTATGCATTTGTATATTTATTGACAAATATATACGTATTTATTTATATACATATTTACATATTTAGATTATTATATACATAACGAATAGTTCTCTCAGTTCCCACCACCACAGCATTTCAGGAGCGCTGCGGTTCGTAACTCAGATTTTTAAATTTTAGAACGATTCGGATTGGCCATTTTTAAACCGCGAAAATATGGAAGTTGACGCTCTTTACGTGTGGTGGGGTGGGGGAAGTGTAGGTCTAGTCTCTTTAATCACAATAAATCATTAATCCGGCGCCATTTGCATCGTTGCAGAACAGTGAGACGTTAAACACCGCTAGAAATACATCTGGAATTGTTGTTCAACACCTCCAATCATTTCATCGTGATCATGGAGTTTGTTGAACGACAGAATGAAGATATTCTCTTTGAAAATCATTTCTTGTCAGTTGTAATGGAGTTCCTCGCTTTGTATTGTGCCCACATTATTGCCTTGTCGACGGGGACCTCAAACCGGAGTACGTCGCCCAAGACATCAGTGTAACTTCATCGACGGACTCCTCGATGCATAATATCAACTGTCATATCGCTATAGGGTCCTCGACGACAGATACTCGGTAATCGCCCTCCCCATCGCCATCGCCTCCCTCATGCACGTCAACCCCCTAGCGACGGGTAGTGGCCGGTCCTCACGCTCGGTAATCGCCCACCCCATCGCCATCGCCTCCCTCATGCACGTCAACCCCCTAGCGACGGGTAGTGGCCGGTCCTCATGCTCGGTAATCGCCCACCCCATCGCCATCGCCTCCCTCATGCACGTCAACCCCCTAGTGACGGGTAGTGGCCGGTCCTCATGCTCGGTAATCGCCCACCCATCGCCATCGCCTCCCTCATGCACGTCAACCCCCTAGCGACGGGTAGTGGCCGGTCCTCATGCTCGGTAATCGCCCACCCCATCGCCATCGCCTCCCTCATGCACGTCAACCCCCTAGCGACGGGTAGTGACAGGCCCTCATGCACGGTAATCGCCCACCCCATCGCCATCGCCTCCCTCATGCACGTCACCCCCTAGCGACGGGTAGTGCTGGCCCTCATGCTCGGTAATCGCCCACCCCATCGCCATCGCCTGCCTCATGCACGTCAACCCCCTAGCGACGGGTAGTGACAGGCCCTCATGCACGGTAATCGCCCACCCCATCGCCATCGCCTCCCTCATGCACGTCAACCCCCTAGCGACGGGTAGTGACAGGCCCTCATGCACGGTAATCGTCCACCCCATCGCCATCGCCTCCCTCATGCACGTCAACCCCCTAGCGACGGGTAGTGGCCGGCCCTCATGCACGGTAATCGCCCACCCCATCGCCATCGCCTCCCTCATGCACGTCAACCCCCAAGCGACGGGTAGTGCTGGCCCTCATGCTCGGTAATCGCCCACCCCAACGCCATCGCCTCCCTCATGCACGTCAACCCCCTAGTGACGGGTAGTGTCGGCCCTCATGCACGGTAATCGCCCACCCCATCGCCATCGCCTCCCTCATGCACGACAACCCCCTAGCGACGGGTAGTGCCGGCCCTCATGCACGGTAATCGCCCACCCCATCGCCATCGCCTCCCTCATGCACGTCAACCCCCTAGCGACGGGTAGTGACAGGCCCTCATGCACGGTAATCGCCCACCCCATCGCCATCGCCTGCCTCATGCACGTCAACCCCCTAGCGACGGGTAGTGCTGGCCCTCATGCTCGGTAATCGCCCACCCCAACGCCATCGCCTCCCTCATGCACGTCAACCCCCTAGCGACGGGTAGTGCCGGCCCTCATGCACGGTAATCGCCCACCCCATCGCCATCGCCTCCCTCATGCACGTCAACCCCCTAGCGACGGGTAGTGCCAGCCCTCATGCACGGTAATCGCCCACCCCATCGCCATCGCCTCCCTCATGCACGTCAACCCCCTAGCGACGGGTAGTGCCGGCCCTCATGCACGGTAATCGCCCACCCCATCGCCATCGCCTCCCTCATGCACGTCAATCTCGATCACGGGGCCGCGTCAACAAATGACGTCGCCTTTTTTTTGTTCCTCGTCGAGGGCACGATCGCGGACCTCCGCGACGGAGATATTGGGTATTGGGTCGTGGAGTGGGAGGCGTCGGGCTCGTGCATGTTCGTGCTACGTCGTGCCGGCGTCCTCGGCGTCGCGGGGCGGGTAGGGGGGTCTGGAGCGACGCCGAGTGCGACGTCGGCGTCGATGCTGTATACCAAGTTGGTGCCACGGACGTTGGTAGCGCGACGTTAGGAGGTAAGATCCGTCCCATAATAACCGGTTTCCCAGTATAGCATTTAGATTTATTTTCAAACTGACAATTATTTTTGGTAACTTTCGGGTGTAATGACTGCATGCTGGTGCTTTAGGTTATACGTGAATCGATCAAAGCGTAGTAGGTCGGCTGGTCGGCGCTGGGTCGGTGTGTCTGGGAGTGAAATCATTTCTCTTCGACTTTGTTCTCTGAAGACAATGTCGCCGCGTTGCAAGTGAGTGATGCGTTATCTCGGCCGTGTTTCGAAATGTTGTGCGCTTATCGACGGGATCTCGACGGTGTGCAACGACGACGTCGTCCACGCAATGCGAGCGTCGACATGCGACGGACGACGTCATCTGGGCGACATAATCGCATCAATTCTTTACGAAATTGATGGGTTGTGACCGCACGTCGAGGTTCGCGATTTCCTGCGATATTTCATGCGTGACTTCGTTGTCGAGGATTTGTAGTTTTAATCAAAACAATTTCAATTTTATTGATGTTCTTACTTACAAATGATTTTTTATATCGTTGTTAATTTACAAGTTTGCAACAATACGAGTTGAATATAATCAGTCTAGAACATCCGCTGGCTGATGATTCAACGCCGAGAACTGCTGATATTGTTGAGCCCGTATCAACTTATGCGAATCGCATAACCGACAAATCTTATAGCTGGGATTTTAGTTAGTTATACCTATTCGTAACACAATACTTGAATTAACTCGATTTGCCATCGAATCTGGTTTTCCTGCATGATATTTTACTCTTTGTCTCATAATTCATTTTTATCCGTCAAAGAATGTCATGAACAAAAAAAGTGTCGTCGTTCTTTGTTCAAGAGGAAGTCAAGAGGACATTTGAGTGATTTTATAATCGTTGTGAAAAATGCTTGTGATATAAGAATGGTTGTGAGCCAAGTATACTGTAATTGTTGTGAAGAATTCTTGTTGTGAAGAATTCTGTCTGTAAGCTAAGAATGATTATGATATTGAATGTTGTGAAGAATGATTGTGAGATAAAGAATGATTGTGTTTTGAGAATGATCGTGAACTAAGAATGATAGTGCGCTAAGAATGATTGTGTTTTGAGAATGATTGTGAGCTAAGAGTGATAGTGATTTAAGAATGATTAAGCTAAGAGTGATAGTGATTTAAGAATGGTAGGGTTTTGAGAATGATAGTGCGCTAAGAATGATTGTGTTTTGAGAATGATCGTGAGCTAAAAATAATTGTGTTTTGAGAATGATCGTGAGCTATAAGAATGATTGAGTTTTGAGAATGATAGCGCTATGAATGATTGTGTTTTAAGAATGATCGTGAGCTAAGAATGATTGTGTTTTGAGAATGATAGTGCGCTAAGAATGATTGTGTTTTGAGAATGATTGTGAGCTAAGAGTGATAGTGATTTAAGAATGATTAAGCTAAGAGTGATAGTGATTTAAGAATGGTAGTGTTTTGAGAATGATAGTGCGCTAAGAATGATTGTGTTTTGAGAATGATCGTGAGCTAAAAATAATTGTGTTTTGAGAATGATCGTAAGCTATAAGAATGATTGAGTTTTGAGAATGATAGTGCGCTATGAATGATTGTGTTTTGAGAATGATCGTGAGCTAAGAATGATTGTGTTTTGAGAATGATAGTGCGCTAAGAATGATTGTGTTTTGAGAATGATTGTGAGCTAAGAGTGATAGTGATTTAAGAATGATTAAGCTAAGAGTGATAGTGATTTAAGAATGGTAGTGTTTTGAGAATGATAGTGCGCTAAGAATGATTGTGTTTTGAGAATGATCGTGAGCTAAAAATAATTGTGTTTTGAGAATGATCGTGAGCTATAAGAATGATTGAGTTTTGAGAATGATAGTGCGCTATGAATGATTGTGTTTTGAGAATGATCGTGAGCTAAGAATGATTGTGTTTTGAGAATAATATTAAGCTAAAAATGAGAGTGCTTTAAGAATGATTGTGTTTTTAGAATGATCGTATAAGCTAAGACTGATAGTGAGCTAAGAATGATAGTGAGCTAGAATGATAGTGATAGAAGACTGATAGTGAGCTAGAATGATAGTGATAGAAGACTGATAGTGAGCTAAGAATGATAGTGATTGAAGACTCACTATATAGTGACTCACTGATAGTGTGTGAGTGGCTCACTGATATTGAGCTAGAATGATAGTGATTTAAGAATGATAGCGATTGAAGAGTGATAGCGAGCTAGAATGATAGTGATCTGAGTTATGTGCAGTGCTGTTCTCGTGCTATCATGTAGCACAACACGCAGCCCTCCCACGCACTATCTGACTGATCTCTGAATGTATGCAAGGGGTTGCTTGGCTCAATACCGGGGAAGTGATGGGTTTCTGCCACTACTCGGGGTTTCCGTTCACTTGCCGATATTCCAATCTCATTTCTCATTTTCTCCTGCCAGTATCTTCATTTTCATTTTACTAAACGGTGTAATTTTGAACGCGCTGGGAAAAGCAATTTCATTCATCACTTTCTCATTACGGAACTTCGACATTGAACTTATATGCTGAAGTTTAAATCTTACTTTTAAAATTAATATCTTTTGAACTTGATAAAACTTTTCCAATCTTTTTCCAATACATTTTGATTGGCTCTCGTCTCGTTGTCCCATCAGATACAAAGTTTAGTGAAGCTAAATTTTGACTTGGGCCTAACATCACTTAGATATATCATAATTTTTCAGTTGTCTTAAATTCGTTCAGTCAAACACCATGTTTATTTCTATCGAGAAAAACGTAAACATTTTATGAACTCATTCGATTTTCCTCAGACTTGGCACGAAAGTTCAAGTAACCATTCAAGTAACTATACATTAATAATTGTAAAGTTTTGCTAAAGCATTTTTATTTGCAAAACTAGACAACTTGATTTTTTAAAAACGAATTGTAGGTCTTGACCTCGTTTATACAATAAACTTTTGTATATTTACAATAAGAGGAAAAAGTAGTGTTGTGAAATGTTGTTTTTCAACGGTGTACTCGCATAATGTGGCACTGTGTTGTGATGCAGAGACCGGCACCTCCACCATGATGCTAGGGGGTAGGGGGGAGGGTAATCACAGCATGAGGGTCACTGAGGTGTGTACAGAAGGCAGTGGAGGTGTGTACAGAAGGCAGTGAGCCAGGCAATCAATAGCGTTCAACTCGAGGATGCGGATTATTCAATTATCTCCCCCCCCCCCCCCACCCCCCCCCCCACCCACCTTCATAGCGCTTTTACCAGAGGACAGAGAAATGAGGCATAAAGGATTTTTACTGACTTTAATTATTATCACTTTGATTTTTGCGTGACAAAACATTTTCTTTTATAAATCTGTTTTAGATTCTTACAATAAAAATATTGACAATGTCGTCTTGTCCACGTACTTGTATACTCATTTCTTTTGAGAAAATTACTAAGTACTATCGAAGTTTATGAATTGACCGTGCAAACTGCGAATGTAATATGTAAATGAATACTCGGGACATGTCCAGCAAGAAGTGTGGCAGACGTTGAAGAGGAATTGCCCCGTGTAACACATGTTAGGGATGGAGGGTTGTTCGTTGGCAAGCTATCTCACTCACATACGCGAAGTAATCCTGCCCTCACCTTTGCCCTTTCAATTCGTGATCGGATCGACTTGACTTCTCCCGCAAGAACTTGTCAATCAGCAGGCGAATACGATGTTTAATCCTTGCGTGCAAGTGTCGAACAAGTCAGTCGTACAAGTCAGTCGTACAAGTCAGTCGTACAAGACAGTCGTACAAGTCAGTCGTTCAAGTCAGTCGTACAAGTCAGTCGTTCAAGTCAGTCGTACAAGTCAGTCGTACAAGACAGTCGTACAAGTCAGTCGTTCAAGTCAGTCGTACAAGTCAGTCGTACAAGACAGTCGTACAAGTCAGCCGTACAAGACAGTCGTACAAGTCAGTCGTACAAGTCAGTCGTACAAGTCAGTCGTTCAAGTCAGTCGTTCAAGTCAGTCGTTCAAGTCAGTCGTTCAAGTCAGTCGTTCAAGTCAGTCGTTCAAGTCAGTCGTACAAGACAGTCGTTCAAGTCAGTCGTTCAAGTCAGTCGTTCAAGTCAGTCGTACAAGTCAGTCGTTCAAGTCAGTCGTTCAAGTCAGTCGTACAAGACAGTCGTACAAGTCAGTCGTTCAAGTCAGTCGTTCAAGTCAGTCGTACAAGACAGTCGTTCAAGTCAGTCGTTCAAGTCAGTTGTTCAAGTCAGTCGTTCAAGACAGTCGTTCAAGTCAGTCGTTCAAGACAGTCGTTCAAGTCAGTCGTTCAAGTCAGTCGTTCAAGTCAGTCGTTCAAGTCAGTCGTTCAAGTCAGTCGTACAAGACAGTCGTTCAAGTCAGTCGTTCAAGTCAGTCGTTCAAGTCAGTCGTACAAGTCAGTCGTTCAAGTCAGTCGTTCAAGTCAGTCGTACAAGACAGTCGTACAAGACAGTCGTACAAGACAGTCGTTCAAGTCAGTCGTTCAAGTCAGTCGTTCAAGTCAGTTGTTCAAGTCAGTCGTTCAAGACAGTCGTTCAAGTCAGTCGTTCAAGACAGTCGTTCAAGTCAGTCGTACAAGTCAGTCGTACAAGTCAGTCGTACAAGTCAGTCGTACAAGTCAGTCGTTCAAGACAGTCGTTCAAGTCAGTCGTACAAGTCAGTCGTACAAGTCAGTCGTACAAGACAGTCGTACAAGACAGTCGTTCAAGTCAGTCGTACAAGACAGTCGTACAAGACAGTCGTTCAAGTCAGTCGTTCAAGTCAGTCGTTCAAGTCAGTCGTACAAGTCAGTCGTTCAAGTCAGTCGTACAAGTCAGTCGTACAAGTCAGTCGTACAAGACAGTCGTACAAGACAGTCGTTCAAGTCAGTCGTTCAAGTCAGTCGTTCAAGTCAGTCGTTCAAGTCAGTTGTTCAAGTCAGTCGTTCAAGACAGTCGTTCAAGTCAGTCGTTCAAGACAGTCGTTCAAGTCAGTCGTACAAGTCAGTCGTACAAGTCAGTCGTACAAGACAGTCGTACAAGACAGTCGTTCAAGTCAGTCGTTCAAGTTTTAGTCAGTCGTACGAAACAAAACGACGTACCTACTTCAAAAGGAATGGTTTACTTTGCTCAGAAACACATTTATATCGTTATGTCATTGATTAAAAAATTAGATACAAAATGAACTGTTTTTAACGAAACTAATGAAACCAAGAACTACAACTTCCTTGAATGAAACGCTGCGGTCGGTCGCACTGTCATTGAATTAATGCTTCTTTATTCGTCCTCTTCTTCTTCTTCTTCTTCTTCTTCTTCTTCTTCTTCTTCTTCTTCTTCTTCTCTATCGTCTCAATTTAATTCAACTTCGTTTGTTTCCCTCGCAATACTTCATGCACTTTTGAGCACTAATGCTCTCTTTTAAATCTCGTTCAATTACTTTCATCCCCTTCCTTCTCACCTGGTGTTTAAACTCTTCTTTGTCCTCTCCAACATTCTTCTCAGCTAACTCGGAGCCACTCTTCCTCTCACAAACCACATCAATTCTCTCTCAAGCTTGTACTTTATAAACACAATATTCCTCATCGAATTACCTTCTCCATCTTCGCACCCTGCAAGAAATCCATCTCTCATCTGTCTCTTTTAAAATATCAACAAATATTTTGTTAAAATTATAATTTTTTTATCTACAAACAATATCTCGATTTTTCCGTCCCATACAGTCTTCCGCTTCTTTGGCGAGCCATTACATGGTCCAGGATCATTTCTCACTTCTTCAGAGCTTTTATCCAATCATTGATCATTTCCTCATGATCTGAAGTATCATGCAATGAAACATGAATGATAATGTTTTCGTTTGCTGAGAAACCGTCTCTCTGGATGCAACATCGGCGACAATCGTGTCCAACTCTTGCTTTTCCCCCGGTTTATTTGTTTTCAATGCGTTTCCCTGGCAGCTGCTCGTCTTCTGGAGCTAATGTTTGGTGATGATGCGATTAGTGGATGGTGTCGGGAAGAGAGGGAGAGAGAGAGAGAGTCTGGTCCATGGCACGAGCACACGGCAGCAGCTGGAGTCGGGCCCCACAGGGCGGAAATCCGGCGTCACACCCCCGCCCCCCCCCCCCCCCCCCCCCCCGGCCGCGTGTCTGCCGGCCTGGAGGCCTCCTGGAGGTGACTGACGGAGTCCCGAGTATCACTCCCGTGTTTGTGCAGTGAACCGAGACGTCGCGTGGATCAACAGAGTGCGACGAGACGCGTCCTGATGATGATCAGGAGGTCGAGCAGATGAGGCAGATGATCAGGAGGTCCAGGCAGATGATGCAGATGATCAGGAGGTCCAGGCAGATGAGGAGGCAGATGATCAGGAGGTCGAGCAGATGAGGCAGATGATCAGGAGATCCAGGCAGATGAGGATACAGATGATCAGGAGGTCCAGGCAGATGAGGAGGAGGTCCAGGCAGATGAGGAGGAGGTCCAGGCAGATAATCAGGATTCAGGAAGTCCAGGCAGATTATTAGGAGGCAATGATTAGGCTTCAGGCAAGGCGTGTTGAAGACATGGGGGGGGGGGGACAAGAGCAAAGTCCCCGTGAAAGTTTTCTATCAAAGCTACCTATTTGTATTGGTGCGATATTGAGTCATTACACCAAGTTATTATAAAAGAAAATAATATTTTTATGTATCAAAATGCAAAAGAATATCTTTGATGAATTCAAAACTTACCGAGATTTCGTCTTCTGAGATCTGAGAAGGAGGATAAGTAACAGTAATTAACAGTACTTTTGGTCTCATCAACGGGGTACAAAGCATATCCGTTACGGTGCATTGGTGTGAGGGGTGGGGGAGTAGAAGTAGTTGACCCTACAGGGCATTATGAATCGTCTTGGGGACGCTCAAATGACTCTGTGAAGGGGAGGGGGGGGGGGGGGGGGGGGTTGTTTTGTATGTCTCGATTTTGAATCTCACAGCCTTCTGTAGTTTCTCAACACATGCGAATGCTGATCAGCATTCTGTGAGCCTTCCAAGCGGTGCGTCGTTAATGCCCAATAACAAATAAACATATCCCATTGTTGACGCGTAGTTGGACGTCCGCGCCGTGCCAAAACGTTTTGTTTACACTTCTGGCGGCGACTTGTAATTACCCCGTTGCTTCTTCATTCATCCCGCGCTGTATCGAGGTGTCTGGATCTGAATCCTCCTCCAGATGACACACGGGGTCCTGCAGATGTCCCCCCCCCCCTCCCCCGCCGGGTGTTCGCCAGCTGACGAGCCATCTTGTCGTCGCGAGCCTCATTCAGAGCGCGACACAGGATTGGTCGACGGCGTGACGTCACCGCCAATCGATGAGAGGTAGCGACCATCTGGGGGCTGCTCGACAGACTCGCTCGTCAGTCGCTAGCGGAGCGAGCACGGGGACAGATCGGTGTCAGTGTCGTGTCGTGTTGTGTCGTGGAGGCGCTGTGTTCGAAGCCAGGTGAGAGCGGCCTTGCTGCGAGGGAGTATCGATCCCCGGGGTGGCGAGGGAATCAGGTCAGCGCAGTGCACGGGGGTGATTTGACCTTGCGAGACTCGCGTCACGTCATCGAGTATCCGGATATGCGTCACACACGTGGTGCCGGGCATTGACGATCTGATGGGGGCGATGTGGTCGCGATGTCTTGTCCGTGTCCTGGCGTCGTAATCGTGGTCGTGGAGGCGTGGGCAGATAAACTCAACCCTTGTGATCGGTTTCTTTGCCTAGCAGAAAGGCGGGATTCGTTTTCGTTGGTGTCTATCAAGTTCAACCGATCGATAGTTTTCTTCTCGTATCTTAACTCTTGGTCCTCCAAAATCTGCTATTGATTTACCTGTCAAGATAATTTAACGGAGGAAATTCGCTTTGGATTTTCATTCCGGAGGTCACTGGTTCGATTCCCGTGGCCGTCCTTCAGGACTGAGTTTATCCTTGGTTTCTCTCAGTCGAGAGGCAAATGTTGGGAAGGTTCCCTACTAATAGACCACGACCGCCTGCTTCTCACCATCATCATTATTGTCCTAATCGCAGAACAGTGATACGTTAAACACCACTAACGTATGATTATTTTTGTACACTGAATTATTCCTAAATTTGAATTGTTTCTACGAGTTATTTGTATTATAATAATGTAATCAGGGCTGTTTGACGTTTTATTGCCCCACATTCACGGTCACTTGGAACCGCTTGCATGCGAATGACGTTGTTTTATTATTTGGCATCACGTGACAGGCTCGGGATTGATTGGCCCTTCACATCCTGGCGCAGGAATGCCGTGGAATTCCGCGTGGAAAACCGATCACTCTGGGAATACCGCGATGCCACTTGGCGATAGCGCGAAGTTCGATTTCATCCGTATCGCAGATCTTCAACTTTTAACTAGTTTCACTAATGAGAGGGAAGTGATTGGCGGGCGACACTCAGTAAGTTCAGGAGGCCAAGTCTTGAAACTTACGCTTTCAGGACGCAAACGCTCTAGGACGTCAACAAGTCCCATTTACTGTAAGAATGGCGACCTTGAAATCTACTGTCAACTGTTTAGCTATTCATTTTGAATAAGGTTTTAACGTTTAATGACTGTATAACATCTGAAATAATAATTATAATGTTAATAAATTGTTTCCAATAGATTGCTGGATGACAATCAAATAAGTGACTTAAATTAATGATTCAATGTCGATCACTCTTACAGTGAATGGGACTTTATGACGTCCGAGAGCGTTTGCGTCCTGAAAGCGTAAGTTTCAAGACTTGGCCTCCAGGACAACACGGCGGACAATCTGGGAACAATCATTCAAATTGAATACAATTCATTCACAGTTTGTTTAAATTTTATTATAAATGTAGGTAAGATTTGTATTTCTAAATCGTAGTGAAGTCAGAACTTGATCTTGAAACGTTATTATAATATCACAATCATTAGGGAAACTGCACATTACATCACAGCTGACCGAATTCTCACTGGGGGACAAATGCTCTGAGAATAAATAATGAGTAATCATTATTAATTTTTTAAGTCATTTGATAACAGTTATGTCTTTCTTTTTAATATCTTTCTGGCACAACTATTTAAAATACTAGGAAAACGCTCAGTGTATCGCGTTGATGAGCGAGCACGGGTACGTGTAAATTGGCTGCTATTGCTTAGCATGACGTCACGGCCTAGGAACCACCTTGGGTACGCCTCTCCAACCCGTAGATGCATATCTCGAACGCAGTGAGTGTAGATGTCTATGGTTGGTCTTAATGATCTTGCAAAATATGAGTTTGATCAGATTTACCGAAGACCATTTTCATTTTTCAACCTATAAGGAGATTTTTATTTTATCAATACCATGGTTCTCATACAAGGTCATGGGGTGTATCCACCAATAACTAGGGCATTTTTACATAAAAGAACCGACTTGCCAAGTCCGACGCTCAGTCGTTTTTCTCTCCTCCACTTCTTCTCCTTCCTCTTCTTCCTCTTCTTCTTCTTCTTCTTCATCTGATTCTTCTTCTTCTTCTTCTCCTTCTTCTTCCGTTTCCGTTCTTTCCAGAACGTTCCTCCATCTATCACTATCCTCCCACCATTTTTCGTCCCTTACCCTTTCCCAAGATTCTCCTCTTTCTTCCACAGCCACCTTCACTCCACTCATCCACTTCGTTCGCGGTCTCCCTGCTTTTCTTTTTCCTCCCCTTGCTACTCTATCTGCCTCCCTTCTTGGTATCCTCTCTTGTCCCATCCCTTTCAATCCTTTTCCCTTTAAATTTATTTAAATTTTAACCAATGAATGGATTTCAAAAAAATTTGGGTCTGCAAACAGAAAAGGTTGTCTCTACATGTGTGCAAAATTTCAGATCGATCGGTGAAACGGTGTGACTTCTAAATTGGTCCAGGTAGCAGCAAAAAAAACAAACAAAAACAAAACAGAGGTCTGTATCAAAAGAGTCAAAAGGACTCTCGCTTGCTTCGCTCGCTCAACAATTTAATTGTTGGAATGCCTGATGAACCGGTGAATAAACAAGATTGTGGTCTGTTACTGTTCTGTGCCTATAGTAACCACGTTCATTGTAGCTATTCTATCGAAAAATGAGTTTACATTGCTTTCATACAAATTTACAAATATGTGTAGATATTTTAGGTACCTACTGCGTCGTTTTTCGAAATTGTTTTCGAATGGATTATAAAAAAAAAAAATCGCGAATAGTTGATCACTTGAGAAATGATCCGCTAGGTCCTCCATGGAGTTTGTCCTAATGTTGGAGACAACAACTCTGTGAGATGCAACTAACAGCTGTGCTCTGAGCTGGTCTCGACGCCGGCGCTTGTAGTTGTCGGCGTGCATGCCATTGAGTCATCGGCGCCGTGATCCACGCGCACCCGCCAGGTCAAGGTGCTCCTCGATCAGCCATGACGTCGCGACGCTGCTCCTCGGCGTCGATTGTTCCCTAGCATCATCTTTGTCCTTGGCAGAACTTGCCGAACTCTCTGTCCAAGTCGTCTTTGTGTCGAGAACTTGGTTCGATGTTCAATCATGACGTCGTGTTGCGCAATCGAAGTTGTACTCCGTGCACTGATGACAGGATTCAATCTTGGTTGAACTGTTGGTTGAGCAACTTTAGTTACTCTAACCAAGTGCCAACAAATAGTTGTAACACATGTGGACATTATTTCTGTACCTCAGAGGTAGAAGGCCAGAAGTCAATTTCAATGGAGGTGTGCTCAAGACCCAGTAATGCCCTATCAATCTTGAGTCATTGTGTAGGAGAATACTGCAATTGCACAATGGATAGAGCTTGATTACATCATTCCAAAAGCGATAGCAATCCAAAATCAAGATAATTGACTTCCGGCCTTCTACCTCTGAGGTACACAATTATTCTCCTCATTTGCATCTAGGTAAAGTTACGCCCATTTCTTGTGGAAGACGTTTAGTGTTTCAATTTCTACCCAATAAACGTTCGTTACCGAAATGACCGTTGATTTTAAATAGGTAACTTGTGTATTTGACACTGACTTTTGATGAATGTTTTCACGTAACATTTGATGATCGCATGGATGCCACATCGCTGTGCTGACGATCGAACTTCACCCCCACGTGCTCACCCTGACGACCACAACTCTTATTTTAATATTGTCCACATTCGGCCGGGCTATCTTTAGCCCTGCCCACGCAAGCCGGCGCTCATTGTTATTTCACGAGTGATAGCCCGGAGTTCGTGCCTCGGCCGTGGCTATCGGCGCCGTGTGATCTTATCGCGAGGAGCTGGCAACAGCGCAGGGCACTTGCCATCAGATATCGCGAGGACCTGGCAACAGCGCATCTGATAGTAAGGCGAGGAGCTGGCAACATGGGTTCTCTGTTTTTGCTTTTGCCTGCAGTGCCCAGGTCAAACCTTCCAACAAATCAATCTGAAATGTTGTACACACACTAATGTCATCAGCGTTCCCAGGTATTACTTTTGAACGAGATCCTGTAATTTTTGTGATTTTTTTGAAAATTAAAAGTGGAACCGTTTGACTGTTTAACTTAAAACTTTCATCGTTTTAAAACTTTTCATCGTCATTGAGACCAACACTCTGTTTATTTTTGCAAATTTTCAGAATAATCTGTAGTTATCTTCAAAAGTTATTGACATTTTATGAACATTTTATAATAATCTTGAAATATTTGCAAGTTTATGCCAAGAATGTTTAGTTATTTTATAACTGCTCTCTTGACGCTGTAGAGGAGAAACTTGCAAACGCATATCAAATCGCATGCAATACGAAGGCTCGCTTATCAACGCGTTACACAAAGCGTTTTCTAGTAGTTTGGCAACATGGCTTGCTATATGATAGCCTGGCAACATGGCTTGCTATATGATAGTCTGGCAACATGGCTTACTATATGATAGTCTGGCAACATAGCTTGCTATCTGATAGTCTGGCAACATAGCTTGCTATCTGATAGTCTGGCAACATGGCTTGCTATATGATAGTCTGGCAACATGGCTTGCTATATGATAGTTTGGCAACATGGCTTGCTATATGATAGTCTGGCAACATGGCTTACTATATGATAGTCTGGCAACATAGCTTGCTATATGATAGTCTGGCAACATGGCTTGCTATATGATAGCCTGGCAACATGGCTTGCTATATGATAGTCTGGCAACATGGCTTGCTATATGATAGTTTGGCAACATAGCTTGCTATATGATAGTCTGGCAACATGGCTTGCTATATGATAGTTTGGCAACATGGCTTGCTATATGATAGTCTGGCAACATGGCTTGCTATATGATAGTTTGGCAACATGGCTTGCTATATGATAGTCTGGCAACATGGCTTACTATATGATAGTCTGGCAACATAGCTTGCTATATGATAGTCTGGCAACATGGCTTGCTATATGATAGCCTGGCAACATGGCTTGCTATATGATAGTCTGGCAACATGGCTTGCTATATGATAGTTTGGCAACATAGCTTGCTATATGATAGTCTGGCAACATGGCTTGCTATATGATAGTTTGGCAACATGGCTTGCTATATGATAGTCTGGCAACATGGCTTGCTATATGATAGTTTGGCAACATGGCTTGCTATATGATTGTCTGGCAACATAGCTTGCTATCTGATAGTCTGGCAACATGGCTTGCTATCTGATAGTTTGGCAACATGGCTTGCTATCTGATAGTCTGGCAACATGGCTTGCTATATGATAGCCTGGCAACATGGCTTGCTATATGATAGTCTGGCAACATGGCTTACTATATGATAGTCTGGCAACATAGCTTGCTATCTGATAGTCTGGCAACATGGCTTGCTATATGATAGTCTGGCAACATGGCTTGCTATATGATAGTTTGGCAACATGGCTTGCTATATGATAGTCTGGCAACATGGCTTACTATATGATAGTCTGGCAACATAGCTTGCTATATGATAGTCTGGCAACATGGCTTGCTATATGATAGCCTGGCAACATGGCTTGCTATATGATAGTCTGGCAACATGGCTTGCTATATGATAGTTTGGCAACATAGCTTGCTATATGATAGTCTGGCAACATGGCTTGCTATATGATAGTTTGGCAACATGGCTTGCTATATGATAGTCTGGCAACATGGCTTGCTATATGATAGTTTGGCAACATGGCTTGCTATATGATTGTCTGGCAACATAGCTTGCTATCTGATAGTCTGGCAACATGGCTTGCTATCTGATAGTTTGGCAACATGGCTTGCTATCTGATAGTCTGGCAACATGGCTTGCTATATGATAGTCTGGCAACATGGCTTACTATATGATAGTCTGGCAACATAGCTTGCTATCTGATAGTCTGGCAACATGGCTTGCTATATGATAGTCTGGCAACATAGCTTGCTATCTGATAGTCTGGCAACATGGCTTGCTATCTGATAGTTTGGCAACATGGCTTGCTATCTGATTGTCTGGCAACATAGCTTGCTATCTGATAGTCTGGCAACATGGCTTGCTATATGATAGTCTGGCAACATAGCTTGCTATCTGATAGTCTGGCAACATGGCTTGCTATCTGATAGTTTGGCAACATGGCTTGCTATCTGATAGTCTGGCAACATAGCTTGCTATCTGATAGTCTGGCAACATGGCTTGCTATATGATAGTCTGGCAACATAGCTTGCTATCTGATAGTCTGGCAACATGGCTTGCTATCTGATAGTCTGGCAACATGGCTTGCTATCTGATAGTCTGGCAACATGGCTTGCTATCTGATAGCAAGGCGAGGCTGGATTGGTTGTAACCATGGTGGTATATAGGTTAGGTGAGTGAACCAAAGCTGAGGCAGTGGTACAAGAACGCACGCGGTTCCGCGCGCTGCCGCAGCGCGCGCTGCGATCACCCGGTCTGACGCTTGCAATGCAAGCATATGCAAGGACGAGGATTTCGCTGACGGCAAAGTGCTATTTCACGCCGCGTTCATTTCTACACTTACGCATATTGTGTGTTCACAAACGATAATAATTGTTTACGTATCAGTTTAAGCAATACGCTATTTGTTATACTTATGTAAAAATACAATTAATGTTCTATCACTGTTTTCATTGATTTTTAGTACTGTGCACTGAATGGTTGATATTTGAAATTGCACACGATAAACTATTTCAAACTGAAATGTTACTATTACACATAGGTAGGCAATTAAAATTATGTTTTACGATGTCGTTAATTTTGATAACTTTTTCTTGGTTTGATTTCACTTCAGAGACATTGTTGTTTGTTTGCAATGTTGTCGCATTCTTTAGTTTAAATGTAGTTATGAATAATCAACATCATCTTTGTGAGCACACGAAAAAATTAATTGCCCTTTGTCCAAATACACTGTTCAATGATTCTTCATAACAATCTGGGCTCATTAAGTTCCCGTGATGGAGGCACTTCTGGCAAGATGGCTATTATCAGTCCACAGATAATACATATTTTTCATTACCTTTAATTTGTAAGATATTATCTATAGTCTTGACTTTGTGACATCTACATTCATTGTGATCTCAGGGTGAACATAATTTTTCGTCATTTGGTATGCACAAACAGTGTTGCATCATGGCATCCTTGAAGGGGGGGGGGGGGGGGGGGGGGGGGGGGAGCCGAACATTTTACAAACCCTACTTTTTCCCTACTTTGACACCTTTTGCACTGTCAAACTTGTCATTATAGACCTCCTTTAGATTGCAGATATGACAGACCCAACATGCTTTATAAGTTAATTTGAAACTAATCTAAGATAGTCAGTTATAAAAAATTTCGCCGCGCGGCAGTTTTCTGGGGGTCAAGAACCCATTGAGCCCGGCTAGACCACTTATTTTTGCAAAATCTGTTTGCCCCCCCCCCCCCCCCTCTCCCCCCCCGGGCTAAATTGTTGAAATTCATTCAACACTGTGCATAAAAGTATGATTTTAATTATTAATAATGTCGGCAATGCGTAGACACGTCACGTTCATATTTATTGGCATAAGTCGATATCGTATTACTATTACTATTATCATATTAATATTATCATTAATTACAATTATGTTTTCCACAGACAGTTAATTATGTGACATATTGTCCAGTCTTTCATGTGTTGCTTTGCTATCTATACTTTCATTGTGATCTTGTGAAATATAATTTATCTATATGTATACCTTCGCCGCGTGAGATACGTAAGGACATAATATCATACTTATATCATATTATCATAATAAAACAAATGCATTTTTATGCAAAAAACCCTGAAGAAGCTAGGAATCAGCTGATCAACATGATGTCATTCTTTATTCTAATTGGCTGAATGGCTGTAAAGGAAGGCGGGGTCTACGCCGCGTGAGTCGAGCCGAGGCGGCCGCGATCTGAGGCAAATGTATTTGAAAATTTGTGTAGACGAAACTATTCAATATTATTGCATGCCGTTTCTTTTGTTATGGCAGTCGAGAAGTTGGGAATGTTACGAAAAAATGGCAACTGCTTGGTTTGTATATTCTTGCCGGAATTGAGTGTTATGTTTTCAATTTGGCGGAATTTTAATCAAGTCGAAATAAAAAAATAATTTTGACCATTATATGTTGACATTTTGACCATACATGCAGCGACAAATATGTTCATGACATTGTCAGCTATATTATGTTTTTTTAAGATTTGTTTTAGCTCGTCTAGTTTTGGACATAGAGCTGATTTTATGAATAAGGGTAGTTATCCCCGTTTTTGTTGAATTTAAGGGTGAAGGAGTCAAACCACAACTTGCCAACGGTTCTTTTTGGATTCAGCGCGTCAAAATACATAGGAATATCGACGTTGGCAACTTTTAACAGACCTTCCCGCCAAGTTGTGATGTTTTACTTCTGTTCCGCGACTATCAGCCCGCCGTGCATCAGACCGGGTGACGCTCACGCGCCTGGCGGTGGAACTGTGAACAGCGTGCCTTTTGAGACCGCGCGGGCAATGGGAACGAGATGGTCGTTCTCTCACCTAACCTATATACCACCATGGTTGTAACCGAGACGCGCTCTTGTTTATGAAAATCAGCTCACTTTGTATAATCTTGACATTATTTTCTTGCGTTATACTTTGAAATTCAAATACTACTTCGGTGTTGTCTATGTTTCTATTGGCGGAGAGAAATGAGGAAAGAATACAAATTAATTATACGTAACTTCGCCCTGCATAACCAGGAAATGGAACTTTTTACGGATTCGTTATTATTTGATGATACACACGATTATAAGTTGAGATTTCTTGGTTATTTTTGTGGTGTTTGACGTACTGCTGTGCGAAGGCTAATAAGTCCTGATGATGATGAAGAATAGGTTAAGATAGGCGCTGGGAAGGAGGTGGTCGTGACATATTAATATGTAACCTTCCCATCATTTGTCTCTCGACTGAGGAAAACCACAAATAACCTCAGTCAGGATAACCGGCCCGTAAGTCGAACCTTCCAGACCATTAGAACTGTTGATTTATTTCATATTTATCAATGTCATAAAGTGAGGAAACTCTTGTCTTGTTTGTTTCTGTTGTTTTGGAAATCATGAAAGCAAAATCACTGCTCGAGGGCTAAAGTGACGCACTTGTAATTTCAAAAGTTTAATTAACAATCGATTTATGAAGTCCGCCACAAAGACGAAGATATTTTGAGATATCGAAGAAAGTGTGACGACACAATAGCGACATTATTGACTAATTATCCAATTAGTGTAAAACTATTACTTTCTCTCCCTCCCCTCCCCCAGCCGGGCACGTGTCCCCCCCCCCCAGCCTCATGGACCGCGGGAGGGGAGGGAGATTGCTTCTCGCAAGATCAAATGTCCCAAGGCGATGCTGAGACTCTGGAAGATAGTTTCATCCCTGCGTTGCGTCCAGGAATGTCACTAATACGTGAGAATGTGTTATTGATGACGTTGATACAAGTTTGAATGAACATGGTACGAGATTCAAAAGTCAATTCCATGATTTCAATGTCAAGAAATTATTGTGGATAGTTAGGTATAAATTCAGTACCAGATCTTGGCAAAATGAAGTTAAGGTAGCACAACTGATATCTCATATCTCCCAAATAAGCCTATTTTTGGCAGAGGTATCAATAATCACTATTTACACGATACTGTGAAATATGAACAACTTCTCGTGTCTAGATTTTGAGATATTGTAGTTTTAAATTCCTATTTTTAACATGTAGTCTTATGGGGGCCATTAAAATCATGACGATTTCCATGCTATTTTTGAGTTTTGAATTTTACTGAGGTTCAACGTTTTTTCAAAAAACTGATATCTAGATAGATAGTTGGACATTCTATTAGGAAAAAAATTGAAAACAATACCAACGTGTGCTATTTGAAAAGTTATCAACCAAAAACTAAATGATTTCCCTATACCTCATGTGTTACAGTTTTGTTCATTCTCGGAAGGCAATAAATTGAAACCTCGCTATACGACAGGGGTTGCAAGTTAAATGACATTTTATGATTCATTTATTCTTAAATATAGTTGAAATGTAGGAAAACGTTTTCTGAACTTGTAATTTCAAGATTTTTTTTATTTTGTATATGTATAATGAAGGTACTACCTTAAAGAATTTGTACAAAGGGCTTTCCAATAATATTCAGTAGGTTGGGTTGTTTAAAAGTACTTTAAAAAGTCAGTATAAATAATGAATTGTCATAGGGAAAGAACGACGAATGAAGACGTCCGCCATTAGCAAGAAGAAATCTCGACTTGTTAGATTGCAACATTTGAGAATCGCTGATGAATTATCTTTGACCCGTGTGTTCTTTCTGTGTGTTGCAGCTCTTGCGGTGATGCTGTAGCGTCTAGCGGCGACTCTCGCGCACTTCTACGCCCCCGCGAACAAGTACCGGCCTCACTCTGTTTACCCCAACCATGGGACGGAAGAAAATACAGATCTCGCGCATCACAGATGAACGGAACAGACAGGTGAGTGGGGATCGATATGTGTGGGGGGGGGGAGCCACCCACTCGAGCGCCATCGCCTCGTTGATACCCCGGGGTAGAGATGTCCGCGCCTGTTCAGACATTCTAGGAGGCTCTGAGATGTCCGCGCCTGTTCAGACATTCTAGGAGGCTCTGAGATGTCCGCGCCTGTTCAGACATTCTAGGAGGCTCTGAGATGTCCGCGCCTGTTAAGACATTCTAGGAGGCTCTGAGATGTCCGCGCCTGTTCAGACATTCTAGGAGGCTCTGAGATGTCCGCGCCTGTTCAGACATTCTAGGAGGCGTTGAGATGTCCGCGCCTGTTCAGACATTCTAGGAGGCTCTGAGATGTCCGCACCTGTTCAGACATTCTAGGAGGCTCTGAGATGTCCGCGGCTGTTCAGACATTCTAGGAGACTCTGATATGTCCGCGCCTGTTCAGACATTCTAGGAGGCGTTGAGATGTCCGCGCCTGTTCAGACATTCTAGGAGGCTCTGAGATTTCCGCGCCTGTTCAGACATTCTAGGAGGCTCTGAGATGTCCGCGGCTGTTCAGACATTCCAGGAGGCTCTGAGATGTCCGCGCCTGTTCAGACATTCTAGGAGACTCTGAGATGTCCGCGCCTGTTCAGACATTCTAGGAGGCTCTGAGATGTCCGCGGCTGTTCAGACATTCTAGGAGGCTCTGAGATGTCAGCGGCTGTTCAGACATTCTAGGAGGCTCTGAGATATCCGCGCTGTTCAGTCATTCTAGGAGGCGTTGAGATGTCCGCGCTGTTCAGACATTCTAGGAGGCTCTGAGATATCCGCGCCTGTTCAGACATTCTAGGAGGCTCTGAGATGTCCGCGCCTGTTCAGACATTCTAGGAGGCTCTGAGATGTCCGCGGCTGTTCAGACATTCTAGGAGGCTCTGAGATGTCCGCGGCTGTTCAGACATTCTAGGCGGCTCTGAGATGTCCGCGCCTGTTCAGACATTCTAGGCGGCTCTGAGATGTCCGCGCCTGTTCAGACATTCTAGGAGGCGTTGAGATGTCCGCGCCTGTTCAGACATTCTAGGCGGCTCTGAGATGTCCGCGGCTGTTCAGACATTCTAGGCGGCTCTGAGATGTCCGCGCCTGTTCAGACATTCTAGGAGGCTCTGAGATGTCCGCGCCTGTTCAGACATTCTAGGAGGCGTTGAGATGTCCGCGCCTGTTCAGACATTCTAGGAGGCGTTGAGATGTCCGCGCCTGTTCAGACATTCTAGGCGGCTCTGAGATGTCCGCGGCTGTTCAGACATTCTAGGCGGCTCTGAGATGTCCGCGCCTGTTCAGACATTCTAGGAGGCTCTGAGATGTCCGCGCCTGTTCAGACATTCTAGGAGGCGTTGAGATGTCCGCGCCTGTTCAGACATTCTAGGAGGCGTTGAGATGTCCGCGCCTGTTCAGACATTCTAGGCGGCTCTGAGATGTCCGCGGCTGTTCAGACATTCTAGGCGGCTCTGAGATGTCCGCGCCTGTTCAGACATTCTAGGAGGCTCTGAGATGTCCGCGCCTGTTCAGACATTCTAGGAGGCGTTGAGATGTCCGCGCCTGTTCAGTCATTCTAGGAGGCGTTGAGATGTCCGCGCTGTTCAGACATTCTAGGAGGCTCTGAGATATCCGCGCCTGTTCAGACATTCTAGGAGGCTCTGAGATGTCCGCGCCTGTTCAGACATTCTAGGAGGCTCTGAGATGTCCGCGGCTGTTCAGACATTCTAGGAGGCTCTGAGATGTCCGCGGCTGTTCAGACATTCTAGGCGGCTCTGAGATGTCCGCGCCTGTTCAGACATTCTAGGCGGCTCTGAGATGTCCGCGCCTGTTCAGACATTCTAGGAGGCGTTGAGATGTCCGCGCCTGTTCAGACATTCTAGGCGGCTCTGAGATGTCCGCGGCTGTTCAGACATTCTAGGCGGCTCTGAGATGTCCGCGCCTGTTCAGACATTCTAGGAGGCTCTGAGATGTCCGCGCCTGTTCAGACATTCTAGGAGGCGTTGAGATGTCCGCGCCTGTTCAGACATTCTAGGAGGCGTTGAGATGTCCGCGCCTGTTCAGACATTCTAGGCGGCTCTGAGATGTCCGCGGCTGTTCAGACATTCTAGGCGGCTCTGAGATGTCCGCGCCTGTTCAGACATTCTAGGAGGCTCTGAGATGTCCGCGCCTGTTCAGACATTCTAGGAGGCGTTGAGATGTCCGCGCCTGTTCAGACATTCTAGGAGGCGTTGAGATGTCCGCGCCTGTTCAGACATTCTAGGCGGCTCTGAGATGTCCGCGGCTGTTCAGACATTCTAGGCGGCTCTGAGATGTCCGCGCCTGTTCAGACATTCTAGGAGGCTCTGAGATGTCCGCGCCTGTTCAGACATTCTAGGAGGCGTTGAGATGTCCGCGCCTGTTCAGACATTCTAGGAGGCGTTGAGATGTCCGCGCCTGTTCAGACATTCTAGGAGGCGTTGAGATGTCCGCGCCTGTTCAGACATTCTAGGCGGCTCTGAGATGTCCGCGGCTGTTCAGACATTCTAGGCGGCTCTGAGATGTCCGCGCCTGTTCAGACATTCTAGGAGGCTCTGAGATGTCCGCGCCTGTTCAGACATTCTAGGAGGCGTTGAGATGTCCGCGCCTGTTCAGACATTCTAGGAGGCGTTGAGATGTCCGCGCCTGTTCAGACATTCTAGGCGGCTCTGAGATGTCCGCGGCTGTTCAGACATTCTAGGCGGCTCTGAGATGTCCGCGCCTGTTCAGACATTCTAGGAGGCTCTGAGATGTCCGCGCCTGTTCAGACATTCTAGGAGGCGTTGAGATGTCCGCGCCTGTTCAGACATTCTAGGAGGCGTTGAGATGTCCGCGCCTGTTCAGACATTCTAGGAGGCGTTGAGATGTCCGCGCCTGTTCAGACATTCTAGGAGGCGTTGAGATGTCCGCGCCTGTTCAGACATTCTAGGCGGCTCTGAGATGTCCGCGGCTGTTCAGACATTCTAGGCGGCTCTGAGATGTCCGCGCCTGTTCAGACATTCTAGGAGGCTCTGAGATGTCCGCGCCTGTTCAGACATTCTAGGAGGCGTTGAGATGTCCGCGCCTGTTCAGACATTCTAGGAGGCGTTGAGATGTCCGCGCCTGTTCAGACATTCTAGGCGGCTCTGAGATGTCCGCGGCTGTTCAGACATTCTAGGCGGCTCTGAGATGTCCGCGCCTGTTCAGACATTCTAGGAGGCTCTGAGATGTCCGCGCCTGTTCAGACATTCTAGGAGGCGTTGAGATGTCCGCGCCTGTTCAGACATTCTAGGAGGCGTTGAGATGTCCGCGCCTGTTCAGACATTCTAGGAGGCGTTGAGATGTCCGCGCCTGTTCAGACATTCTAGGCGGCTCTGAGATGTCCGCGGCTGTTCAGACATTCTAGGCGGCTCTGAGATGTCCGCGCCTGTTCAGACATTCTAGGAGGCTCTGAGATGTCCGCGCCTGTTCAGACATTCTAGGAGGCGTTGAGATGTCCGCGCCTGTTCAGACATTCTAGGAGGCGTTGAGATGTCCGCGCCTGTTCAGACATTCTAGGCGGCTCTGAGATGTCCGCGGCTGTTCAGACATTCTAGGCGGCTCTGAGATGTCCGCGCCTGTTCAGACATTCTAGGAGGCTCTGAGATGTCCGCGCCTGTTCAGACATTCTAGGAGGCGTTGAGATGTCCGCGCCTGTTCAGACATTCTAGGAGGCGTTGAGATGTCCGCGCCTGTTCAGACATTCTAGGAGGCGTTGAGATGTCCGCGCCTGTTCAGACATTCTAGGAGACTCTGGTCACTAAATAGTCTTTCGTGCAATATTTCGACCCATTTTATCCAGGATTTTATCTCGCATGCACCCATTTTCATCCATTTATCAAACCCAGTTTTTCTAATCGTTCAACCCCGAATATATGTGAGCCAAGCTGTATGCCCATGGATGATGGCTATTGGCCAGGGAATGCCCCTGACACTGTGAATGCGATAGGCTAATGGCCGATGTACTTGACTGATACCTGATGACGAGGTGACAAGTACTTGATGTGTTCACCACACACAGAAACACTGCTTATCGTGTTTTACGAGATGTATCGTGACAATATGTAACATAAACACTCCTTCATCAAGTTGCATGCGACTAAGTTGTACCCTCAACTCCCTGTGATATTATCTAGTCTGTAGAATGCACAGCTTGAACTGATGATCAAGCTGTAAGCAGATGCATAAGCTTCCATAATCGCAAGTAGGAAGCATTGAAGCTGACAATCATTATTGCAATGTAATTGGTTGTTGCCATGGGCTGGCAACATTAGAAATAGGATCATTCCAGTTTAATTAGTTGTCTACAGTTATTCCTAAAAATCTGGATTTAAGATAAAAGTGTAGTATTTTGAACCTTCAAACTTTGTCCATCTGCAGGATTGCTAATACTTTCATGTGCTACTGATCTAGATAAATCATTTTCTTCTCCAATCTGCTGTTATTTGCAAAGTGTTCTTTAATCAAGTGAGTTGACTCGCAATTAAAAAATAAGTTGTATCATCTGCTTACAAAGAATAAATGGGTGAATGGCGTCCTCCCTTATAATTGGCCCTAGTCAATTACGTTGATAATTTTTAAATGTCAATTGTGATAGTTTGATGTTGACCAATTATTTTTTATATGTATTCTCACTCACTCAGTGATAGCTTTCCAGAAGCTTTTCAAGTATATTTCTCAAACAAAAGTTCAAACAGAAGTTCAAACTGTGTTATGAACCATAACCGTTGGCAAGGAACCCGACCTGGAAGTAACTGGCCATGTGGTGCCCCGCAGGTGACGTTCAACAAGCGCAAGTTCGGCGTGATGAAGAAGGCGTACGAGCTGAGCGTGCTGTGCGACTGCGAGATCGCTCTCATCATCTTCAGCAGCTCCAACAAGCTGTACCAGTACGCCAGCACGGACATGGACAAGGTGCTGCTCAAGTACACAGAGTACAACGAGCCGCACGAGTCTCTCACCAACAAGAACATCATCGAGGTGAGTCGCAAGCTAACCTGCCATGTTACGACAGGGTCACTGGTGCGGTGCAGAAGATATTATAAGGCGAATGAATTGCTCTCGTGAATCGTTGGGTCAATTGACCAGTCGCTTGCCCCCTCCCCTGGATTTCAGGAAAACATAAATTTTTTCTGGTGTTTTACATATAGTTTCATTTTGTAACCAAAAAACTAAAGAAAATTGATTTCAAAGTATCAAAAAAACAAAAATTGTCTTGCGGGGCAGGTTGAACATATCTCCCACCACCCCAAAGTGCCAAATTTCAAATAAAATTGAATATATCAACAAAATACACCTCTTCATGTCTCAAAATTGATTTCAAAGTTTCCAAAACCAAAAAACGCCCTGCGGGGAGGGGTGGGGCGCGCGCCCCCTCTTACCCCCTTAATTTGTAAAATATTGTGTTCCTTGTCTTGCCCCCGCCTGGCAGAAATCCTGCAGCGCCCATGACCACATGGACACAAATCTATCTCTTATCGACAGATTGCGGATTAAAGATGTGGGCAAGTTCTCTGGAATTGAATCCAGGCAGTGAGGCGAGCAGCATGTGCACGCATTAAACTCAATTTCACACAAATCACATTATCTTGTCACCGAAGAAGACCTGCTATTGACAGCTATGTCATATTGCTGGGTGGAACTGAAGGCACCCTGGTGGGCTCCTGTTGCAAATATGAAGATGAAATTCAAGAAAGTCAGTCCGGATAATATCATTTTCATTTAGGTTCATTGTTCTTTTCTGATCCATTTCCATAGAAAGTGGTTTTTAGTTCACATTAATAATTATTTGTTAGATCTTGGTAGGATGATCATGATATTTATGGCAGCAATTTATACATCACACAGTTCTAAGGACTGAAGAGTTTGTTAAAGGAGTTGTTCATTATTTTATATGAAAATAATACGTTGCCACCACCGAATGTTCTATTATCAGTATCATTTATTGTTATTCTAAGTGAGTGTTTGTGAAGTTTGTTTTTTTCTTTGTCTTTGTTCTCTTTATTTTATGATTTCTGTGCTTGGCGGATGGGTGCTTACCCACTGTTGGTTTAGTTGATAGAATTTTGCGGCACGTTTCAGGCACTTAATAAGAAGGAGCATAAGAACGGAACCTGCAGCCCGGACTCTCCGGAGCCCGACACGGAGTACCAGCTGACCCCGAGGACCGAGGCAAAGTACAGCAAGATCGACGAGGAGTTCCAGATGATGATGCAGAGGAACCAGCTCAACGGCAGTCGAGTGAGTCTCGTATGTAGATTGAATCAGTGACGTTTTAGAGTGACTGTTGTGCCCTGATGTGAGGTTAGGATTCAATATTTTAGTAAGTTATAAACTTCATTGCATTTTATTCTGACCATGGGATATTATTATATGTTACCGAGCGATGTTACAATAAATAGCATAATTTATTTTAGTTTTATTATGGTTTTGTAGGTTCACGATCATAAGTATAATGACATAAGAGGTATCTTAATTTTAACAGTGTATATTTAACATTTAATTACTACAATTTCGAACCCAGTTCAGTGAAATTCCCAGATAATTCTCCCGTGAATCTGTACCTTCCTCCATTCCATTCCATTTCATTTCAGTCCTGCCTGCTAATACTTATGGGAATTTAGTGTCAACTTCATGCGCACCTTTCTCATTAAAAAATGTATATAAAAGCTTTCATAACCAATGTACCTAGTTATTCATTTGTGTATCCAGTGGTTTGTGCTGTGTGCAAAATTGTTTAACTGTCTTTTATCAGTCATTGTCATGCAATTGTTGTCTTGGCTTTTTGACAATGGTTGACAAAGTTAGAGCAGATTATACAATTTGTGCTCAGATTGAACCCCATTTACACAAATTGATATAATAGAACTTGTTATTAAATACCAACTGCAATGTGAAAAGATTTCCTCGTTTCCATGTTTCCTGTTTCCATGAACAAGATATTATAACGTGTGTTTTTGCCCTGTAGGTTGGCATGAACCAGGGCTACTCGCTGCCCGTGAGTGTGCCGGTGAACAGCGGCTACGGGGACTCCTCGCTGCTGCAATCGAGCCCCCAGATGGCCCACACGAGCGTCTCCCCTCGCCCCTCGTCCTCCGAGACCGACACCATCTACCCGTCAGGCGGCATGCTTGAGATCAGCAACGGATATCCGCACTCGTCGTCGCCTCTGGGCAGTCCGTCCCCCGGACCCAGTCCCGGGCTGGGGGGCGGGGCCAAGGCCATGCAACACGCCAAGCAGCACTCCCCGGGACCCGGCAGAGCCAACCTGCGCGTCGTCATACCACAGCCCCAAGCTCACAACCTCGCTACCAATGAAGATGTAAGTACACATTCACTTACGTTCTATTTACCTTCAAGCTTCAATATTTCTACCTCATACTCCACATATTATTTCACATTTCTGCTCTTGACCTTTTGTTGTTCTACTTCTTCATTCTCTCTTAGCTTGTTCCTCTTTGTGTGGCCTCTTTCTGTTTTTCCTCGGTTTTCCCACATTTATATTACGAATTGGTTTTCTGTCTTTTGCTCTCTCCACAATCTTGTTTCCTCCCAATTACACATCATATTGTGTTGCCTTTTCTCTTCTTCCCCCACTTGTTGATATTCTCCACACCACAGACATCCCTCACATCTTCATTTCTTACTCTCTGAAGCCTAGTTTGCTCCTCCTTTCATTTCACTCACATTCAGTAAACTCTTCTGCTCTTGCTTCAGCACTGTAAGTCAGTAACTGGCTAACAACACTTGTATATCCTCATTTGAGCAATGGACCTATTGTGCGAATAGTGATTTTTAACTTCGAATACGAATATCGAATAATTTACAAAAATATTTCGAATATCGAATAATTGGACTCTAAATTAAGACATAATATCAATTAAAAAAAAATAATTGGAACCAAACTCTTTTCATATGACCAGAATGAAAGATGGCCACAGGGATAATATGGTTGTCACTTATCATCACAAAAAATGAAATTAACAGGAACAAAAGGAGTATGAGGAAGGTCTACCTGGAGGAACAATAACCTACAAATAATATTCTTTCGAAATCAAAATGGCGGCCATGACTATTTTCGGTTGGAGTTTTAGACTTTGCAGCAGTTGGCAGCATTGAAAAACACTCCCATATGAGAAATGGCGGGATAATTTTGAATTAAAAGACATGAACTATTCGAAAAATTTTGAATATTCGAATTTTCAAAGTATTCGAAATTTCGAATACTTTATTTTTGAATACCAAATCGAATATTCGAACCAAATATTTTCGAAATTTTCGAATATTCACACACCCCTAATTGATCCTGGTCTTCAAGCACTCTCCAAAACTATTTTCCAATATTGATTTACATGATTTACCTACCTATGTGCGTATGTACTTGTAAATGAACACCTCCATTAATAATTTTAGTTCCTTGCCTGCTATAAGAATAAGTAACTTATCCTTCTTCCAATTCTTCTAACAAGCATATATTATACTACACTGTAACATTGTATGAAGTGCTTGTTATTTACATATTTCAATGCTGTTTCAATTTTAACGAGGATGCTACCAGGCTACGAATAAAATTGGATGAAATCATCCGTACTGTTTTGAGCTTTACTGAACAAATAGTAATGAAATAGTCTTCTGCTCTTCTGCCTCTAAGGTTCATACATAACTGATATCGCTTCTTTTCATTTATACCAGCTAACCTTCCAGACATGTAAAATGGGAAATGGGTTATTTCTATTTCACTTGACATTCACTGCCTCTCACAAATGTGATGGATTCTGCTTGCACGTGAACTTGACACTGTATAACCATGCCTTGTGACTTTCGCCAACTCTTTTAATCTCGAACGAGGTCGTTGTTATTAGATTGGCTATTTCCAGTTGAACCGCAACGCCTCTACGCTGAACACCCCCGTGGTGGCGCTCCAGACTCCGTCCATCCCAGGACTGTCCGGCTATCCGGGCGGGCTGTCCGGGTTCGCCAGCCAGGACTTCAGCGGCTCGGACATGGGACTCAGCGCGCTCAGTTGGACCACGCATCAGCTGCAGTCCAGCTTGCAGCACTCCAGGTCGGTGTGAGTGGCACGACATTCATTCATAGCCTTCGCTTGTTCCACAGGTCTCTTTGGCGCCTCTTTAATAGGGAAGTCTCCTTAAAATTAGATTTCTGAATAATATTTGTTTTATGAATGTTGAGATGTTGCTGAACACAGATATGGCATTATTTTTGTTGTGAGATGAATAGTTCTCAAGTAATTCATTTACAAAGATTGATAAATTTCTTACAATTTTAAAACAGGAAAATTGACCATGACATCACAATCCACTATATTGCCATGGCAACAACGGAATCGCCATGGTAACACATTGTTGGAGACTTGGAAATGACATCACAATCCTGATTCCCGTTGCCTGCCTTTTTTCCCGTTAAAATATCCAATGACATTTGAATTTGATTTTTATGGATGAAAATTTTAAATTTTGCTGGGGATAAGTGTGTTTGTCATTGTTATTTGTGTTGATATTTACAAATTAACTAGAATAAAATTTCACGAGACTTCCCTATTGTTGATTCAAATTGTGTTTAATTTTCATTGAATCCGAATGAAAATTCATTGAATTCATTGAATCCGAGGGTACAGGAGAAGAAAGCTGTGAGTCCATTTTTAAAAAAAATTAGTCTAAGATGTCATCTTGCATAGATTTTTATGAGCTTTCTGAATAATCCATCGGTTTTTAGAAAATATTGCTACAATGTCTTGAAAGAAGTAACTGAAATATTGATCTGAATGGAAAATTGATACAAGTTTCAACATAAATCTTCGTTTATCTTAATTTCATCCGAATGGGCTATAGTGTTCTTCACCTAGAACTAGGATACTAGGATACTAGGATACAGTTCCGAATTTTGATCACTTCACATGCTTATTTTGTATTGATTATTTGAAGTTTGTTAACTCAAAACATAACACTTTAAGAGATTCCTCCTTCGGAAAGATTGGAAAAAATAACTTTGGAAAATTTCCGCAAATATTTCCCTTTTTGGAAATATTTCATGTGGCGTTCTACAATGCAATGTTTCTTGTGTCACAGCGGGTTGCCGCACCTGGCCGTCTCCAGCAGCACTCCGCCGCCCGCCACGTCTCCGCTGCCCGTGCGCATCAAGAGCGAGCCCATCTCCCCCCCGCGCGACGGCAGTGCGCAGCACCTGGTGGCGCACCACCCACTCAACCACCTCCACGCGCACAGCTTGCCGCGGCCGGGCTCCACGGGCCACCTGACCCCCACGCCCACGTCCCCCGGCGACCCCTACGACAGCGGTCCCATGCAGAAGCGGTCACGCATCAGCGAGGGCTGGGCGACATAGTCCAAGCGTGTGAACGACGATGAGTGGTTTCCAAGGCGACGTGGCGGCGCGCTTAAACGAGGAGCAGTTTCCGTTAGGGTTGGGATTTGACGTTGATGATGAACTAAATGTTGAGACATCGATTTGAAATGTAAATTACATGATCAGTTTATAACTTTATTTTTCTTATAACATTTGAGCTGGTAATATTCCACAGCTTGTTTGATCAGCTCTCCTAGTTCTGCCTGAATAGACAGACCATCAGGTTTCAGTTCAGTTGCGTCAAACGCGAAAAGCTCAGAAAAGTGCAGAATCAGTAAATTATTCAGTGTCAAAATTGTTTGTTTCTAAATTACTTTGATGTAAAAAGTGGACTTGGCCATTGATTTCGCAAACTAAGTCGAATCCCAACTCCTGTTTCGGTTATCTAATAGCAGAGCTGCTGTCTTAAAAGATATACAGCTGAGTGTGACATTGGTACTTAAAGAACCACGCAACTGAGAAAGACGAGGTTAATCGATTAAGAAATATTTTTTTAATTGTAAAATGGATAATTCAACAAAATACTCACTTCATCAACTTCAATTTTTTTACGCATTTGTAGTAGTGTTTTTGTTGGTAGAATTGGATTATAACTGGGAAGGAACAACCCATATTTTATTTACATTGTTTTACAAGTTTTTGAAAATAGAGATTAGTTTTGATATCAGAGTACACTTTAGAAACCAAACCATTGATATTTTGTAGCTATTATTTAATTACCAGTTTATTAATTAGCTAGCGAAATGTAAGCATAGAGAAGTCAGCTTATGTTCAGTTGATAAAGAAATTTACATTACGTTGTTTCGTTGCCTTTGCATTCAATACAACATTGAAGAATATGATTTTGTAGGTGGTACATACTTACAAATTACCATGTTTTATAGCACTTTATTTTATGACCAGGGGCAATAGTACATTGTCTGACGAGGAAAGAGAAGTGACAAGTACATCGCTTGACATCCATAACCGAATAATTGCCACGAAGCTACGGAAACCATTTCATATCCTCATCGTAACGTATCAAGACAGACTGATTCTCATCTACTCGCTACAGACGAATGTCGGTAAATGAGAACTGCAATGTGAATTATTTCTACCGTTACTGCGACGATCGTATGCGGTTTCCAGGTGTCGCGCATGCAATCCGGTTGGCATTTGGGCGGCAGTATTTGTTTATGTATATGTTGTCGATCTATATCTAGATGAATGCACGTATTTCATTAACTCCTCTACATAGTGTTGAAGAATCTTCTTGTTATATCGGAGTCGTTTAACCGTTACGCTGCCGCCCGCGTCTTCTCGATTCAGACGTTGTCGTCGACGCCTCGAAACCGCAAACAAACGTAGCGCCCTCTTAAAAAGAAGGTAGAAGAGAACAATTTCCGAGGGTAATTTTTGTACGTTCTAATGCGAGTGCAGTGATGTGCAGCCTCCCAGAGAAGTTTCTATTTTGATAAACGCGTGAAAGAACATTCCCTGTGCATGTCTTGTTTAATGTGTACATGTGCGCTGGCATCAACTGTGACGTTGCACACAAAACAGTCACGCTACGTAGTCAGGGTCATCATATTGTGTCATAGTACGAATTGATTAATCAGAGTGCCATGATTTAAATGTGTTTTAGATAATAGATATATCCATATATCACGTAAATTGTACAGTATACATATATATAAATATATATTATATATTTTCTGAAATGAAATGTTATAAATTTCAATATCTGCAATATATATCTAGTTATAACAAATGTTTTCTGTATGATGTAATATATACCATATTAGATTTACGTTGCCATGCTATACTGGTGCTTGATTTTTGTAGTCTACTTTATTACTGCAGTCAAATTCTTGTTACTGGTAGACATATTATATACGTAACGTTAACTTGTTCCCACATTCTTACATCACAATGTCAATATTTTTCGTTTGAGATTATCTTTATTAAATTTAACATATTTTATGAAAATTTAACCGCTGTCATGTATCTGAAGATCGGTTAGCCTTTCTTAGACTTGCACTAAAGCTCTTGTAATCACTCCTGTTCGTGATGATTGCGTCTGCATAGCAAGAGCAATCGAGCATTAGCTGCGAGGGCACCGATTCTTTTCATCCGTAGACTCTTGTTACATTGTTAAGCTATCACGGCCAGCCTTCTACGGTGTATTCGTAAAACATAGATGAACCCGATCGCACCTACACTTTTACACTGGACTCGTAAACTTTGCACCGACAGTCTACATACATGGTTAGGTGCAACATGTCCTCACATTGGTCCTTGTGTCACTTTAGGATTGCCTTACTGAGAGTGCCTCTACATTACGTGTGTTAGTTCACTCGCAAAACTATTCTCACTAATTGTATCACATGTCAATTCTGCACTAGCCCTTACGTCTTGCGTTTTGGAGGCAGCAATCGGATTATTTCTCTTTGCAGTCTCCAAGATATTTTACCCTTACCCTTCGTTGATCACTGTGCCTTCACGACCCTTTTCCACACACTAACTTTACATGGCGAAAGCAATCAAAATTATACAGAGTTTCTTATACTATAAAGCACAATTACGTAATTAATGCGATAGTGAGAAGGCCGACTAGAGTTCAAAGAGAGAAAGTATTTACATAAAAATTGTTTAGAATTACATATTCAAGAAATGGGTGCACAATAACAATATCTATAGCCATTGTAAGGATAGAGCTCTATTTTACTGTTTGTATCAAAACCACTCTGCTTTTCATAGACGTGTTGTCGCTTCCGTCTTCCATCTGTTCTCTCCGTTAAACCTCTAGTACATTGAATCATCTATGTTTGTTATTTTAATTCTCATGTTTCAAACAAAAAATTTATCGTAGTACTTAGGTTACAAATCTAAGACCAGAGTAAATAGTAAAAAGGTTGTTGTAGCTATATTATTGGTTTTATACCTGCTGAAAGTGCAATATTATGTTACAAATTGAATATGATATGTAGACCTATTGTTTCACAATGCTTGTAGTGTAACTTCCGTATTTTGTCGATGCCTGATCGCAAAACAAATGTACTGCACTGAGACAATGTATGGCAGCGTTGTTGGTGTGGGGTGTTGTTTCCATGTAATCGACAGAAATCTGCCGATGTGATGAATATAATGGATGTCAACAATGTCGCTTCTTTTATTTAGTCCACGTCCTTGTCTTTTGTGGATCCATTTTGCAACTCCTGAAGTTGAGTAATGTCACTGCAAAAATTAAAAGTTATTCGTGTAACTTTACACAAAGTAAACAGAAAGTAAAATTTGAGAAATTAATTGAAGAAAAGAGGAAGAAACAGTTGTTGGAAAGGGGAACTTGTGAAAATCTTGAAATGGAAATGATAAATAAGACTGTAATTAATCTTTCATCCAGAACACTATCAGATGAGGAGAAACAAGTTCTTTCGAAAGGTCTAGGTTTCGCTATTACTCCAAAATTTGTAGATAAACTAGATTTGGTAGCTACAATTGAAACCGGGATTTCTAAAATTCAAGATTACTTGAAGAAGGAAGTACAGAGTAAGATAAAAACATTATTAGATAAACCATACAAAATTAGAAAAAACTTGAGTTCACATGAGACACATTTGATTGAAAACATTAAAAAAGACAAGAGTTTAATTTGCTTACCTGCGGATAAGGGTAGAGCTACCGTTATATTAAACAGGGAAGAATACAATGAAAAAATGAAGGAGATGTTTGGGAACGAAGACCAGTTTGAAAAAATGAAGAAGGATCCTACAAAGAAGATTGAAGCTAATATTAGTGAAACGCTTAAAGGAATACAGGAGGACTTAGGGAAGGAAGTGAAGAGGGACTTGACACCGAAATATTCTAAACCACCACACGCCTTTGGTCAACCAAAAATTCATAAACCAAATAATCCGCTCCGTCCTATCATAAGTGGAAGAGGTTCACCCAGCAGTGCTATATCCAAATCGTATTAAACAAGATTAGACCTATTGGTATAAGCTACCTACTTCCATTTAGGTTGAAAGATTCAGTAGAATTTGCAGAAAAAATAAGGGAAGTGCGGCTATGTCCTGATGACAGATTGTTAAGTTTTGATGTGGTAAACATGTACCCGAATATCCCTATTCCGGAAACGTTGACTTTGGTGAAGGCTCATCTTGAAAAGCTGCAGAACTCGAGCGAAGAAAATCCTATCTCTAATGATTCAATCAGGCGCGTAGGAACTTCATTTTGAGTGGGGGGGTCAAAATTATCGGGGAACGATGAATGTGAGAAAAAAGCAGTGCGCCGCGCACAAGGGGGCTGGGGGCTTGCCCCCCAATTTGCCCCGCAGGGCCTTTTTCGAATTTTTCATAAAAAGAATCGAATTTGAAGCTATTTTGGCATTCTTTTCAAAGACATTTACAATGTGTGATATGCAATATTCTGTGGAAACTTTAGACATTTGTGATAATCTGTAACTATTTGTTTTTATTAAATCTCCAATGGCCCCGCAGGGAAATTTTTGAGTTTTTGATACAAAAGAATCGAATTTGAAGCTATTTTCGCATCCTTTTCAAAGAAATTTAAAATGTGTGATATGCAATATTCTTGGGGAAACTTTAGACAAATTGCATTATAATTTATAATCTGTAAATTTAGATTTTTGATTAAATCTCCAATGGCCCCGCAGGGAATTTTTGAATTTCTAGTAAAGGAGAATCGATTATGAATCGATTTTGGAATTCATTTGAAAAAGGTTACAATAAGCAACACCAATAAGCAATAAGATACATCTGTTTGTGTTTTGGTATATTAGTTTAACGTGTAATATTTAATTTTATTCATGAGGATGATCATGTTGGACAAATTAGTTATTGTCTCATTGGAAATACCTCTGTTCAATTAGTTTTGCAAAACCTGGGAAAATTTTGAGAATTCAACCTCATAATGGAGCAAATCTGTGCATTTTTGGATCTCATTATCAATATTTTGTATATCTGGGAGTGATATCTGGGGGTGTCAAGATGAAAAGTGGGGGGGTCATTGACCCCCACTCCCCCCGCCCTTCCTACGCGCCTGGATTCAATCATAAAAATGCTTGAGGTACCTAAGCCTGATTTCAAACTATTTCCAATTTGAAGACCAGTTCTATAGGCAGAAAACAGGCTTGGCTATGGGTAGCTGTTTATCAAGTATTTTAAGTGATATATATTTGGCAGCTATGGAAGAAGAGATATTGAATGGAGACGGATTTAAACCGAAAATATGTGGGTACGATACGTGGATGACGTTTCATCATATGGAATGGAGGAAAAGATACCATATTGAAGTTCTAGACACCTGTAATAATCTAAGGCCCACGATAACATTCACAATGGAAGAGGAGATCAATGGAAGTTTACCTTTCTTAGATTTTAGAGTCACTAGAGAAATGGATAAGCTTGAAACCGAAGTATACCGAAAACCCACCCATACTGATCAATACATTCATTATAAGTCTATAATCACCACCAAGCTACAAGTTCAACGTCATTTGGACAAGAACAGTTAAAGACCAGATAATGAGAAGATGGCAAAGTGTGAAAAGTAGTTAATGGAAGAATAGTAATAGAACAAACAAAATTTTGATGTCAATTTTTAGAACGTATTAGTTTAGGATTAGAAATGTCAACCTATTTATTGGTTTATCTTTTGTTTGAAGTCTTTGGTTTTTGATAAGCCTAATGGATTGTGATTTGTTTGTCTTTTTTAATCATAATGTTTTTATACCTGTCAATTTTTCAATAATTGTTTACATTCACTTGAAGAAAGCCGCAGACAGTGGCCAAAATATTGTGCAATTTATAATAAAAAAATAAAGTTTGTGTCCTGTCCAAAGGAAAGTAATTCATATAATTATTCGTGTAAAGTCAAAAAGTAAATTCCATTGGATATTAAAACAAATCATCTGTAAAGGTTGATTCGCACGGCCGTTACAAACTTCGAAGTTCCGAACGGCCGTTCTATTTAAAGCCTTGTTGAAACATTGACTACCGCTCAGTATGGGACTCGTGACTGCTATAGCTGCAGCACTGAATGCTTCCGCCGATGTCTGAGGCCGCACTACAAAAGACGATTCTGGCAATATAAAGACGTTATTATTAATTTTGTTCAATGCTACAATATGCCTTCATATTTATAGCAAAGGCCTAAATTAAGCTTATTGTTGTGCTGCGTCAGCTTTCCGTGCAATCTTTCCAAATGTAAGACGATCTCAGCCGGACGAGTGAAGAATTTGACCTTGGTCTGTACGTAAGAACGGGGCGGTTCCGTTTGTCACTAGACATCGACGACAAATGACTGGCCAGTCGCATGTCCCCACCCCCAGTGTACGTCAATGGTTGAAAGTACAAATCTTCGAATTGAATCTTCGTCCATTTCAATTGTTTTCTTAGCTCGCACGGGAGTTTTTGTAACGGTGAATCGGAACTTTGGAAAACCTGGGAAGTTTGGAGCGGTTTTGTGAATCGACCTTAAATTAGGTATGGGGACACATTCAACTAGACTTCCGTTTTTTTGATCATGACCGAATAACGAGGCAAGTAAGGTCATGTAACAGCTGTCGGCCAATGAGAGAGCTGCTCTTCACTCTGCTCCCTGCTTTTACTTGACATGTATCCTGTACATAAAAGTAAAAAAAAATATTTCACTTTAGTTTGCATCAATGTGCATTGTTAAATCAGGTGCAAAGAATGACTACTAATTGAAGTACATATTTGCTCTCTACGTTATTTTAACATCGGACATCTTCCATCTTTGCACATCTTTCATTGAATGTGCAATAATAGTGCCTAAAGTATTGGCTCACAATTCGTTAGTCGCTGTAAGACTCAAAGAAAACAAAAATAAATGCATATTATTTTGGCAAGTAACTTGTTTATTAACACAATTGTAATATCTATAATACAAAATACTTAATGACAACCAATATACTCTTCTGGTCTCGACCTTTAAATAAAAAAAGTACATATTGGAATTCGTTGTATAATTAGTAGTACCTACATACTTCTTTAATTTTAATTTAATGACAATATCAGTTCATATTCTCTTTAACTCGAAATAGGAAAATAGTATAACTACAGAACATATTAATATTAACAAGCTCTATCATGGAATAATATTTATATAGGAGCATTACTCCATGGTTTACACAAAATTTCATTTTATTTTACTCAAAAGAAGAAAAACTACACATAGTGCAGGTTCAAGTGTAGAAAAAATGCTTTCCGCTCGATTGGAGTGCCGAAATTGATTTTTTCATAATTATCGATTGTTTACATAATTCCTAATATTACCTGACGTGCCTTCAATTTTTTGGGTGGCCATCTTGGAAAATATGGCGGAAAACGTTCATTTTACAAATTATTTAATTGTTGGTAGAGTGAAGGTTGAAAAATTATGAAATAATTCACTAAAACTAACTCAAATATGGGGACTTGAAAAAAAAATACGCCGTGAACGAATTTTATTTTTTCATTGTTGGAATTGACCAATCACGTTTCTGTGTTTTTTTGCTCTCAATTTATTATGAAACGCGTAGACTTAGACTAAAATATGTAGAATTAAAATTTGTAGACAATTTCATTTTGAACAATATGCGTTTTAAAAAAAATTATGTTATTTTAGAAAAAAACTTAATTTTTTTTTAAATTTTTAAAAAAATTTTGTTTACGGCGTATTTTTTTTTTCAAGTCACTATATTTGAGTTAGTTTTAGTGAATTATTTCATAATTTTTCAATATTTCCTCTACCAACAATTAAATAATTTGTAAAATTTACGTTTTTCGTTCGTTTTCCGCCATATTTTCCAAGATGGCCACCAAAAAAATTGAAGGCACCTCAGGTAATATTAAGAATGATGTAAACAATCGATAATTATGAAAAAATCAATTTCGGCACTCCAATCGAGCGGAATTACATTTGCTCCCCTACTAACATGAGTGCAGCTAATTTTTAAACTTGATTTGTACCGAGTTGTGAATTTGAATGCAACATTTTTACAAATTGTTCCCTTACAACATTATAACTATAAGTAACTGGTACACACGTACTTCTGGCAATACTACAGCATGAGGAAGAAACTTGATTAAATAATACTTAATGAATAGGTAATTTTTGCTACTAGGTACATAATTTAAAATTTAATTTATATAGTATACCTAATTATATCTTCCCCATATAATATTGGCAATTGCAATAATTTAATAAATACTTGATACTACATGACTGATGATTGGTTGCTTAGGCTAATATTTGCTGTTCAGTGGTTAGAATTCTGCAAAATAGTCACCTTTGACAAATCAAAAATTGTAAAGCATGCGTCAAAAATCCCACTTGGGAAACTGAGTCAACTCCAATTGAAAGGCCCAAAAAGTGCAACAACGTGAAGAAAAGAAACGATAAACAAAACCATGAAGGTATGGAAACGGATGTATTTTTGAGGTGAAATTAATGCAGAATTCTTCCAGCTGAGCGGTGAAATAACGTCCTTGGAAACAGACCATGCTTCAGCAGATTTACGTAGTACATTAAAGATCACAAGTAAATACTTTTATCCTCCTTATTTCTCCTTAGGTATTTGCACAGTTGTCAGATATTGTGTCACATAATCATCACCCAAGTACACCTAACTGCACAAGAGCAGAACCAAGTTGATCAACAAAAAGTTGCTCGACCATAATTATGCTTTTTCAGATATTGAAAACTCTCCTTTTTTAGTCAATACGACTAAAAACGTTAACTTTGTATTTATTATCAATGAGCAACCCCAGCTTTAGCCCCACAGAGCGTTCTTTCAAATTTAAGCAATTTATAAGTAATTCTGGGATGCTAAACTTAATTTTTTATAATGAATGAGGGGAAGGGGGGGGGGGGTCTGACTGCTCACTCAGTTTTAGCCCCCTCCCCCCCTATTGCTATTTAGGTATGATTTTTTTTAGAATATCCCAAAATTCTAGGTAAATTCTTGGTATGGAATATGGTAGGGGTGTGCGAATAGTGAATTTTGATGTCGAAGTCGAAGTCGAATAGTTGCCCATGACTTTCTCGAAGTCGAATTCGAATATCAAAGTTTCTCGAATATCGAAGTTTCTCGAAGTCGAATATTTTTTGTAAATAATGCTGTTTTCATTTACACTCTACCAACAAATTTAAAAAAGAATTCAAGAAATTTTGATTTATATTTTTAATTAATTTTAACAGTATCAGACATAGGTAGGTAGGTAGCATGGTAAGTATTGTGCCTTTAAATAACAACATACTTTTTACAATGTGGTATTGAACAGTAAAAAACAATACATAGGTACCTAAAATTTAAACAATATAGAAATATTGTATCTAATCTCAGCAATTAACGAAAGGAAATTATTTCCTGCTCAATAAGCACGTAAGTTGCAGGTAGAAAAAGGCGTCTTCAAAATGCTTTGACGCGTGTTGCACTTCGCCCTTGCCAGGGGAAAAAGAGTTCCAAAGCCGCTTTTCCTTGCTCTAAATTTGCGTTAGCAGATTCCATAGTTCGACTTCGTGTCGAAAATATTTCGCAAAATGAAAAACACAACACAAAACACAGGAACTTGGCACGACGAATGCAACAAATTCAGCTGTTGACAAAAGACGAATGTTGGCGTTGGAACTTGGAGAGGGGTGTGTGTATTGTGCGCGCGCCGCGCGACCTTGTCCTTGGGCGAGATGTACGCTGATTGGTCGGAAACTACTTTACCGACGCGCTCGCACTATTCGAATTTGAACGAATACTTCGACATGTAATAAATCAATATTCGACTTCGAGATCGAATACTTGGACTTCGAATTCGGCCGAATACTTCGCCTAATTCGAATATTCGCACACCCCTAGAATATGGATGAAACTCCGAAGAGAAGTACTTCCTACATTTATTTCTTCATTGGCTTAATTTCTTCGAGTTTATAATTTAAATTTTTTACATCGCATGAGGTTTAATCATAACATCCAAATACAATCTGGTCTTCCAAAAAACTCGAGATCAAATTATAGTGGAACATATTAGCGCACCCTCAGTTGGTCAGTGTCAAATAACTAACTAAGAAAAACAATTTTCATTGGCGGTGGTTGTACCGACAAATAAATTAGCAGGTAGGTACTTGAAAATACCTACACATCACAAGCAATTCTCGCTAACGTACCACACAGAGTGTTTTCCAGTAAATCTGATGGAAAAGCCACTGCTCCAAATTGCTAAGTAAACTCCACTCAGCATACTTCTCCTTAAAGACTATTGTAAATTTGACAAACACTAAAACGGCGAAACTAGTTTATTATGCAAATATTGAATCGCATATACGGTACGGTATACAGTTCTGGGGCAACTCAACTGATGCCCCTAAAATATTTATACTTCAACGAAAATCAATCAGAGCTCTTTTTGGACTAAAATATAAAAATAACACTTTCATAAAACCAGATTGCAAACAACATTTCAAAAAACATAAAATTTTAACAGTACCCTGCCTTTACATTCTAGAGTCGATACTTGCTATTAGATCCCAAGAAAACTTAACACAAAATAATAGTGACATACATGACCACAACACCCGACAGAAAAATAACATTCATATAGATTGGCACAGGTCAACGTGTACCCAAAAAAATTCCATGTTTTTCAAAACAAAACTATTTAATGCATTACCTAAAAATATAAGAGAAATTAAAAAATACTCACAATTTAAGAAACAACTGAAAGAACTATTAATAAGTAAAATATTTTATTCGATTGACGAATTCCTCAGTGACAAATTTTAATTATTTAATTGTATAATAACATGTTCAACTTAAGTATATTCTAGTACCTATATCAATATCATAATCATAATATTTACCTAAATGTGTTATATTATAGTTGTAGCATATCTATAGATATTAATTTATTTTAATTTCAATGCTATTTAATTATAATATGCTAGGTTACTAGATTTAGTTCGATGTAACCTTTCCGTATACCCCGTTAAATGGTGTCAACCATAGGGGTCTTTTCAATGTACCTCTTTAAAATGTACTTTTGATTTTGGAAATAAACTGAACTGAACTGATACCTCAGACAACGAACACTGATCGGAGTCTGAGCGTTCACAACCATTATCCCGAGAAAGCCGATGATGTTGGAGATGTTGTGATCTACGCAGCGCTTCGTCTTAGCATCATCCACGGCCAGATCAGAGCCACGCCTCCGAGCAGATACGTCGCTGTCGAGCCGATGCCCCAGTACGCTGGGAACACATCAGATAGTTTCATAAACACTAGGAATAAAGAATTGAAACAAATTCTTTGTTATATTGCTGGATGGAAGTCCATTTCAATGATTCTTGAGCTTAGCTCAAATACCAGTAGCTTTGCCTGCATTCAATCATATTTGTACTTTGTAGTGGTGACATTTATTTTTCATACCTAGATCCTCGAGTACGGACCCCTGATAGACGATTAAAAACAGTGTTTAATTCCCATATAACAACCTCGACCATCCCTCATTCCTGGAATTCGAAGATAATAGACCAAAACATAAACTAAACGCGCATGCCCAATCCCCCATTTTCTCTTCCAGCTATGTGTGACATTTGACCTTGAACTAACCAATTCGGAACTAAATCTGCGCGCGCGGGCAATTGCACTTTCATGTCAATGGTTCTGTAAAAGCATGTAAAAGTTATACCTAACTACATGGCGAAATAACAGAAGTTGATGTTTACCTCAGAGTCAACATTCAAATACAATCGGCATATTTCATTTCAGCACAAATTAATTCAAATTCTTGCGAGAATTAGATGTCTATTCACCAAATGCAGCTTTTGAAAGATGCAATTGTTTTGTACGAGGCGTAATCTCATTCAGAAATGGTTCAGAAGGCCGTGATAAAAACAAATGCGATATGTCAAATGGTGATTTTGGTTAGGCCCGGTATTACCCAAGTTAAATTGTGCTGGATTAACTAACTTTTGGATTAAATTCAATTGTTTCACTCATTTTGAGGTATCTGATTGGCTGTGCCGCCAATTTAGTCCAATATTTAGTTAATCCGGCTCAGATTAACTTTGGTTACCGGCCCTTAGTAGTTAATCCGGCTCAGATTAAGTTTGGTAATACCGGACCTAAATAGACATCTAGTTTTCACAAGAATGTGAATGAATATGTGCTGAAATGAAATATGATGAGTATTTGATTGCTGACACTGAGGTAAGCATCAATTACTGTCATTTCGCGATGTAATTTTAACTTTTACTGAACTCGTTACGATTGACCCAAAGTGCCATGCGCGCATGCGCAGTTAAGCTGCGTTCCCATACTTCGCTTTCGCTTCGCATTCGGTTCGCTTTCGCAAATACCTTTTAACACAGAAAATCGTCCATGTTTAATTTCGTCTCCGAAATGCAAAAATGTTGGACCAACTTCAACTTCGACGAAACCGAAACGCGCGAAATCCGGAAGTGATGCGATATATCGAATCTCCATTTCCGGTCGACCTCGAGCTTATATTCGATATTCGATTAATGAACATATGTTTTGACGTTTTAACTTTCAAGTTTCATTTTTTCTTCATTTTCTTGCCGTTCTTGCTTATTATCTGATTATTATACGTCATTTTGTTTTTAACTATTAGCAGCTTACTATTTCTGTTTCAGAAATTATGGAAACGACTACAAACTTCGCGACGCGAAAGCGAACCGAAAGCGAAGTATGGGAACCCAGCTTTAGAATGGTCACACATACTGCCCTCTCCCCTTTTAGTTTGCTTTGAGGGCGCCACTAGTTTATGTTTTGGTCTATTTGGTGGTCATCAAAGAGTTTTATTTGATATGTAGGTGTATTACATGTAGTGCATTATCTGATTTTAGTTTTGAATTATTCAATATTCAAATATGTTTGTCATTTATTATTCATACCTAGAATTTCTTATTTGAAGTAAAAAATCACTATTCGCACGTCCCTAGCATAAACCTGCAACATACTTTGCATTGGAAACAAGATGTTTCCAGTTGTGTGAAGATTCGAATGTCCTATGAGAATGTCCTGTGTCCTATATGCTGAAATTGCGAGCTATACAATGAGTGGAAAACGACGAGATCTGATAAACTTTGCTAGACTCACATATGGACGCTATGATGGGTCCTACGGCTCTGGCTAGTGCTCCTAGCGAGCGGAAGATGCCCATGACCGTGCCCTTCTGATCGTGAGAGCCGAACCTCGACACAAGTGCCATCATACACGACACCACCATGGCAGTGGCTGAAACACGAGACACAAACATCAAGCAACAGAGTCCGATAATGTTACGAGCTTGTTGATACAAACAGAACAGAGTTACAGCAATACACTTCATCACACCACACCACGTTAGACAGGCTCTTTCCCATGTACATAATACAATTCCATGATGGCCAAACAATTTTAATTTTATTACTGGGGAATGGGGATGTAATATTTCCGGAAAAATATGATTTGGAAATTTTCTGTTTTTTTCCATCAGCAATAACAGACAGTATTTCCACTCACTAGACTACATGACAGTTTGTATGTAAGTAGTAATTTACAAAGTTTATACAAATTAAAACACACATTAAAAGCGATCATTCAAATTCTCAAATTACAAAATGTTACAGAACATTATCGCTTTTTGATAACCGAACGTTATTTTGTGAGGGATATTTGAAATTAGTAAACACAAAAAAACAAACCTTTCAAGAGATTTGTTTTGGAAAAATTGGAATAAGTTCGGAAAATCTACGAAAGTATTTCTGCTTCACATCCCTAATTAATACAAATTTTAATGCAATATCATAAGTAAAAATACTGGTAATGTCAAGAGAAATGCTTCGATCATTTGATTTTGATATTAAAATGACTTCACACAAACTCAATGACCTAGTGCCTTGATGCTGTAATTTCAGTTCCATTACAAATTAAATTCCTAAACATTTCATTTATCTATCTACACAAAGAATATAAATGTAATGTTATATTTTGGTGAATACTTTTTAAAGCAAGATCAAAATTGCAGTCCTCAATTAGGTAGGCAAGTAGGTATATATTTTCAGTTTTGATTGTAAAACAACAACAGCATTTTTTACCATTAGTACAATGGAGAAAAACAAAATATAATGCCGATAACGTTGACGTTGCACCTCGTTGGATGAATTGATGTTGTACTTACAGATGGCGAACAGGAGAAGCCCTGTGTAGAGCAAGATCGGTGAAGATGCGAGGCCAACGCACATGAATGAAGGAATTATCAGGAACAAGCCCTGGAACACAAACATCTCAGCTCAGTCACTCACAAAACTTGTTAATCAGGACAAATTGACTCTGACACTGAGCACTGTATGCTCAACAATGCTCAAGGATTTGGGGATAGGTCTGAGTAGAGGCCATCTAAGTGACATTTCTATAAATAAATAAAATATTAAATGGAAATAAATGGATCAATGATAAATGGAATTTTGTATATTTCCAGGTTAGCACATTAAATCCAGGAATCAGCTTTTACACAATACATACTGGAGTTAAAAGCAGTTTGTCACGGGTTTTCAATATCATATAAGACCTAAAATGTATTACCCGTAAGTGAAACTGAAGTCATACATTATCATCAATTCAGACAAGTTTACTACACTGTAATTACTTACTAAAATGTACTTTTTCTGTAGGTACCTTCTAAAATGAACTCTTAGCTACGAAACTAACAAAAGAAGATCATATAAATTCCAGATTTAATGACGCAAGTGCCCAAAGTCAACTGGGTTCCACCCGTAAGATTATTAGCACAAGGTATTTGACATACGCAAATATTTACTTGTGGACGCAACTTCTTTTGAGCACGAGGCTGTATGCACATATCTCAGTGTTTAAAACTGTCCCTTGATGCCTCAATGATCACACTGGCTATACTCACCAGCACTGCGGTGGGTTTGATCCGATCCTCGGGCAGGCGACGTACGAAGCCCCCCTGAAGCACCGCCATGACCAGGCCGATGCCGAAGAACATCCAGCCTTGCTGCATGGACGTGTAGTTGAACTGATGATGCGTCAGGAACGTCAGCGTGAACTCCAGTCCCGAGTACAGGAACAAGTACACGAAGTACGTGAAGCCCAGCAGGCGCAGCTCAGTCAAGTCTAAGATAGATACAGACATATTCTTCATTAATACAAGCGTATCTGAACCATATGGTAGGAAGTTGTATTGTATTGTATTGTATTGTATTGTATTTATTATCTTCCCGTAGATCAGTACAGTATACAGATTTGGGCATCGTCAGAGTTACTTACAAAAATCGCGCCGTTTTTCGTTCTCTCATGTTTTCGTTTATCATGTTGGCAAGCCGCCAAGCAACTACCTTTATCAGTTTGACCTTCCCCTCTTTCACTTTGTCTAGAACCACCCTCTAGGACGGTCAGTGTTGTACCAGTTTCTGCCATGCAGACAGTTCGATTTCAGTTAGTTTAATTCGTGTGCATTAGCTTAGTCATACAGCCAAGTTGGCTAATGGCTTTCTATCTCTCTACTTGTATCATTTCATTATCATAATCCTCACCCTCTCCACGTACTGCAGTACCATCCTTCCTTACATCAAGACCACGTGTTCTACGCATGCCGCACGGTCTAACATAAGGAGGTCTTGTAACGCGCCGAAAACCTTGAAGCTCGAAGTGCTGCTGGTGTCACATTTCGCCGCTAGGTTGCACCATACGTCCATGGTCCGCCAACCATTATCTTCGCATTTCAATATGGTCGCTTGACGTATGTCAAAACAAATGTATTTTCGACTTCAATTTGTTCATATTTTCGAAGTAATATGGGAAGAAATTGTTTTGCACCTAATTGTAAGACTGGATATGAATCCTGCACTGAAAATATTCGATGTTCAGTGCCCCATCGTGTGATATTGCGAGGGAAAAGTGGGCAAAAGCAATACCCTGGGGGCCAATTCTTTAGTTTTCATGTTTTGATACCATGTGTGGTTTCATTGTTTAAAACGTAAAAAAGTTGAAGACTAAGCAATAGTTGTCAACTTTTTTACGTTTTAAACAATGAAACCACACATGGTTTCAAAACAAGAAAACTCAAGAATTGGCCTCCAGAGCGGATCGCGTCCTCAAGAAGACAGACGCACTTTGTGAGAAGCATTTTCTACCTCATCAGATTGTACGAGACAAAGTCATTGCTGAATTGAATGGCTTTGTTATCCAAAAGGTAATTAGCTCTGCAATGTAATAATATACATGTTATTTTATTACACCTAATTAGCAGCCTAAGTGTAAAAGCGTGACGACAAAAAACATAATTAGTCACAGGCTAGGTAGGTATGCAGATTAAATTTGTTGAATGCTAGGTAGCACAAACATTTCATAGTGCACATACGTACGTAGGTAGCAACTATTACTAACAATAATAACATATTTCAGGTAACTTTAAAGGTGCCAAAGTTACTAGCAGATGCTGTGCCAACTATATTTGAAGGTTGCCCGAAGTACCTCTCAAAGATTACTAAAGAGAGAAAACGCCCTGCAGAAAGAAATATTCCTGCTGTCACCAAAAGAAGAAAAACCTCACCGTCATGCTCACCCTTACACAACATTGGCACCCTTATCAATGATAATGACAACATTAATGACAACTCAACATTAACATTAACATGTGATTTTATATTTCTGAATTCCTTTTTGATTTTGGACTTGATAATTTTATTTTAATTATATTTTCTTGATTTATGTTTTTATTTATTTTTATATTTTTTTCTAGTCTTTATGCCCCCCCCCCCCCCCCCAATCATGAATTTTAATTTACCATCAATTGCTTCTCTGCCAAAGACAATGGTCACATCTTAGACAAAATAGGCTAAGGTTCCGTCACCATTAGATAATTTGTGTTTCAGGATTTGTTTGCCGACGACTTCGGAAGCTCTCCAAGTGTGAAACGTGTCGAGCTGCCTTTGTGGAAAATGTCAAATATGCCCGAGTCCCAGAAGCGCAACTTACAAACACACAGACAAGAGGAGCCCTAACTCACCCCAACATCTTTATGTTCTATATGCTTAAGTCAGCTGAGAGATACTTCCAAAAAACGTTCTTTCTGTTCATTGTTATGAAGATACACTCAACGACATTCTTTCCAACCACTCATTTTCATTTCCTTGCCAAGTGCATAAGGATGAAGTAGTTTCTTACACATTACATTATTATGTGTCATTGAGAATGCGGCAGTACTTCAGAACAAAGAATAACATGCAGTTAAAGGAAGCCCGCGAAAAGAAGAAGTCATCTCGATTGACATCGAAGTGAGCACAGAATTGTACAAGTTGACACCTTGTTTTATCTTTCTCTTATTTTTCTCTTTATTTCTCTTGATCTTATTTTAGCGTTTTCTAAGTCAGTAAATAATATTACCCACTATTTTTAAAATTTGTCAATTAATGCAATTACCTATATAATATGTTGGTCACAATAAATTGGACAAATTGAAATAGTTATCAATACTACATAATTGTAATTATTTTAATTTTTTATGTGCCAGATATGTACCAGTATCCTCTTGGGGGTGGGGAGATTTCTAAAAATTGCAGAAGGTTCTAAGGAGGTAATATTTCAAATTTGGTTTCAATCGGTCAAATGGTTATGATTTTGGAAATTTTGCCCCTTGGGGGTGGGGGTGAATGTGGGGTTGTCATGGGGTGGGGAGGTTTCTAAAAATTGCAGAAGGCCATAAGGAGGTAATATTCCAAATTTGGTTTCAATCGGTCAAATGAAAAAAATGAATTAGAAAAATTGTTTAGACTTTTGAAATTTTTCTCCCTTGGGAGTGGGGGTGGATGTGGGGTTGTCAGGTCAGGACCGTGGGAGGGGGGGGGGGAGGAGGATTTTAAATATTGCTGAAGGTTATAAGGAGGTAATACACTTTTTTTAAAAAAGCAGTCAAATTGTTTAGAATTTTGAAATATTTGCCCCTTTGGGCGCCGTTGGAATTAGTGGTGGTTGAAAGGAGGGGTAAGTGACCTACAATTTGAGTACTGACCCAATGTCTGACAATTTTGGTTCAGATTGGTCAAAGGGGTACCTCGAAATATTATTTCGCTGTAATAGTTATCACCAATTTCACATAGTTCTTCAATCTAAACTCCCACCACACTCCCACTAACATAGACCACTGACTACTAGCGCCACCTGTTGGGATTTCAAGGCACTAGCAGCAGACCAGGTTTCATATTTTACCATGGCAGGTGCCTGCCGTTACAAGACCTCCTTATGTTAGACCGTGGCATGCCGCAACCATCATCGAGCTGCATTCGTCAATCGTAAGTGTTACTGCTTTCTCAACCCCCCTTCATACAGTCCGCTATTCAACCCTTTTTTCTCTTTGCATCTTGGCGCAATCATCTTTGTTCTTTGGTCCATAGAGCTACGGAGTCTTGAGCCTAGCTTTTCTCATCTCGTGTTCGTTTTTCGTTTGGTTCTCGTGACGCATGAATTTTAGTTCAAGGTCACTCTCTCGTGATATTTCGTACATTCCGTACGTGTATCTCTTCGCTGTTTCGTTTGAACCCCTGTTGTTTAATTTTTGTACTTATTCGTTATGGAAGCCCAACGCAAGATGCAAGATTTGTTTGTTAAACAAAGAGAACAAGTTTTCAGTTCTGTTCAGCGCACTTTCGATTCGTTTAAAGTGTTGCAACGCGATCAAGTTTTGACCGCTCAACCCAGGTATGACAGACTGATGCATCAACAATCTGAGTTTGACGCTATTCAAGCGAAAATCCTTGAGTCAAATTCAGATCTCATTTCTCCCAACAAAGCCATTGAAGTGGAGAAAGTGCAAGATAGCTTTGAAACTGTACTCTACGGCGCACAGGCAAAATATATCGCTATACTTAATGACTATCAAGATAGCCGCATTCCTAAGGAAACTCAGTCAGTGAATACGCCGACAATGACCTTGACGACAAATACACTGCCTGTCATTGACATCCCCAAGTTCGATGGGAGTAACATGAATCATTGGACAGAATATCATTCGCTGTTCATGTCACTCATTCATGAAAATGATTCATTGAATGACATTCAAAAGTTCCATTACTTGCGTTCTACTTTGTCAGGCACTGCTTTATCCGTTATAGCAGGTTTCTCATTAGCCAAGGAGAACTATGTGCTAGCTTTGAATGCCCTAGTGAATCGCTATCATAACCCAAGGTTATTAGCATCTGTCTACGTGAAGCAAATACTTGATTTCACGCCTCTCAAGTCTAATCAGCACTCTGGACTTCAGAGTTTTCTACAAGTTCACAAAAACAACATAGAAGCTCTAAAATCACTGCAAGACATCGGCGATTTGGCAGATTATCTTCTGTTCTCGCTCACCTTGCATAACCTTGACCTTGGTACTCGCAAGGCATTCGAGAATAAACATTCCTCGCGATCAACTCCTACGTATGCTTCGCTAATCACCTTTGTTGAAGAACAATCGCGAACCATGGAATTGTGCGGCTTGGATGTTTCCGCGACCATTTCTAAACCGAAACCTACCCCCTCCCCCGCCAGGAAAATGACTTCCTTTCTCGCGACGAAACCAGTTCCCTCAGCGCGCACCTCTGCCATGCCCAGCCATGCCTCGTGCCCTCTTTGCAAGGAAGGTCACACTCTTTATCGTTGCCCTCTCTTCACAGCGCAATCTATTGCTGAGAGATACGTCACTATACGTCGTTTACAACGCTGTTTTAATTGTTTGGGGAAACATTTACGATCTGCATGCACTTCTAAGAGTGTTTGCTCAACGTGTCGTAGCAATTTGCATCATTCAATGCTTCATCCTCCGACTCCCGCCAACACTTCGACAGCCCAAGGACAGCGTCCAGCCGGGAGCAGTTCAAGTGGTCTTGAAACAACTGGTCTTGGAACAACTGGTCTTGGTACAACTGGTCTTGGAACGACTGGTCTTAGCTTTTCTTGCACAGTGCTGTACAAGAAACATTTAATTAACTTTATTGGCAGAATTAAAAGTGAAATGGTCTCAATTTAATTAATCCAGCTGATTATCTACCTGAGCAGCGCTTTCCTGACTAGTAAAGTAATAACTGGTCTTATAATATTGGTCTTGGTACGACTGGTCTTAGAATAACTGGTCTTGGGACAACTGGTCTTGGAACGACTGGACTTAGAATAACTGGTCTTGGGACAACTGGTCTTGGGACAATTGGTCTTGGGACAACTGGTTTTGGGACAACTGGTCTTGGATCAACTGGACTTGGAACGACTGGTCTTGGAACATCTGGTCTTGGAACTACTGGTCTTGGAACAACTGGTCTTGGAACGACTGGTCTTAGAATAACTGGTCTTGGGTCAGAATAGAGAGAATAGAAACACGTTGCCGAGCCAGAGAATGGGAAGGGGTCGCATATTGTTCGCACATGTTACCTACATTTGGGAGGTCTTCAAAGGCCACATTACATTAACCAAAGTATAAAATTGGCGCCAAAATAAAACCATGTTGTTACAATTGATGATTTACAAGACTCCTGAATAGGCATTCTTACGAGAAACTGGATTATATTTGTTGACTTTTAATTTTTGGAAATAAGAAAATACCAATTGTCTTTCAAATACAACGACTACCAAATTTGGTATTGTGATTAAATAATCGAGGAACGAGTCAAGGAACATGCATACACCAATATTAGGTAATATATTCTAGGAAGGTAATATTGTTCTACTACTTGGGGAAAAGTGTCTTTCCCATTTGTTATCCTAATAACTTCTGAAGAAAATTATATAAACTAAATATTTTAATGGTAAATATTTTCCTGAAGCTTCAAACTTTTTTGACATTATGACAGTGTTAAAAATCAAATTTGATAAATAGCCGCCTTTTTCTTGGCTACAAAAATATGTTCTTTTTTGACAATTTTCACAACTGTTTGGTTTTCTGAGCAAATTACGAGTAAATCATTTGACCTAACTGTTTTGAGCTGAATACTACATTATTAAGTTGAAGTAAACATTATATAAAAAAAAATAATATAAAAATTTATATAAACCTTAAAATATTGCAATTAAAATATATATTAGTAATGAAATTGATATTATATTATACAGAGTTGGGTATGTTACTTGTAAAAAGGAACTAGTTACTCTGTAAGTTACCAGGTCTCAAAAGGAACTAAGTTACTTGGTAAGTTACTTGATTTGAAAAGTAACTGAGTAGTTACCGAAAAATTTAAGTTACTTTTAAGTTACTTTAAAGTTACTTTTCGGATATTTTTTCGACAAAACACAAACGTGATCGAACTCCGCTGAGGGTTGATTTTGTTCGACAAAGCAATTTTATTATTTGTATTTAATCACAGCCATCGTGCTCACAGTCAAAATACAAATTAATAATAAATGTAATTTGCACTTGCGGTAATGGTAAATATTAATGCACGCCCCTCTTCCTCTTCACTTCACTTCTTTAAATGGTCCATCCATGTGACAATCACTTTGATTTGTGAAACTCTATCTTATTGGGTACATACATTTTATGTAAAAGCTACCCTTATTGGCTAGTATGAATGACGTCATACTTGTTTTCATTTGGATAGGTATGATTCTCGGAAAAACTTGCAGCGCATCTGCAAGCATCCCCCAGCCCAACTACCTGCTAATGACTTGTGGAAGGAAATAGATCAATGGGAAGGAAGGACACACATTTCATTTCCTGTGATTTGTTGTCTGGGTTTATGATTTTCTCTCAAGAGATAGATAGGGAGTTTGTAGACTGTGAAAATATTATATTTTTGTCAAATTATTTCACCTAAAAGTAACTTTAAAAGTAACGAAAATTAAGTTACAAGTTCCTGTAAAATTGAAACTTAGTTACTCACAAAGTTACTGAGGATAAAAAGTAACTAGTTACCCCAAAAGTTACCTAAAAAGTAACTAGTTACCAGTAACTAGTTACTTTCGTTAAGTTACTACCCAACTCTGATATTATATCAGCATACGTCAATGATTATACTAGGAAAACGCTATGAGTAACGCGTTGATGAGCGAGCACGGATACACGCAACACCTCGAACCGAAATTATGTCTATCGAAAATGTCATTAAAAGCCAATAATTCTTGAATTTCGTCACATACTTGTATAAATATCTCCAAAATTTCCAAAAATATTGGTCCCAATAACCTTGCTAAGTTTTAAGTTGATCGATTAAACCTTTGATTGAACGGTTCCTTGTTAAGTTTCAAAAATCACATGATATCCTTCAAACAATATACCTGGGACCACTCATATGATATGATATTACTGTGTACACAATATCAGATCAATCTGTTAAACGGTCATTATTAGTTTCATTTCGTTTGGAACTTTCTGCTCTAACTACCTTGCCTTGAACTGAAGATTCGAAGTCGCCGTGAATTTGACAGCCAACACACAAAATATCCCTAAAATTACAAAAACTTTTGAAAATAACTACAAATTAGACTGAAAATTGGCAAAAATACCTTAAATGTTGCTACCAATTACCATGCGAAGTTTTTAGTTGGTCGGTCAATCGGCAATACCCGCTGCACGAGAGCGGGTATTGCGTTGATTGTTTGAGTATCTCCTTGCAGCAGTCTGGTCGGGGGTCTCTTTGCTCCTTGATGCTTTATTATTAACGACATTTTGTTTCAACCTTTTAGATTTAGCTTCGTCAGTTTCTTGATCTTCAATTTCACGCAGACGCTTTTTCGCCTTTATGGCTTTCATTCTAGCAGAAGTCTTTCCATTTTTCGGCATGTTTAAATAGGGATAAGATAGGTAATGAAAAAGTAAGAAGTAGAGTACCTACCTAATTAAAGTAGGTACAATAATATTTGTGTGATCAATGTTTGAAATGCACGAAATGTGTGCTCAAAGACGTAATGTATTCAATGTCGTAATGTTACGAAATGAATCTTGAACAAAACTTCGCAAATATGAAAATAAAGTAAACACCTTTCAACTAATAAGCGAAAGGAATCAAAGTTCCACACAAAAAAACGGATCAGGTAAAATAGTAACTACCTAGTCTAGAAACGGAATGAATCCAACGTTCCACAATTAAAATAAGACAACGTAATGTTTTGAACTGAATGAATCAAAACTTTCAAAAAAAATAGCAACCTTCAAGGAAATGTCAGGCTAGACAGAAGCTCAGAAACGGAATAAATCCAACGTTTCCAAGAAGAAAATAATTTGAAATAATCAATCCCCTGGACAAAAACTGTAGATACCTAATATCTATGCTTTAAAAGCGATTCAATTTTACTAATACCTTCACAAAGTACACCATGGTTTAAGTTTAAATAATGTCTTCTGATTGGTCGACAATAAAAATGTTCACATTAAGTTCAAATTTTGCATGGTGATCAAGACCATCTTAATATTAAATTTTACATATTGTAAGCCCAATCGCAGTCAAGTATTAATTGTAATTTTACGAGTTTAGTATGGGATGTCACAAGAGATTTCTGGAGAAGGTATGTAGGTAAGACTTCACGACACAATGGATCTGTTATTCATCCAGAGTATTATGGAGATTGAAAAATTGCAGAGAAAATCGTCTTCTGCCGTGTCGTGCATCGTTACTATGGGGATGTTGTATGTTCTGTGCTCGCTCATCAACGCGTTACACTGAGCGTTTTCCTAGTTCTACTACTTGGGGAAAGTGTCTTTCCTATTTGTTATCCTAATAACTTCTGAAGAAAATTATATAAACTATATATTCCTGAAGCTTTAATCTTTTTTGACATTATGTGTTAAAAATGAAATCTGATAAATAGTCGCCATTTTCTTGGCCACAAAAAAATTCTTTTTTGAAAATTTCCACAACAGTTTGGTTTTTTGAGCAAATTACGAGCAAATCATTTGACCTAGCTATTTTGAACTGAATACTACGTTATTAAGTTTAAGTAAACTTTATATTCGCTTATAAATAATAAGTTTATTAAGTTGAACATTATTTTGACAGTCTTAAGATTATGTCGTCCCCCCAGTTCAAGAGTGCGTTATTGCAAAAAATCGTTTTTTTATTTTACTAAAATGTCTTTGTCAGGACCTCACCTATTATGTCCAATGATGCAAATTATTATATTTCATAATTTGGTCGTCCTAGACCACATAACGTTGTATTACCCGTAGGTTATTTTCAACTATTAATTCGTTCAATACTACGTTATCTGCAAATTTTCTATGCTATTTACAGATAGTGTAGTCTTGCACCAGAATTATATGTAAACCTGGCGTCAAAACTAAATTCAAGACAACGTTATTTGCAGATAGTGCAGTATTGCTCTGGAATTTACCATGTTAAATCTGTCTTTAGAAATACAACTTGAGAATAATGTTAGTTCAATACTGCACTATCTGCAAAATAACGTTGTATTGAACAATAAATTTACCTATTAATTAATATTGCCAATTATAATAATCCAATCAATATTTTAAAAAGTACGTAATGCGTATTTCTGTTGAGTCTAATTACATAAAAATAATGAGACCATTTAACTGTTATTCTGATTTGTTAATTTTGAAATATTAAAACGTCGTTTCTCAACAATGAAGTTTTGCAGATAACGCAGTCTTGAACTGGGGGGACGAATATTACTACCTAGATATATCTATTTTTACGCTTATAAGTGTATGAAAACTAAGCTATAGCTCGAAAGCACATGAAATTGGCGCCCGTTCGCCCCCTAGGCCAGTAGAATGGCAACTTGGCGACTAAAATTTTACATTATACCGGCTGGCGAGCAACTTTAATGGATGACTACAACAAGTTGAATGAAAATGTTTTTTTTTGCTTTGATTGTAAGCATTAATTTTGCTTGTCCCACAACAGGCACTGATCCACAAGGCACTTTTTTAAACTAATTCAAAATTAATTGATTAATCATTTTAAGCCCAATTTACACGGAGCTTGTACAACGTATGTGCCATAATTCTGTACCACACTTTTTGATGGCAATTAGAACATGTTCTAAATTATATAAAAGTTGAACTTAAGTTCTGTGACAAAAAATTGCTTCGTGTAAACACAAAATTGTACGAAAAATAAATGGGAATGTGGCAGATTTAATTAAAAAATTGTACAAATCAGGCTTTAGAGTGGAATCAAAAATGTGTCATGTGACCAGTGACATATCAAACTAAATGATTGGGAAATGCAATACTTACAATTAAAATATGTATTAGTAATATAATTGATCTTATAAAACATCGCATACATTAGCTATTATTAGTTACCCTAATTTGTTATTTCCTAAAATACGGTTGTGTTTGATAATTTTATTGTATGTGTGGGTACGTTCATATCCAATTGCTGATCGAATCACGATTATAGAGACTAGCTCTAAGCTTGATAATAAAGTACAATTGAATTTAGTGAATAATGTTTTATAATATCGTAAAGCATACGTTTTATTTCCACAAAATAATTTTCTTTCGAAGAGTTTTCTCTTTAATCTACGAAAATCGGTTACCTATATAGGTAACCGAATTATAATAGTATTGATAAATAAGTATATACTTATTTATTAATACTATTATAATAGTATTGATAAATAAGTATATACTTATTTATTAATACTATTATAATTCGAGGCATGACAGTTACATTAATTGTATAACTCCGTGGTTATACGAACTGATTTCTGACTTACTTTCTCATATAGAGACGAGTTCCAAGAAATTGAATAATACAGAAACACAGTAGGTATTTAAATCATTTGCAGTTGCAGAATTATTTAAAGCGTGTGCACCACGGAACCGTTTGACTGATCAACTTCAAATTTGGCATGGTCATCGCAATCAACATTTTAGGTGATTTTGTAAAATTTCAGTCAAATTGGTCTAGAAACTCAAGAGTTATTGACATTTTATGCTTGATTTTTTTTTATTCATTAAAAGAAAAGGGGTTGCCTAAGGCCAATAGAGCAGCAAATTTCACGCGCATTTGAATTCGCATGCAATACGATGGCTCGCTTTTCAACGAGTCACACATAGCGGATAGTTCTCTCGTCAGACAGAATTTCCACATGACTACAAGTAAGTCTTCCCGCGTTGCACACGTCTAAGGGCGATATTCACATAATTTTCAGTGGTAAAATGACCCTTATTCCACGTAAAAATTCAAACTTTATGGTAAGCAAAGTTTGAAAGTTTGTCTGGAAGAGATTCAGGTTGATATTAGGTAGTCAGTAATCAGTTCGTATAACCAAAAATTATTCAATTAATGTAACTTACATTCAACGAATTATAATAGTGACATGGCAGTGGTGACGGTTTGTTCCGTTGGAGGTGCTGGTGGCCCTGATAAGGGCCGTTCGCGACGTTTCGAAGGATGTACTTCCTTCATCTTCGCCTTCATCTTCAGTCACCGCCAGAAGATGAAGGAAGTACATCCTTCTAAACGTCGCGAACGGCCCTTATCAGGGCCACTTGCACCTCCAACGGAACAAACCGTCACCACTGCCATGTCATTACAAGATGGTTCCGAAAACGTCCACGACATCAATTATAATAGTATTATAATAAATAAGTATACCCGATTTTCGTAGTTTATAGAGAAAACTCTTAGAAAGAAAATTATTTTGTGGAAATAAAACGTATGCTATTCGATATTATCAAACATTATTCACTATAAATTCAATTGTAACTCTAAGGGATGGAGGGGGGATGTCAAATCTTAATCAGAGATCAAGATCTTGATCTTTATCATCAAGCTTAGAGCTAGTCTATATAATCGTGATTCGATCAGCAATTGGATATGAATTGATAATGGGCTAGTTCGTACGCACGCATCCAATATCAAACACAACCGTATTTTAGGAAATAATTAATTAAGGTAATTGATAATAGATAATGTATGTGATGTTTTATTGAGCGAGCGAAGCGAGCGACTCCATTTGGCTCTTTTAGCACGGACCTCTGTTTTTTTTTTTTTTTTTTTTTTTTGTATGCTAAAGGAAGCAATAGAAGTCGCACCGTTTCACCGATCGACCTGAAATTTTGCACACATGTAAAGACAAACCTTCTCTGTTTGCAGACCCAATTTTTTTTTGAAATCCATCCATTGGTTCATTGTTAAAATAAGTATCTCCTGATAGCCTAAAAAATGAAAATGGTCTTCGAGAAATGTGATGAAACTCATATTTAGCATGGTCAGTAAGACCAACAATGTCACTTATTTTACAAATTTTCAGCCGAATCTGTCAAGAAAGTATGCACTTATTGACATTTTTAATAGCTGTCAGAAATGAAACATTGAAAATGAATGTCTTTCCAATGCAACTGAATCTGATTTGCTTTAGGTACAAGAGTGTTTTGATGGTATGTACACTTTTTTTTAGTGAAAAGCAGATATTTTTATGTTTATTGAGTTGATCAAATTTGAATAATTCAATTTGGATCATAGTTTCCAACAAATCATTTCGAGTTTTTAAGGACCTTGATTGTCTTTTCGTCAATTCGTAGTTCTGATGGCCGTGCCTCCCGTGTTTCTACTTGGCTGATTTTGCATCCAGGAGGGATTAGAAACATAATTGCTCATTTTTCAATAATATCATTGAGTGGCGTTTGTTCTCTTCTAACGTTCACACGTCATTCCAAATCTCTCCTGCATTTTGCTTCTTTTCGTTGATAATTTTGGCAATTTGTTAGTATGTGTACAAAATTTCAGATCGATTGCTTGAGCGGTTAGACCTGGGCTGTGACCACAAAAAAACAAACAAACACACAGAGAAAGTGCCATAAGAGTACCATGGTGACGCTCGCTACGCTCGCTCAACAATACTAGGAAAACGCTCAGTGTAACGCGTTGATGAGCGAGCACAGAACATGCAACATCCCCATAGTAACGATGCACAACACGGCAGAAGACGATTTTCTCTGCAATTTTTCAATCTCCATAATACTCTGGATGAATAATAGATCCATTGTGTCGTGAAGTCTTACCTACATAGCTTCTCCAGAAATCTCTTGTGACATCCTATACTAAACTCGTAAAATTGCAATTAATACTTGACTGATTCGGCTAACAATATGTAAAATTTAATATTAAGTTGGTTTTGATCACCATGCAAAATTTGAACTTAATGTGAACATTTTTATTGTCGACCAATCAGAAGACATTATTTAAACCTAAACCAATTAGTGGATTTGGCCTTCGTACTGCATCCGATTTTATGCGCTAGCTCAAAAATGCTTTCATTTTACTGTACATTGTGAATAGCTTGGCTGCTCTACAGGCCTTGCCTTGGAACAACAGCTTAAAGAAGGCAGGGATGACAATTTAGTATACATTTTTCAAGACTATGGAATAAAATGACCTTAAAATGACAAAACTTTTGAAAATAACGACAGATTAGACTGAAAATTGGCAAAAATACCTAAAATGTTGGTACCAATGACCACGCGAAGTTTTAAGTTGATCGGTCAATATGTTCTAGTTTAAATGTCAAAAATCACATGAAAAATGGTTTTAAATTTGAACCAATAGGAGGATTTGGCTGAAATTTTGTATGATTGGGTAAAATGTTAGTGGTAATGACTTGTCAAAATTTCAAATTGATCAAACAAACCAATCGAAAGATAAATTTTTTTAAATTTGAACCAATCACGGGAGCCCATTCAAAAACGATCCCAGGGACCGCATAGAGTACGTTAGTATGTGTACAAAATTTCAGATCGATTGCTTGAGCGGTTTGACCTGGGCTGTGACCACAAAAAAAACACACACAGAGAAAGTGCCATAAGAGTACCGTGGTGACGCTCGCTACGCTCGCTCAATTACCTTTCTAGAATATATTACCTAATATTGGTGTATGCATGTTCCTTGACTCGTTCCTCGATTATTTAATCACAATACCAAATTTGGTAATAGTTGTATTTGAAAGACAATTGGTATTTTCTTATTTCCAAAAATTAAAAGTCAACAAATATAATCCAGTTTCTCGTAAGAATGCCTATTCAGGAGTCTTGTAAATCATCAATTGTAACAACATGGTTTTATTTTGGCGCCAATTTTATACTTTGGTTAATGTAATGTGGCCTTTGAAGACCTCCCAAATGTAGGTAACATGTGCGAACAATATGCGACCCCTTCCCATTCTCTGGCTCGGCAACGTGTTTCTATTGTCTCTATTCTGACCCAAGACCAGTTATTCTAAGACCAGTCGTTCCAAGACCAGTTGTTCCAAGACCAGTTGTTCTAAGGCCAGTTGTTCCAAGACCAGTCGTTCCAAGTCCAGTTGATCCAAGACCAGTTGTCCCAAGACCAGTTGTCCCAAGACCAGTTATTCTAAGTCCAGTCGTTCCAAGACCAGTTGCCCAAGACCAGATATTCTAAGACCAGTCGTACCAAGACCAATGTTATAAGACCAGTTATTACTTTACTAGTCAGGAAAGCGCTGCTCAGGTAGATAATCAGCTGCAGGATCAATTAAATTGAGACTATTTTATTTTTAATTCTGCCAATAAAGTTAATCAAATGTTTCTTGTACAGCACTGTGCAAGAAAAGCTAAGACCAGTCGTTCCAAGACCAGTTGTACCAAGACCAGTTGTTCCAAGACCAGTTGTTTCAAGACCACTTGGACCTCAGCCCGTCCAGCCAGCTCCGCGCCAGAAGTTCAGCAGGAAGCTGTCAACACTTCAACCTCGGCAAACAATGAAAGCGTTGCTAACAGCGACGCCTCTCCCACGCAATCTCTTGCTTGTCATTTCCAGACAAGTAAACCTACTCATCAGACGGTGTTGCTAGGCACCGTTACCGCCTTGATTAGCGATTGTCAAGGTCGGTACCACCCTCTTCGAGCCGTCATAGACTGTGGTTCACAGGTTTCCGCAGCTTCTCGCTCTTTAGTTCAAAAGTTAGGGCTGAAAATCACTCCCAGTCATTCTCAGCTAGTTGGAATTGGAAACGCTTCTGCTCAGGTTTACGGCGTTGTTCAGTGCAGTCTCGCCTCGCGTCATAATCCTGATACCCCCCTCAGTGTTCAGGCTCTCGTCCTGTCCACCATCTCGAATCCACTTCCATCTTCGCCAGTTTCTCTCGACGTTTACGAACGTTATCGTGGCCTCTCTCTGGCCGACTCTCGCTTCGATGTACCGGATCAGATTGACTTTCTGATCGGCGCAGACCTGTACCCAGACATCTTAAAGACGTCGGGCGACATGGTCATTCGAGGAAACCCCTCTGCTCTGAATACCATATTTGGATGGGTTATATTGGGACCTGTACAGTCAGATCAAGCCTCGACCCAGTCCCCACTCTCGTTGTTGGCGTGTTCGACGACGCCGTTGGACCGCACCCTCAGTCTCTTCTGGGAATCAGAAGAGGTTCATCGCCCTCCACAACTGGATCCTGACGATCAATTGTGTGAGGAACACTTCGTGAAGACGCACCAGCGCGACTCGTCTGGTCGCTATTCAGTGGCTCTTCCGTTCAAGCCGTCGTCAGCTCCTCTCGGCGCCAACCATAACGCCGTCCTCCGGAATTACCTCAGCCTGGAACGACGCCTGAAGCGGGAACCCGACCATGATGCAGCTTACCAAGCCTTCATGCAAGATTACTCCGAGTCTCGTCACATGACGACTGCACCACGATCTTCGAGTTACATTATCCCTCATCACTGCGTCTACAAGTTGTCCAGTTCCAGCACGAAACTCCGAGTCGTGTACAACGCCTCTTCTCCTGACGACAAAGGTGTTTCACTCAATTCTCAGCTTTTGAGTGGTCCGAAGCTTCAAGCCGAGCTTCCTGACATTCTCACATCATTTCGGACTCACGCTATCGCCATCTGTGCAGATATTAAGCAGATGTATCGGCAGATTTTGGTTCATCCTCAAGACCGCCGTTTTCAACACATCTTGTGGCTATCTTCTCCGACCTCCCCGGTAATCGAGTATGAATTAAATACCGTTACCTACGGACTCTCACCCTCTGCATTTCTCGCTCAACGAGTTCTCCGCCAGCTTGTCCTTGACGAAGGTCCGCGTTTTCCTCTCGCCTCGCGTGTGTTGAGAGACCACACCTACATCGACGACGTTGTCACCGGTGCCCGTGACCTTCCTGAAGCTCAAGATCTTCAAGCGCAACTCCAAGGTCTTCTCGCTAGAGGAGGTTTTGAACTCCGGAAGTGGTCCTCCAATCTTCCAGACGCCTTGAATACTCTACCTGCTGACCATCTGGAATCGCCTCTTGTTTTCGCCAACGAAGACCAGGGAATCAAAATTCTCGGACTTCTATGGGATCCTCGTACTGACACCTTTTCATTTCACACTCGCCCATTCGAAGGTATTGTGACAAAGCGCACTGTGCTCTCCTACATTGCCCGGATATTTGATCCGCTTGGATTTGTCACTCCTTTCGTCTGCTGGATGAAAATCTTCTTGCAGCAGTTGTGGCTTGTTCCCACACAATGGGATGATCCTCTCTCCGATCAGCTGGCGCAAAGCTGGTCTACAGCAGTATCCGAAGTGTCAGCACTCTCTAGTTTTCGCGTCCCGCGTGTCCTGCCGGACCGTCGCGGCGTCTGTCGACTAGTTGGTTTTTGCGACGCTTCTGAACGAGGTTATGCTGCCGTGCTCTACCTGCATATCTCGACTCCCATCTCATCTTCTGTCTCTTTACTGCGCGCTCGCAGTAAAGTAGCTCCCGTCAAACCTCTGACTATTCCCAAACTTGAGTTGTCAGCAGCCGTGCTACTCGCTCGTCTACTCAAGGACATTTCTCCGTCGCTCAGCGCCCTCGCCGTCGACTCCGTTGTGCTCTACACGGATTCTACCATCGTCTTGGTTTGGCTCGCCACGTCTCCACATCGCCTCAAGACTTTTGTCGCCAACCGTGTTGTGGAGATCTTGGAGTCCTCCGCTCCGACCGACTGGAGGCATGTTGCTTCGACCAACAACCCGGCAGACTGCGCTTCTCGTGGCATCTTACCGTCCCAGCTGTTGGATCACCCTCTATGGTTGAGTGGACCTAGTTTCCTGCACTCGTCGCCAGTTACGTAGCCGCGATCGTCGCCTCCCCTCGAACCTCCAGAGGAGATGCCTGAGATGAAGACGACGACGACCATCTTGGTTACCAGCATCCCCGTCGAGCCTCTTCACGTCAAACTGCAACAGTTTTCCTCGCTTCTCCGAGCTCAATGAGTATTCGGCCACGTCGTACGCTTTGCTCGCATCTTGCTGGCCAAGCGTTCTCCACGTCCTACTGGACCTCTGCTCCCCTCCAAGCTCCAAGATGCTCTCGATCTTCTCGTCAAGATCACGCAACATCATCATTTCGCTGTTGAAATTCATCTACTTGAACGACAGCAACCAGTCAATTCTCGTTTATCTTCGCTTCGGCCCTTCATTGACTCCTCGGGACTTCTCAAGGTGGGCGGTCGCCTCCGTCATTCCTCTCTTCCGAAGAATGCTCGTCACCCTCTACTGCTCCCTAAAGAAGCACACTTATCGACACTCATCTGTGATGAGTATCATAAGCGCTCTCTTCACGCCGGTCCTCGCACCGTACAAGCCCTAATCCAGCAAACCTTCTGGATTATGTCTCTGTCATTCCTCTCTTCCGAAGAATGCTCGTCACCCTCTACTGCTCCCTAAAGAAGCACACTTATCGACACTCATCTGGGATGAGTATCACAGATCGCTTCGGCCCTTCATTGACTCCTCGGGACTTCTCAAGGTGGGCGGTCGCCTCCGTCATTCCTCTCTTCCGAAGAATGCTCGTCACCCTCTACTGCTCCCTAAAGAAGCACACTTATCGACACTCATCTGTGATGAGTATCATAAGCGCTCTCTTCACGCCGGTCCTCGCACCGTACAAGCCCTAATCCAGCAAACCTTCTGGATTATGTCTCTCCGCGGCTTACTTCGTCAACGGATACATCGCTGCCTCACGTGCTTCAAGTTCCGCGCTCACACGCCCCAACCCGTTATGGCTGATCTGCCATCAGCTCGGGTGCAAGCCTCCAGAGCCTTTCTTCATGTGGGCACCGACTACGCCGGCCCGTTCAGCGTGAAGACTTCGTCCCGACGAAACGCCCCAGTCACCAAGGGTTATCTGTGCGTGTTCGTGTGCATGGCCACAAAAGCCATACATCTTGAATTTGCTTCTGATGTCTACCGACTCTTTCCTCGCTTGTCTTGACCGGCTGATTTCTAGAAGAGGCCTCCCGTCAGACATATATTCGGACAATGGACGGAACTTTGTTGGTGCTGCACGCCAGTTACGCGAAGTTACCGAGTTCCTCGTTCAATCGACCCAGCAGATCGCAGATTCGCTTTCTGCTCGCTCAATCCATTGGCATTTCTCCCCTCCCTACGCCCCTAACTTCGGCGGCTTGTGGGAAGCAGGGGTGAAATCTGCTAAAGGACTTCTTCACCGCCTTATCGGTGATACTCCACACACTCATGAGGAGTATGCTACCTTGTTCTGCCGGATTGAGGCAGTGCTAAATAGTCGACCTCTTTGTGCCTTGGCTCCCGATCCTGAAGAAAGTTGCTCCTACTTGACCCCCGGGCATCTTCTTATTGGTACAGCTCTTTTGTCGCCTCCTGAGCCTCTTGAGCTGGACATCACCCCTCGCTTATCACGCTGGCAGCATGTACGACAGGTACATCAAGCCTTCTGGAACCGCTGGCACTCCGAGTATCTACACACGCAGATGCAACGTGGGAAGTGGCGGCGCGACTGTCAGAATCTACAAGTCGGCGACGTTGTCTTCTACCGCGAGACTTCCACCAACCCTCTGGCGTGGCCAGTCGGCCGTGTCATCGAAACCATGCCCGGTTGTGATGGAATTGTGCGCGTCGTTTCAATTCAAACTTCGCACGGCACATTCGTTCGCCCAGTTAGCAAACTGGTGTTACTGCCCCCTGCTTAAGTCAGTTCGGGGTTTTCGTATCGTTTTCGTTGGAAAAATCTTCATTTTTGGTGAGCGGTGTTGTTCGTGCCGTTTTTCGTTCTCTCATGTTTTCGTTTATCATGTTGGCAAGCCGCCAAGCAACTACCTTTATCAGTTTGACCTTCCCCTCTTTCACTTTGTCTAGAACCACCCTCTAGGACGGTCAGTGTTGTGCCAGTTTCTGCCATGCAGACAGTTCGATTTCAGTTAGTTTAATTCGTGTGCATTAGCTTAGTCATACAGCCAAGTTGGCTAATGGCTTTCTATCTCTCTACTTGTATCATTTCATTATCATAATCCTCACCCTCTCCACGTACTGCAGTACCATCCTTCCTTACATCAAGACCACGTGTTCTACGCATGCCGCAACCATCATCGAGCTGCATTCGTCAATCGTAAGTGTTACTGCTTTCTCAACCCCCCTTCATACAGTCCGCTATTCAACCCTTTTTTCTCTTTGCGTCTTGGCGCCATCATATACACATGAAAATATTTACATGAACATATTTACAGATCAGTTTTTGAGAAGTATAACAACAATATAAAATTAGAATAATAGTTATTAACATAAGGTGGTGATAATTGTAAATAAATCAGATTAAGACAAGTCTATTCTACTACAGACTGAGCAAACTGATGATGAGCTACAATGGAATTGTAAGGATAGGTACTCATTAAGGTTGTAGAAAGGATTTTGAGTGAGGTAGGTTTTCAGGCTGAGGTTGAACGAGGTGAGGGTTGGTGAATTGGCAATAGATTGAGGGAGTTTATTGTAGATGACGGTGCATAGGTAGTGTGGGCTGGCGGTGTACGAAGCTTTAGAGTAAGAGGGCGTGCGAATAGAGTTCTGGCTCCTGGTTGAGTGGTTGTGAATGGAAGAGTTGAGAGGAAATTGTTCGGGATGTGTTCGCACAAAGGTGGCTGCGATTTGGATTAGAGTGGAAGTTAGGGTAAGGATTCGGAGCTGAACGAAGTGAGGCTACGCGGATTGCCAACGGGAGACGCCTGCCATGATACGAATGGCCTGTTTTTGAAGGATGAAAATGCGATTTGAGGCAGAGGAAGAACCCCAGAAGAGTAGACCATAGGAAAGATGTGAGTGGAGATGAGCATGGTAGACTAAGGATAGGGAGTGGGGACTGACGATTGATTTGAGGCGACGAAGAAGGAAGCAGCAGCTTTGTATCTTTGAGAAAGTGTGCTGTATATGAAGAGACCAGTCCAAAGAGGGATTGAGGTGGATGCCTAGGAACTTGACGGATGGGGTGCTAGGGATTGTTTGGTGATTGACCCTGATCAGGGGCGAGAAGGAAGGGGTACTTGCCTTGGAGTGGAAGTGAATGAAGACAGTTTTGGAGGTCTGCAGGGCGAGCTTGTTGTTCACACAGTAGGTGGCCATCACTGCCGATTGATGATTGGCAGTGTTGATCAGGGACTGGAAGGAATTTGTGTTCAGGGTAGTTAGGAGATGATTAGTATCATCGGCAAATTGGAAAAGATTGCCGTGAGTTAGGAGGTCGGGTAGATCGTTGACATAGAGAGAGAATAAAAGGGGAGCCAGGACTGAGCCTTGGGGGACCCCACATTTCACCATCCTGGGGATTGAGATGGTGGGGCTATGTGAGCTAATGTTGGAGGAAGGGATGGACACTGCTTGGGAGCGGTTTGTGAGGAATGAGGCGATCCAGTTGTTGGCTGCGCTGTCGATACCGTAAAGGTGAAGTTTGTGTAGAAGGAGCCGGTGGTCAATTGTGTCGAATGCCTTGGTGAGGTCATAGAAGATTTTATGATATTTTTGTGAATAATGAGGTCCCATTAATTATATGAGGCTGAGCACATTTTATGGGGTTAAAAACATAATTTGTGTCAATAAAAATATCTCTACTATATTAAAATAAACGTAATATTCATGACTTTAAGGAACATACCCAATACCTACCTATTTGGATTGGTTTATTCACAGACCCCCATCACTATACAGATATACGAGAAAAAAGCAGTTTGGCCAGTTGACAAAGTGAGGACGTTGGACACAACATAAGAAAAAAAGTGGAGATTTCCTGCCAGTCATTTGCCTGTGAAAGTGCAAGTCGAGCCTTTCAAGTACTACAGACCTTCAGAGCCTTTCAGGTGTGTGCGAAGCATTGTGCTACCCTACAGACGAGTTAATTCATCCTAACACAACTTGCCACCACTGCCATTGGCAAGTATTTTGTCATTAGATCTTCATTGCCACTTATTTGCAGCCTTCCTTTTCAAACAAATATAGGTACTATTCAAATAAAAATTATTTTTGTTGCCAACTCTGAGCTATGGTAGACCAATGCAGATTTAGTTCTGAGTCAGTGATGGCTATGACAAAACAACGTAGCACTTAAAAGAATAAAATGTGACAAATAGACAGTGAAATCAATCTTGAAAGTCCCTCATATAAATGTACCTTTAACAGATAAGTTCTTGACCGCTTTGAATCGGAAGATGTCTGTGAGATTGATGTATGCCGTTGCTTGTCCGAGACTCCCCGCCAGCGACTTGGCTCGCTTCTCCTTCGGTAGTGACTCCTTGAAGCACAGCGCCACGAACAGAATGTCGGCCAGCGACAGGGTGAGCGCGAACAATGCCGGCACCACGAACCAGTTGCCGGTCTGCGTGTGCGACCAACGTGCAAACATCGCTCCGATCACCGGCCCGATGATGAAGCCCACGGAGAAGGCGATGCCAACCATTGCCTGGAAACATTACCAGTTATATCAATAGGTACTTTCATATTGTACCTAGGCAGCAGCACGAGGTGAAGTTATCAGATAATTTAGCATAAGAGGAGTAGTAAGTCATAATAAATAGTTTGAATTGCAACTAATTAAACTATGAAACTTTCAATCTAATGGTAAAAGTTTTTTTTGCTGTCCAATTGTTTGGATCTCACATAAAATCAGAAACATTAGTCATCATTCATCAATATGAAGGTCACAAGTGTTGCTATCAATATGAAGTTCACAAGTGTACCTACCTGTTCTATAAAAATACGAGGTGTGTTCAAAAAGTATCAGACTTTATTTTTTTTCTCTGAAACCAGTTGGGTGTGATAGTTCATAGTTGGCTATGTTTGGTAGTCAACCTTACTGGGCATGCGTGATTTTTTTCAGCCTTGTCTGATAAGTCAGGCGATGTCAGGAAGCCGGTGAACATGGTCACCTTACATGCGCTCGTCGAATGTTCAAATTTCCAATTCCACTTTACGCACGATTACGTCATCCGGATCCATCAGCTTGGGAACCACCAGAAATCATTACGAGCTATGTCTGTAGACCAGGGTGCCTATCTGACCCAGTAGTTAGCCTGAACTGTTTGATCAGAGGGTAAGATTAGATTAGATTATTGTGGTTTAACGGCGCGTCAACGACGAGGTTATATTGCGCACATAATTTTTTGCATTTATGCATTTAACTTTATTGATATAAGTGGTGGACATGGGGAGGGGTCGTCCTAACGGGCCCGATCCGGGGGAGTCCAACACTGGTGGGGAGGCCAGGCCGGAATGGGGACGGACCGGGGGGTGTGAGGATTCGGGCCGGCGGAACCCGATTTCAGGGGGATCACCATCTCGAGGGGGAAGGCCGGCCCGAGGGGAGGGGACCGCAAATTCAAGGGAGGACATGGTTAGGCCAACCCTGGCTGCTCTTTGTCTGGACCTCACCACTGATCTGTCCGGCATGGGTAACCCTTACACATGAGCATATGCTCGCCGGCGTAGCTGCAATGGATCATTGGCCAACGCAAACCCCACCACCGCGCTAAGGTGGCAGCCATCGGTGGGGCAGAGGGTAAGAAGGCACTAGAGATTTGTGGAAGCAGTGGCAAGTTGTATGACAGTCACCACAGGTCGGGTCTCTTGCGCCAAACTGCAGCAGGAAGAAATGGATACCTTCTTGATAGGACTTTTAGAAGTCTCTCAGATGATCAATGATCATCATCCATGATCAATGATCATCATCCATCATCAATTGGTTAATAATTTGCGGATCTTGTTGTGTTGGCTGCCGATCAGAACGCTGTTGGTCATTGTCAACCAAATTACGGCCATCTTTAAACTGGGTAAACCATTATTTAATTTTTGTAACCACCATAGCATCTTTGCCGAAAGTCTGCTTAATCCTAGAAATTGTTTCACAAAGCTTTTGACAAAATTTAACTTTTAAGGCTCTAACGAACGCTGATCATATTGTTCCGTCATACTCATCGCAGATGTAATTTGAAAATGCGCGGAGCGTATGTAAGGTGACCATGCTCACCGGTAGCCTGACGGCGCATGACTTATCAGGCAAGGCTGAAAAACATCACGCAAGCCCAGTAAGGTTGACCACCAATCATGGCCCACTATGAACTCTTATACCCAACTGGTTTCAGAGAGAAAAAATAAGGTCGGATACGTTTTGAACAGACCTCGTATATTATATGATAAGTTTGTAACAAAATTAAATCCTTAGGTGTATGAACTTGTCAGTATTTGGGAACCATCTAAGCATTATTAACTACCTACTAGAGATGTTATAACAACATAATTTGAGCCTAAACAAGCATGTAGCATAGAGTACAAAATTTTTACTTGTGTAGTTTAAACTTTAAAATATTCTTTCTTCCCCTTATTTAGTTCGGATAGTTAAATTAATAAAACTCTTAAGACTTTTCACGAACTATTCTTTATTTAAATTCGTCCACCCGTCTGTGATATTTTGGTTATTTTGGTATATTTTGGTATATGTGATATTTTGGGAGATATTGATGTCGTTAGAACAAATATAAGAAATTTCAATGATCCGAAAAGGGAAGGCATTATGGAGGCTATTAGTTTCACATATGAAAAAACTTACCAAGAAACTAAATTCAGGCAAAAGTTGAAATTGGAAAAATTATTAGAGAAAAAGAAGATGAAACAGGCATCAGAAAAGAAACATTTGAGAGGACTTGAAAAAGAAATGATTAAGAAGACTGTGATTAATCTCTCTTCCAAATCGCTACCTGATGAAGAGGAGCATATCCTATCAAGAGGTCTAGGATTCGCTTTAACACCGAAAGTAGTTGACAAACTGGACATGATAGCGGTTGTTGAAACAGAGATTATTTAATTATCAGAAGATCAAAAGAAGGCGGTACAGGGAAAAATTAAAACTCTACTGGATAAGCCATATAAGATAAAGAGCAACATTTCGAAACAAGAGACAAAAATTATTGAGGAAATTAGACAAGATAAAAGCATAATTTGTTTACCAGCAGATAAGGGTCGAGCCACAGTTATTTTAGACTGAGAAGAATATCATGAAACAATGAAGCATATTTTTGATGATGAAGCACAATTCGAAAAGATTAAGAATGACCCGACGAAGAAAGTAGAAACAAAAATAGGCGAGATGCTTAAAGGAATGCAAGAAGAACTGGGGAAATCTGTGAAAAAAGGATTAATGCCAAGTTATTCGAAACCACCGCATGCATTCGGCCAACCTAAAATTCATAAAGTTGGTTACCCTCTCCGTCCTATCATAAGCGGTAGAAACTCACCAAGTAGTGCCCTTTCCAAATATGTTTTAAACTATTTAAAACCTATTGGTAAATTGCTACCCTTTAGATTAAAGGATTCAGTGGAATTCGCTGAGAAAATCAAAGGAATTCAACTTTTACCTGGTGACAGAATGTTCAGTCTAGATGTTGTCAACATGTATCCTAATGTACCAATCCCTGAAACGTTATCTTTGGTCAAAAACATCCTGGAAAATCAACAAGTTTCAGATAACGATGATCCAATTTCAACTAATTCTATTGTAAAAATGTTGGAAATATGCCTCATTTCGAATTATTTTCAATTTGAAAACCAATTCTATAAGCAAAAAACTGGGTTGGCTACGGGTAACTGCTTATCCAGTCTTTTAAGTGACATTTATATGGGAAACTTGGAAGATGAGATAATGAATGGTACGAGAAGTAAACCTAGAGTATGGATGAGGTACGTTGATGATATTTTCATTATTTGGAATGGAGAAGATGACACTGTATTTGAATTTTTAGATTATGTGAATGACCTAAGGCCCACCATTAAGTTTACAATTGAAGCAGAAGTTGATGAAAGAATCCCCTTCCTGGACTTTAGAATCACCAGAAATATGAGTACCGTTGAAACAGAAGTATATCGAAAACACACGAATACTAATCAATACATACATTATTTGTCAAACCATCACCAAATATTTAAAGAGGGAACTATGAAATGCCTTATAAATAGAGCTGAAACGCACTGTTCCACATTAGAAAAGAAATCCGAAGAATTGGAATTTTTGAAAGGAGTATTTAGGTTAAATGGTTATCCTGATAGATTTAGGGCCGGTATTACCAAAGTTAATCTGAGCCGGATTAACTAAATATTGGACTAAATTGGCGGCACAGCCAATCAGATACCTCAAAATGATTGAAACAGTTGAATTTAATCCAAAAGTTAGTTAATCCAGCAAATTTAACTTTGGTTATACCGGGGCTTATTAACCGTATTTTTGCATTGAAAAAAAGGGATTCTAAGAAAGAAGAACCTATTAACACAATTTCCTTACCGTATTTTCATAAGCTTTCAGATGAAATAAAAAGAACTCTACAGAAGGTTAATATCAGGACAACTTTTAATTCAGGCAGTACTTTGAAGAGCTTGTTGATGAATGTGAAGCCCAAAAATGATGTGCAAGAAGATAAGGGTTGGGTTTACACGTTGGGATGTGAATAGAGTGGCGTATACGTTGGAGAGACGAAGCAGTCAGTAACAGTCAGAGCTAAGGAGCACAAATCCAACATGAAGAACAGAAGAGCAAATCCGGGTGATCACCAAGTAAAGTCGTTACTTGTTGATCACGCATTTGAAAATCACCACACCATTGAATGGGAGAAGATAGGCAAGTTATGGAAGGAAGAGCGGTGGGGAAGTGGAGGTTTAAGGAGGCAGCAACGATGGCAGTATTGAACAAAGAAGGCATCAATGTTCTAAGTCAACCCAGTTTTGATTTTGACAAAATTTGGTTGGGGACAGTTCAAGATCAAGTTAAACGAAGATGGGAAAAAGTGAAGCAAGCTTTATAATTATCTAGTTTTTTTCCTTGTTCTGCATTCATAGCTTAAAAATTGTTTAGATACCTAACTAAAACTTTCTAATTTCTTTGGTATGATCTATAATGTTTTCTATGAGCCATTTGGAGTTTTTAGTTTGTCTCACAATTGTATTTTATTCTTCTGTTTCCTTTCATATTTTTTGCTGTTTACTTGTTAAGTTTCCTGAGGAAGTCCACAGACAGGTGGACGAAATATTGATTTAAATAAAGAATAGTTTGTGAAAAGTCTTATTTAGTCTAAGTCTAATTTAGTTTAAACTTGTTTACTTTTAATTTGTGAGCTGTCAATTAACACTCTCGATATTTAGCCTTGGTATTTAGTTGATAAGAATATGACCTTTAACTTTCCCCAGTTCCCATGCAAGTATTTGCAAGTATTAGTAGGTAGCTCGTGCATTATGTAAAACTGTATCACAAGATAAGAAAGTACACTACACAATGTATAAATCTTGGTAAAACCTGGACCTAAGTGACACAATGCATTAATTAATATTCAATCCTCTTCTCACCACTCAGTTAATTGAGCGAGCGAAGCGAGCGTCTCCTTTTGACTCTTTTGACACGGACCTCTGTTTTTTTTTTTTTTTTTTTTTGTTTTTACTTTTATTTGTTAACTGGAGCAATAGAAGTCGCACCGTTTCACCGAGCGACCTGAAATTTTGCACACATGTAGAGACAACCTTCTCTGTTTGCAGAACCAATTTTTTTTTGAAATCCATTCATTGGTCATTGGTAAAATAAATATCTCCTGATAGGTTGAAAAATGAAAATGGTCTTCGATAAATGTTATCAAACTCATATTTTGCATGGTCATTAAGACCAACACTGTCTCTTATTTTACAAATTTTCATCCCAATCAGCTGAGAATGTACGAACTTACTCACATTTTAAATAGCTGTCAGAAATTAAGTATTGAAAATTAATGTTTTTCCACTACAATTGAATCAGATTTGCTTTATGTACCAGTGTGTTTAGATGCTGTTTACAATTTTCAGTGAAAACCAGATACTTTTATGTTGATTGGGTGGATAATATTTTACTAATTCAATATATAACGTATTTCCAAACAGATCATTTCAAGTTTTCGCAAAACTAAGGACCTTGATGAACTTTTGGCAATTCGTAGTTCTGATGGCCGTGCTTCCTGTGTGTTGAGAGAAATTCAAATTTTATTGACTGCTGTCCACAATACATGGTTGACCATTGAGATCCAGCTTACTTATCAATATAAAATACATTAAAATTAATAACTAATGAAATATTTATGAATGAAGTTAATTTGTTTTAAAATAAAAATATTGATATTAACAATTACTTTCTATACAATACTAAAAACTATTATTATAAAGGTGATTATGAAGAATGCAAATAGAAGATTTTAAAACAGATGGAACAATTAAATCTAACAATGATAATGAAATGCCTACGCGCTTGAGGAAGTCGGTGAAGAATGAAGGGATCGCTGCTCGGGCTCCAACCAACAGGCCAACAACTTCCCATCTGGCAGCAGGGACTTTATAACGTCTAGCTAGATCTTCAATACAGGGCTCGTAAATCCTCTTCTTTTCCTCATCGACATCCTCCGCATGCCTCATTCCTTGTTCGAAGCGAATTGTAGGGTCCAATATGAGGGCTTGTTTCTTGTCATTCCTAATGGCGATGATGTCAGCACGACGTTTCGAGCCATCCACTGCTAGACATGACACCTCTTCATGCACCTCCCAGCGTGGTTGACGACGCAGAGCATCAGCAATCATCGTTCGTACTGCATGATGACGTGAGTTGCGTAACAGTTCCCCTTTGGAACATCTACCTAACACATGCGCAATGGTTTCTATCTCGTTGCAGTTTGTTGAACGGCAACGGTTTGTGTCAGTAGATCTTCCGGGGACTGCACGCACTGCAGCGACATTGCACGACATCTTGATCGAATTGGTCCATTCGGATGACGACAATCCTTTTTTCATATACACCCACTTGTTGGATCGTGGTGTTTCAGCAAACATTGACACCCCTTTTCCCTTCTGAGGAAGCTTCGTCCAAGTGTCAAAGGATGCTTGCCGAAGAGTCTCACGTAGGATGCGACCAGAGACTCTTTCGTCATTGAGTTCAGTTGAAAGGCCCAGGTCAGAGACACACTTTGACTTCTCAGCTTGAAGGTCACGTACAACACCTATCAGTTGGTCATTAGAAGCCAGCAATTTCTTGCAAATGTTGAAATGCTGCACATGCGCCTCCCAGGTGGCACGCATGATTCCAAGTCCTCGGAATTTTCTAGGTGCATATATGAACGATGTGGGAGTGTCACCAGGCAGGCCGATGATCACTTTGACTGCACTGCGTATGATGATGTCTATGTCCTCAAGAAACTTCGAAGTCAGCTGAGGTATCGGGGCACATTGGAGAGGATATATTAATTTCGGCCAAATAAATTGATTTAATATATTAAGTTTTTGGTCCGGTTTAAGCAAGTCAGAAGAGGTCAATTTAGAAATATCATTTCTCAGATCTTGTATTACTAGAGATTTGTTAATAACTATTGTACTATTGAAATCAATCCCCAAATATCTTATCCTATCACTCTCACTTATTGAGCATATGGATCCTTCTGATGTTACAACAGGTTCCGAAGAAAGCATTCCCTTGGAGATATTAATTGCACTGCACTTCTTCGAGTTCAATGTGAGGCCAATCTCACGGAGTCCCCTTTCAGGGCTGCCACTTAGTCACTTTTATCACTTAAAGTTACTTTTTTGGTCTCCAGTCACTTTTATTTACTTTTTTACAAGTTTAGTCACTTTTCTCCCTTTTTTTTCGGATATCTGGAGTTAAAACTGGGAGATATTAAAAAAAATGTTGAAATCAAAATACACCTCAGAACGTTTCAAAATTGATTTCAAAGTGTCACAAAACCAAAAAACGCCCTGCGGGGCAAGGTTTTTGGGGTAAGCCCCCCACACCTTATTGGAGTGAAAACTGGGAAATTACCGAAAAAAAATTGAAATCAAAATACACCTCAGAACGTCTCAAAATTGATTTCAAAGTATCACAAAAACAAAAAACGCCCTGCGGGGCAAGGTTTTGGGGGTAAACCCCCCACACCTTATTGGAGTGAAAACTGGGAAATTGCCAAAAAAAGAAAATGAAAATACACCTCGGAACGCTTCAAAATTGATTTCAAAGTGTAAAAAAAACGCCCTGCGGGGCAAGGTTTTTGGGGCATGCCCACCCCCCCCCCCCACCTTATTGAAGTGAAACTGTAAAAATTAAAAAAAAAAAAATTCACCTCAGAATATATCAGGGCGTGCCTTAATGCGTGGCAAATTTTGTTCCTTCACTGCCCCCCTGGCAGAAATCCTGCCAGTACACCATCCCCCCATGGACTGACTTCCAATTCGACCACTGATCGGTCCAAATGTCAACAAAAAGGTCTTCCAAGTTATGAACATGCAGTCTTGATTGTGCATACATTTCTATTTTGAAGAATGTACGTGAGTTCTCTATGGTGACTTGTTCAATTATCTTAAAACATATCTTTTGAACATTTAAATTGTATTGGAAAATGAGCATAAATTGTGAAATTATAGAAAATTAGTCACTTTTTAGTTACTTTTTCGGTAAAATTTTGTCACTTTTTCCCACTTTTTCGTTAATTTTAGTCACTTAAATCACTTTTTTGGAGGATCTTAGTCAGTGGCAGCCCTGCCTTTCTGTCATAGCTACAAGCTCTGATGCTGATTCCTTGCAATTAGCTATGATCGCAATGTCATCTGCAAACCCCACTGCTGACAAGTTCACCATTCCGTCAACAAGAGAGTACCCATATTCATCAGCTACTGACTTTTCCGTAATATCCTTAATTATGTGGTCAATAGCTAAGTTGAACATTGTGGGTGAGAGTGGGGCACCCTGGGGTACACCTCTCTTTATTGGAATAGGTTTTGATTTCTCTCTGTTGGCTTCAATTTGAACAGTGTTATGGAAAGTTAAAGTCAAAATAGTGTCACGAAGTGCTGAGGGAACAGGAAGGTTTGACAAACATGATTCTATGTGATCGTGTCCAATATTGTCAAATGCCTTGCTAACATCAAGGAATACAATACAGCAATCTTGTTTCTTCAGTTTTGCGTCTTGTAGGCAACCGTTAATAAGGGATGAGTTGATATGGGTACCAGGTGTGGAAACGAACCCTCTCTGATGTACTGAGAAGCCAACGTATGAGCGTAATCTCTTATCAAAGACGCGCTCAATCACTCTCCTCACCACTGAGAAGATAGTCAATGGCTGCCAATTAGATATTACCTTATCATCACCTCCCTTATGAATCAGCAAGAGGCGGCCCATCCTAAGCTTCTCTGGCACGAAATTTAATTCACCAATGGCCGTTGCAAGGTAACTAATTACTTGAGCACATTTCAGCTCTCGCAGAGTTCTGACTAAGACACCATCCGAACCAGGAGCAGAATCAATGGCGATTCCATTCATGGCAGCATTGATTTCCTCCTTACTTACTCTGGTGTTGTAAGCTTCCAAGTTATTATTAGCTCGTGCAGGACCTGTGAATTGTTCAGCTGTTTTATCATTTCCATGGCCAAGTATACCACGAAAATGCTCCTCAATCTCAGGCAACAAAATTTTGCATAATGGTGATTTATCAGAGGTCATGATCTGTTTGACTACCTTTCGTCTACGATTGTAATAATGAAACTGTGCCAAGTCATAATTGTACTTTTGTCTAGATTTGTTTTTATCTCTTGCTGACATTCTGCTTGGATTGGAAGTCATGTTGAAGTTACGGTTTGTTTTATCATGTTTACGCTGTCTACGGGCTTCATAATGCTTAGTTGCAGGGTGCTTTGGGCCCGGTAACGAGTCTACAGCGTTGTGAAGGAACAATATCAGATCATTAGTTATAATATCCAGCGAGGATGTAAGTTGGTCAACCGGATAACTATTATGATGTATATTTTCCAATAAAACATGTAACCTGTCTTCCCACTCTTTCATTTGGTTAATGTCTTTGGTGATCTCTTCATGTATGTCCCCATCAGATATTGTGTCTTCATTTGATGTCCCAGTTTTCACATAGCTCTTAGCAATGCGAGCTCTCGCCGCCTCCGGATGTGCACAGCGTATGTGATTATTCAATCCTCTTGGTTTGAAGAAAGCACTACAATCAGGACATTGCGCACTTCTCCCAGCATCACTAACTGAAGATGAATTATTAATTTTCCTTACATCTTCATTGTTCTGATTGGGCATTAGAGCCAGTTTTAAATGGTGATTTTATTTCTTAAAATTCGTTTTTAAAATCATCAATTTCGTTTTTTGTGTTTTTTCTGGAAGAGGGATTTCGCGATTTTGTGGTGATATTAAATTGGTTATAAAACACATTGTAATAGCCCCCAGAAACCATAATTTGATGAAAAACATGTATGCCACTTTGGAGTAGGGATTGGAATGGATTGGTCATGCACTATTAGCACTGAAATAGGCTTGTCTAGAATGGCGTCTTTAATGCTCTGTACTGTCTTTTCCCCAACCCACATTTTCTCTGTGTAGATGATACATAATATTTAAAATTTCATGACGCAAAATGTATAGTTTGACAAGATATTTTCTTTCCCAATCCAACAATTTTCAGTGCAGTAATTGTTCCAAAATATCCTTCTGAATAGTTGCGACTGGTTGAGGGTGGAAGGGGGGTTGGGAAAACCGGTCGACCTTGAACAGATGGGGGCGCAAAACAAAGCAGCCTGGAGGCATCATCAACTGGTTAGACTGGTCTGGTTCACTTTGAGGGTGGGTAGCAAAGTGTCTGGCGAGGGGGAGGGGGTTGATTGAGTAGCACATGGAAAGAAACTGGTTTCGTTTGTTGTTGTGTGACCTGTGAGGGGGATAAAAGCAGTAATTTTAATAGAAAACCTTTATTTCGTGGTCATTTCGCGGAAAATGTTGAATATCGCGATCAGGGTTGAATTTCGTTTTTTTTCGCGATGTAAAAATGGTAGATTTGGGATCTATACACAATGAAATGGATTTTAGTAGAAGAAAATAGTGCAATCAGAACAATTCGCGAATTCGCGCATCACCATTTAAAACTGGCTCTAGGCATTGCGTCTTGTGGTATGGTGCAGTCTTGGTGAGTATGGTGCTGTCTTGTGTTAGACGTAGACGGAGACTTATTACCGATATCAGAGATTATGTTATAACTATTACTTGGCACGTCCTGTCCAATTTTGTCAAGTACAACGGTGCAACTGTCACTACAATCAGATTCTGTTTTATCATGATCACTTATGACAGTCCGAGCAGTTGGAAACTGAGCTACATCATCCAACGTAGCAATGAATCTGTTATAACCTTTATCTTCTTTTGAAGATTTTAAAGTTAACGATTGAACTGGGATTACGTCAGCAGCATGATCTTCACTGCATTCATTACTTTCATCTTGAGTATCTAGTTAAATGAGTTTTCAATCTGACGAAATGTTTTGGACAATAAGGACATTGACTTCTCGCTCTTAGAGATAATCCTTCATTACATTTTTCAAAATGATCAAGAAACAAAACGTTTATCTTATCAGGGAATGACTCCTGACAATTCGGACAAACGACAGTGTGCTCTGATTGAGTTTGAAAAGGTTCTTGCTGTTACAAACTTGACAGATCTTCTGTTGACATTATACTATGTAATGGCCAATGCCAGCTGAAGGAAATATTACATTAACGTTTACTTGCGGTTATCCCTTACAGAACTCCACCATTTTTCTTCCTGAAGTACATGCACACATTGCATTGAAGAAATATAACATTAAATTGTGAAATACTTATTATAATTAAGGTGGCTGTATATCACGTGACTTTATTTCTCTACATCCGATCAAAAGAAATAGTTACCTATGAGTACATACCTTACATTGTTCATGTTGAGTAATCCAAGGTGATTTATGAAGGAAATTCACTGCATACTTGAGCTTATCAATATTTGCAGTCAATATTATTTAATTTTGCAGTGATTTTATAATAAAAACAACACAAATTTCGTGTATACGTACGCGTGTGAAGACTGTCAAAACCAAGTGCTGTTCGTTTAATCATTACATTCATAATAGTGGATATAATTAATGTCTCAACATTTCACTGGAAAGACGAAGAATGAGCGCATGTTATACATTCTGATATTGCGTCAGGTTTGTGATGCATACATGCCTTTTTATTAGAGTAATGTTTGCTGTTCTTCGCAACTCATAGAATTTCCTTCAACTTCAGGTCTTGGGTTGATGATATTTAGGTGCAAGGAAGTAAAATCATCTAATATGTTATTTTCGCAGTTCTTTTCTGCGTAGATTAGGTCCAACTGATGTGTCCTAACTTATCTGATGAGTGAGAAGTATTTGCTGAACTGAACCCTTCCAAATGAAAATGTGTAGCTTTTTGGTTGAAAAGTCACGTGATATACAGCCACCTTAATAGAATTATGAAAAATATTAGAGAGAAAGTAAATTTCCAGAACCATTCAAAGTGGCGTTTGTTCTCTTCTTGTGATCATGTCATTTATTTCAAATCTCTCCAGCATATTGCTTATTTTCGTTAAAAAGTTTGGCAATTTGGTGTTCTTTGTGAAGGTTTTAGTAAAGTTTCCCCGCTTTTATAGCAGGTGAACATTATTTATCGAGAGTTTTTGTCAGAACATTGATATTTCATTTCTTAATAGTCTTCTTCTACCAATAGGTACCTACTTGTGAAAACGTTGGATTCATTCCGTTTCTGAGCTTCTGTCTAGCCTGACATTTCCTTGAAGGATGCTAATTTTTTTTAAAGGTTTGATTCATTCAGTTTAAAACACTACATTGTCTTATTGTAATTGTGGAACGTTGGATTCATTCCGTTTCTAAACTAGGTAGAACTGTTGAACGTTTAATCTATAGGTTTAATAACATTAAAACGTGTATTAGTTTTCTATGTGTTAACGCATCTTCGGTTCTATGTTTGCGCACGTGTCCGGTGCTCGCTCATCAACGCGTTTCATGGAGCGTTTTCCTAGTTGTTATGTTTGTGTATCATGTGTAACTGTTGTGTATAAATGTAAACTAAACCTGTTGGATCAATTGGCAGATAACCAACACATATCTTGGAGTGACTCTCAATTCTCGCCTGAACCGGAAAGACGACATTAACACCATCTCCTTCAAGGGCTACAGGAACTTGCATTTCATGATGCGTAACCTTCAAGACCACAACCTAGGCTATTGCAAGAGAACAAGCCTAAATCACCAATTCATACTTCTAGAATTTTGTAGCAGCATCTGGAATCGAGAGGAGCAGTATAGATTCCGAGGTGGAAGATCAACAATCGACCTGATATTTGCCTTAAGGCAGATGATGGAGGCAAAGTGGGAGGAGGGAAGGGATATGTACAGGGACCCGAACCGGAACCTAGAACCGGTATGAACCTTTATAATTTCGGAACCAGAACCGGAACCGTTGGGTATACTTTTTTCCCAAAGAACCAGAACCGGAACCCGAACCTTTATAATCAATTAGGTTCTTAAAGGTTCTTAAAGGTTCTTTAAGGTTCCTTCTTTTAATAAAAAATCATGTATATCACTTGGATATAATATTATTCACAAAGTTGTACAAAGTATATTTTTTGAAAAAATTTCCAAAATGTATTTTTTGTAAAATTTTTTAATTCTTGATAAGAAATAATAATTCTTCATTATGCAAACGCTGCTGAGTTTTCAATTTTTGAATCTGACTACTGCAATGAGAACTGCATTGCCGACAATTTGAATATGATAGCTCAGGAAAAATGAATGTTTGTTTACGTTGTCTTAGGAGAAAATTGCAGCCACAATACTGTCTCCTCTGATATTTACTCTGCGCACCATCCTGTGAATTTTATACAGACACTGCCTACATCTGTGCTTGCATTCATTGGAAAATCCAAATCCAATAATTCCATTAAATTTGACATTGGTAATAATGAAGTTAATTATATAATATGGTTTGATTTAAAATTTTAGAACCGGAACCCGGAACCTTTATGCAGGAACCGGAACCGAACCTTTAAGAATATTTATTTCAGAACCGGAACCGGAACCCGAACCTTTATTCATAAAGGTTCGGGTCCCTGGTTATGTACATGGTATTTCTGAGCCTGCAAAAGGCATACGAATCGTTACCTCGGCTGACGGTATGGCAATGCCTAGAGAAGAAAGGAGTGAATCCTGAGCTGATTGAACGGGTTCAAAGCACGTACAATAACAGTCGCAGCATAGTCCAGACAGCAGTCGGAAGATCCGGGTGGTTCAACATCAACACAGGTTTCCGTCAAAGCCGTGCACTCTCACCAATGTTATTTAACATCGTAATGGATGAGATGTAGTCACTAAAGTAGCCGTTATTGGGAGACACTTGCAATGCGAAGAGAGAAAGCCTGTCTGACGGCCACCTTCAAAATCTACACTCATCAATCTGCGTGAAAGCCTTCCTTCGGTCACCCATACAGAAGACCCTCCCTAGATATAATTCAAATACATACTGGTAGAGATGTAAATCGGTAATATTACCGCGGTAATATTACCAAGCAATTTTACGGTAATATTACCGTTTCTTTCTTTTTTTGCTGGAGTACCTAGGTACATTTTGTATTTTAAACTGGATCTTATAAAGTTAACACATCAAATATTGGTGGTTACTGGTCATCCATCATCATTGAATCTTTTCCAATACAGAAGAGACTTAGTCAAATTATCTTATGAAAGACCATGGAATTTCGTATTAGTCGTATGTACACTCATAAAAGGCAGAGAAGTAGATCGTAAATGAACCACGATCGTTTTGTATCCGAAACTCACATTTTTTTCCAATATTACCAATTTTACCAGATTTTGGTAATATTACCGGTAATATTCCCGGTAATATTACCATTTTTTAAATTACCGGTAATTTTACATCTCTACATACTGGACTTCACTCTGTGATAGGAAGGGGCATCAGCTTATGGAATGTTCGCCCCTCCCGCTTGAGCATCCAGAGCATGTAGATGGTTTCAACTTACCTACTGGTTGCCAAGTTCTACGCAATGCAAAGCAACAGTAAATTGCCATAATGAACATACTGTAACCATATTATATTATGTGTAGGTGTACACTTGAAGTGAGCGTCTATTACCATGCCTCTGCCTCTGTTAGCGGGTGACGAGACATCGGCGATGATGGCCATGGAGAGATTGACATTGCCCTTGCTGATGCCTCCGACCACTCTTGCCAACACGAACAGCGCGAAGCTGCGAGACAACGCCCACAGAACGTACGAGAACGCAATACCACCCTGGAGATGAGAAACACAAGGCAGTTTAACATCAGTAACACAGGTGGTGCACTTTCCACGATCACTGTGAGAAAGTAGGTTGCATTTTATTTTTCTTCTTATTCTAATTCAGAAGACCAAAAGTCAATTTTCTAAATTTTGCATCAAGCATAATCAAGCCCTATCAATTGTTATTTGACTAATGTCAAGAAATACTGATTGAAGTATTCTCTTGTAAACAATGTCTCACACCATTACTTAGAGGTAGGTACCAATTTACTACCAATTTGATAGGATGAAAGCAGAATTACTGGATATTGAGCTCACCACAGAATAATTGAAATGGATTTCTGGCCTTCTACCTCTGTTCAATTCGGTTGTCAATTGAATCGATTGTTTTCGGTGCTGAAATTTTAGATACGTAGGTACCTAGGTAACTTTCATTTCTTTTTTTGGAGAGACTTGACTGGTCTCTTTATGAAGTGATTTTTTATGGGGAAATCAATCCTGGTTTAGTTTATTATCTTATGTAGACAGTAGGTAGTACACTGTTTTTAATTTAGAAATACCAACATTGTTCTCACTCACAAAAGATTTGGCCCTATCCTAAAATCCTAGTTATGAAGGAAGCGGACAATTGCCCGATTGTAGTACCTCCTGAAAATTAACATCAAGGTAGGTAGTACCTATCTCAGAAGGTAGTTCTAGTAGGTACATTGTCTGAAGATGAAATACAGTTAGGTAGTACCTACCTACATTTAAGAATTCAAATCATCCGAAATGTGGAGATAACAGATTCTCAAGTAGGTCGTAAAACTTGGCAAAAGATAAGATTATTTGTCTGTGATTGAAGAGGGAATTACCAAGCACTCACCAGGCAGACTAGCAGGACTGGTTTACGTCCATACACATCCGATAATCCTCCAACCAGAGGCGCCGCGATGAACTGCAGGAACGAGTAGATCGAACCCAAGAACCCTGAAGACAACGGTTTAATTAATTATACAATCATCAATTAAGCTGATCAATAAAAAATGCTTCATTTAGCTTAGAAAAACAAACTGGATCTCAAACGCTGGTTGAATGTGAAATTCATAAAATGAAATGGAAGGTACCTACCTAGTTTAATAATGGGGAAAATAAGTCATGATTACAAAGAAGGTGAATTGCTGTAATTTCTGTCAACCGCAGGGATTGACTGCTCTTTCTCGAGTGATCTTGTATGGGACTGGCAAACAAAAAAATAAGCTTCGTTTCCGGGGCTATTTTAATCTTGTAAAAATTTTGCTGATGGTAAAGGCATTGACTAACACCTCTATACCGGGATATGAAACTGCCATGCCAATACCACTATAACGCATGGCCCTCGTTTGTACCATTGCGTGATACTCTGATCCCGCCTCCCGGGCGTCCAGCCACTGCAACCGTCAGATTTGACACAGCATACAAACTTATTTCCGTTATGAAAACTCAGTAGACCATGTCTAGTACACTTTTCAATCATCTAAGAATGTATTGCTCACATGTTTTGTGAGATTAAAGTATTTAGGTAAAAGTAGTTTGGTGTAATTCATTCACAACTCTAGAACAAGTTGCTACGGAAGTCCCGCCCTCTCCTTCTCTAGACGTGTTGTGATTCGCGTGCGGCATTTTCGTTTGACTACAACCGTCGTGCCGTGAAAAGTTAACGATTTGCCTATCCCCCAGTTTTGATTGTCAATGGTAAAGGTAGATTAGTGGGTAGGTAATTCTTTTAAATTCCTACATTTTAATAAAGGAAATAATACTAGGAGCGTAAAATAACTCTCACCTCCAAATAGAACAGAGTTGAACCTGTCTGGTGCTCCAACAAGTTCTTGAAAATACTGGACCTTGTTGAGGAGCCACGGGTAGAGTCCATCAGGGCTGTCGTGTTGGCGGTAATGATCGAGCAGCGATGGAAACAGCGGGAGAATCATCGTGAATGCCAGCAAGTCCAGCAATAGAGAAAAGAAGACAATGTTGACAGTTGGATGAGTCTTCACATTGTCTTTTACATTAGCCACAGGCTTGTCCTCCTTTGTCTTCTGTTTCATGTTTGGCGATCGGTTGGTTTTCTGTGATTTACTCAACATGGATTCAGACGTAATGTCGGCCGTGATGTCGGTTATGACATTACGATTGACTTTTCCTGAGCGTGTCTGAACCATCGGAGTATCTAGAATCTCTCTGCAATAAAAAGCAATGCTATCTTTATTCGACCACACTTCTGTAATGTCAATTGAAAATATGCTTAAACTGATATGAAACCATCTAACTAAACACAGAACTATACAATCTGCTAGTTTAACTAAACTCACACTTCAAGTATTACTGCCTATTGCTATTCGTGACTACACCAATAGTTTACGAAGGCTAATTGGTGTATTAAAATTGACTTGGACAGCAATATTGCCTTCCTGTGTTAAAGAATGGATGTACCTAGCGGACGTAGCCTAGTATGATAGTCTACAGTGGATAACTGTAAACTAGGGCATCTTTGTCTCTTGTTGCTTTCTTCTACAGCATCAAATCGCCCCTCGGTACTAGAAATGTAGGTAACTTACCTAGATTACATCCGGCTTTCACCTCACCTTGACAGCTAACAACAAACTAGAAACTAACCTAGACACTGCATGCAAGAGAAGTCACTTGGGAGTTTGCCAGTTGCCAGCCACACCCCCAATTAGCCCCCAACCTCAGGCACTTGTTGCTTAGCAACTGCTCATGCGCAGTAAGCATGCGTTGCGTTTCTAAAAAGCACATGTTTTTGACGTCTTCATCGGTCGGGTGTTAATTTGCATCGTATCGTGTAAATTTATGATATGCTGTATAGATTTTTAAGTCGTATCACACTTAAATCTTCATATATATGCAGAGTAAGTTTAAGATTCATTATATCACTTGTAATTCTACGAGAACTCTGAAAAGTTCAAGTCACTCTGTCAATGTATAGGTTATGTTGTACTAAATAAATTAATGAAAATAATAAGTATAGGTAAATTATTAACGAAATAAACCGTACCTATTTCAAATAGAGTAGCATAATAAACTACATCTGATTTAGGTCAACGGCATTCACATACACAAATCTGCTGCATCCATTGTAACGGCACGACTAGTTCCGCTTACAATGAAGATCGATAGCCCACAGTTCGCAGCCATCTTCACTCCAGAGCTAGAGACACTAGCATCTTTATTTACAAAATATGGCTATGAAATCCGAATAGCAGGTGGAGCAGTAAGGTAACACAGTACCTAATTGCTTTTGTGATAACCTCGCTGTTGAGCGCCACAACAAATCATAATATCTATCAATCTAATATTGATTCTTTGATTTGAAATACGACTCAACGCTTAACAAATGTATTTCAGAGATCTGCTGCTGAACATTCAGCCTCATGACCTTGACTTTGCCACAACGGCAACTCCAGAACAAATGAAGGAGATGTTTATTAAAGAAGAAGTGCGATTGATAAACGCGAAGGGTGAGAAACACGGCACTATCACGCCTCGGATCAATGATAAAGAGAACTTTGAGGTAAGCTGGGCTGTGTGTGACTTTGAAATATGTTTTGTAATGATATCATCACAGGTCTGGTGTTTTAGGTGACGACGCTGCGTATCGATGTCGTCACTGATGGACGTCACGCTGAAGTTGAGTTTACGCAGGATTGGCGGCTGGACGCCAATCGTAGAGACTTGACGATTAATTCAATGTTTCTTGGTGAGTGAAGTGTGGAATATTTCTTCTTCTAAACAACGCATTACAGTGTCCACCACTACACATGTACGCTAGCATTGCCAACTTTACAAAAATCGAATTCCGGACATTGCATTTCTAAAATTCTCTTGGTTAAAAAGGTCTCACAAATATGATATTTTTGGGGAAATGCTTAGATATGCTTAAAGGTGGGCTATCACTGTTGAGCCCCATTTTTTTATTATTCAAAAAACATGATGACATTAGGCATGCAATCACAGCGGCGAAAACTAGAGCTCTGTAGGATATTCCTAAACGAAGTTACAGCACAACGAAGACGGATAGGGGGTGGAAAACGCGTCATTCACACCCAACTCAGCAGTAAAAGCATGCAAAGGTTGGGTGGGACCTACGTCACAACAACCAGGTTGTTCAAACTTCGCGGAGCTCTAGCGCCTGAACCAAACATCGCATCGCGTTCTCGTTTTCGACATTCTACTTCTGGTTACAATATATACAATATTTTTGACTTGTTTTCGACTTGTTGACCATGACAGCCCAGCTTTAAGAAAATATGATCTGGAAATCAATGAGGGGCTGAGGGAAGGGTCCCACAGCACCATGCAGGTCCGGGCCTCAGGCCTAGGAAAAATTTGAATTTTAAAAGTGCTTTTGGGCCATTTTCATGGTTCTGGACTACAATCTTCGACGATTTGATACTATTAGTTACTGAATTATTGAATTATGTAATTGTTAGTTTCATATTTTCAACAATTCCGGACATTATGCTGTCTGGAATGAGGTAGCTACCTAATTCCGGCATCCGGACAACATTTTCCAATTCTGGAGTGTCCGGATAAAATCTGGACGGATGTCAACCCTTATGCATAGTGGACAGGCAAGGAATGCCAAACTGCAATAATTTTTTACTTTTTGTTTCTTTGTTTTTTTATTTAGCTTCTGGTTTAGAAGCTCTCAGTACATTTTACCTTCAGGTTTACATTGTACATTGTAATTTTTACATTGTAATGGTAATCTTTGTATCTTACGAGTGCCAACGTCGATTTTTTGGACACTTCGTAAATTTTGGGCCCTAAATTTTATTTAAGGGCTCACAGAGTATTTTATTGATGGATTTGTGTATTTGATCAATAGTGGATCAATTGTTGAGCTGGATCAGTCGATAAAACTACTTTAGAAGGCCGTGAAACATGATTCATAAAGATGGCGGTGAATTCTCGCCTATTGTTACCATGTGTGCAATTGCGCATGCGCAACTACTAAAATCGACGTATCTTTTATTCTATTGCATATAATTGTTTGATTATTTTTTGGTATTTCTCAGCATTGTAAGTAACATTTATTTTGATAAAAACGATTATGTGATAAGTGATAAGTGATTATCACATAAGTGATTATTTTGTGCAAATAATTTGGCAAAACACCTTTTTATTTGTAATAAAATTTTATACAATGAATTATATTTTTAATCAATTGATATTTCGAAAAAAATTAAAATGTCATGCACTCATTGATTCTTTGGAGTCTTATGAAACTTTTAAAACCGATCCCAATATTGATGATCAATTATTTCATCTTCAAATTAATTTTCCCAATTATGTCCACATTTCTGCTAAATAGGGCTGGCACTATAAACTTTTTAGCCTTGGCACTTGTAGGGTTAAGGTTTGTTTACAGTAGTGATTTAAAGCGCAGTCGCTCAACGTCAGGTGCAAACCTCGACCACTGGCTAACCAGGTGGGTCTAACACTGATGAGCACTACGCTTGTAATCGACCATGTAATATTTCAATATTGTACCTAGATGTTTATGATTCTGTAGTTACAACTAGAGGGTACATACAACTAAGTATACGTGTTAAGTAATACGATTATTTTACTAAATATCTAGTTTTAAATATCTAGGCAGTGTATTGGCAAAGGATGGAAAGGTGGACAAGGAGATCGAGAGGAGGGTGAGAGCAGCAGAAGTGTTTTACCAGAGTGTAAGGAAGCTACTGTGGAATGAAGATGTGCCCCAGAGGTGTAAGATATAATTACTGTACAAAACCTACTATGTACCAATCTTAACATATGCAGCAGTAACTTGGCCAATGGGAGGGAAGGAAGAAATGAAAATGCAGGCTGCGGAAATGAAGTTCCTGAGAAGTGTGGCAGGGGTGATTAAGATGGATAAGGTGAGGAGTGCAAAGATTAGAAGGGACCTAGAAGTGGAGTCTCTTAGATTTAAACTTGGAAAAGAGAGGCTAAGATGGTACGGACATATGAAGAGGATGGGAGAAGAGAGGATACCATATAGAGAGGCAGAGCGTGCAGCCATGGGTGGCAGAAGAAAGGCAGGAAGACCTAGAACTAAATGGATGAACGGAATAGAGGCAGCCGCAGAAGACAGAGGAGAGTGTTGGGGAGTAATTACAACAGAGAAGTGGTGGGAAGACAGAGAGAGATATAGGGAACTGGTGGAAAGAGAGGAGCCTGAAGAAGTGGAAGAAGTGTGGAGTGTCGGACTTGGCAAGCCGGCTCTGAGAACACAAGTGCCCTAGAACATTGGTGGGATCATCCCACCCCCTGACCCGACAATAGTTGGAAGCAGGGTCGCGATATTTATTTATTTATCGTATTAACACTTTGAGGTCGTACCAGAGGTCATAAAGTACTCCAGTGTGTGGCATTCTATTAGTCTATTAGACTGTAATGGGTCCTAACTATCTGATTTTTTTAAATTATTTAGTGGGAAAACAAAATTTAAGAAAATCAAAGTTGAAAAGTGTGTTTTCGTTTGCTTTCCCAGGCCTCTTAACAGGTTTAATGTACGGTCCACAATGTGATTCATCCTTGAAATTCGAATTTAAATTCAATGAATCTGACTGTTTTGCAGCTCTGGATGGTACCGTGTACGACTATTTCGATGGCCAGGAAGACTTGAAGAAGCGTCGCGTTGCATTCGTTGGCGACGCTGTGACTCGCATCCAGGAGGACTATCTCCGCATCCTGCGCTACTTTCGCTTCTACGGACGCATTGCGCTGGAGCCCGACTGCCACGACCGTGCGACGCTGGCAGCCATCAGAGACAACGCCGGCGGCTTGGCCAGGATATCGGGCGAGAGAGTCTGGTCCGAGCTGGCCAAGGTGCTGGCCGGCAACTTCGCGGGCCATCTCGTGGAGGTCATGGTGGACCTCGGACTCGGTCCGCACATCGGTCAGTAGAATCACATGTTGGAGTATCCTGCGCGGCCAGAATAATATCTTTCACCCATTTCCAACACAGTGTTGGGTCGGGGGAAGTGTTGGGAATTTTCATCAAACTTTCATCAAACTTTTCAATGTTTATAATTCAATTAATTTTCACCCAAGGACAATGCACCGTAATTTATATTGCAAAAGTCCTGAATTTTGGCAACTTATTTGGAATTGTAAAGAATGGAAATTTGCTCACATAAAAACAAATTAAATTTTAATCAAGCTGGTCAACGAAATTGCAGATTTCAATGTTTAACACAGTACAACCATGGGTCACTTAGCCAAAAATATTATAAAATTCTGTACAGAACAAAATAATAAATTTGTGTTACATATTTGAATATGATTCATGAAAATGTTCATGTCCCAACACTAGTTGGGGGTGGAGATCCACCTTCATCTGGTGTCGACTAGCCGGTCCTGACACATATTCTATATTCTGTCTCTTATATCTTTCATCTGTTGCCTCTTCCCCATGTCTCTCCATCTCTCTTTCCTCCACATCGCACCTCTCTTGGTTCTCTCAGTAGGCTCTCTTACTCTTCAAACTCCGTCTTTGGTATTCTGTTGTGATCCATTATCGAATCAGCAAAGTCTTTCTCATCCATAAGAAAGACACATTCATTTACAGACTCTGACATTAAAACTCAGGAGTTACATAAATTAAGAATCTTAGTATTTATAGGAAAGCTTCATCTGGCACTCACAATTGAACTGATGGACAGAGTTTTCAGGCTAAAAATATTCTATATTTGTAAGTCGACTCCTTGAAAACTTTTCATCCCACGAAAAAAATATGTACAGTAAACCCTCGTTAATTCGAACTCAAAGGGACCCAAAAAATTGCAATTCAAATTAAAAAAATTCGAATTAAAATAATTTTTTTTTTTTTTTTTTTTTTTTTTTTTTTTTTTTTTTTTAAAGGATGAGGGGATTGGTCTTTTAACGTATATTATCTCCTAACTGCAATTACAGAAGGGAAAAGGAAGCCAAGGTGCATATTATTGAATCTACTTCTTTTAGAAGCGCCGCCTTCTCACTTAATTTCAGTTCGTGGTATTTCTTCGGAGCCATCGTCAAAACTTGTTTACGAAACTTTGACACAGCCACACTTGTTTGTTTAGGCTAGCTAGTCTAGCTCGAGGCGTGAGGGGTGAAATGCCGCCAGTCGCCACGTCGTCAGTAAGTCTAGAGGCGGACGCACCCGATCGAACACACGAGGATAGCCGAGGCGGACGCACCCGATCTAAAACACGAGGATAGCCGAGCCACGCCGCGCTTGTGCGCGAGCCATGCTCTGAGCAGTCCGCTGCGGCGCACCCCCCTATTCTGCCTGCGGCGCATGGCGCTGGCTCCAAGTTATTGCGCGTAATATATCACGCGTTATGAATTTTATACAAACCCACACTTTTGAAGAAAAATTCGAATTAAAGCAATTTTATCCAAGTAAATACATGGGCTGGGACTTAAATTCAATTCGAATTTCAAAATAACCTAAAATTCGAATTATCAAAATAAAATAACATAGAAAACCCTATTCTGGCCACTGGGACCACCCAGATAGTTCGAATTAACCTCAAATTCGAATTATCCGAGTTCGAAATAACGAGGGTTTACTGTAGTACCTAACCTACCATTTCTGCTTTCAGGCACATCGCAACTTATATAAACATTATTCTGAATGTGAACCCTATTATTATTATTTATTTATTAGCGAGCATAGCGAGCGTTTCTACAGGACTCTTATGCCACTTTCTCTGTTTTTTTTTGTTTTTTTTTTGTTCGTCGCATGTTGGAAGCACCGATTGACCAATCAAACTGAAATTTTAAACTCGCACAAATATCATTCTAGAATAGGCTGGTATTGTTTTTGAGCAATATTCGAATAAAAAAGTTGAATATTTTATTTATTACCCTTGCCACGCGACACCCTGCTGAGTGACCCAAGTCCCTTCCTGTCCTGTCCATCCCACCCCTCCACTAAATACCAGCCAGCCCTCAACCATTAAGAAAAAGATTCTTGAATTTCGGTAGATCTTTGCCAGAGAAAATATATTTGTTAAAAATATTAAAATGTATTTCAAACTGCATTGCGCGTATCGGTGCTCGCTTATCAACGCGTTACAATGAGCGTTTTCTAGTTTTAGTTTACTTGACAAATAGCAAATCTAGACCTATTGTACTTTCTCTCTCGTAGGTCTGCCCGACAATGCCGACATGGCCACATTTCAAGCTGTGTACAAACGCAGCAAAGATCTCGGCCTGCAGCCCATCGCATTGCTGTGCGGTTTGTTCCGCGATCAGCAGCAAGTCATGGACTTCCATGCGCGAGTCAAACTCTCAGCCTTCGAGCGAGACCTGGCTCTCTTCCTCGTAGAACACCGAGATGATAAGATAGACACCAATCCTCTCAGGTGCGACATTCTTATGGTGATCAATTGATTCTTGATTTTAACTGTGTTGACCTTGAACATTTAAAGAATTTTAAGTACAAGATACAAAATGCAAGGGGGGGCCAATTCTATTTATACAATTAAATTCGACAAAGGTTCTGAAATGCGGTATAAACTAGTTTGGGGCTTGAAAATTTTCAAGATGAAAATTTTCAAGACCTGTTGAAAATTTTTATGAAAATTTTCATGAAAATACTCAGTTGCAGGACCTTTCAGCATATTTTCAATTTTTTATTTTGTAAAGTATTAATGGAGGTGTGTTGCATTATTATGCGTGATAGAAAGGTGCGTGAAGTTGACCCATGCGCAAAAATTTGTGCTCAATTTGTGCTACAACCCTGCAAATTTTTAGAATTTGTGCTCTGCTATTTGTCGAGATATCAACCCCTAAAAGGGGTTTGGCTCCCCCCCCCATGTCTTCAAAAATTCTGGGACCCGGCGCAAAAATTTGTGCCTAATTTGTGCTGCAACCGTGCCAAATTTTAAAATTTGTGCTCTGCTAGTTTCCGAGATTTCAACCCCTAAAGATGGGGGGGGGGGGTCAACACGCTCCCCCACCCCCCATGTCAGCACAAATTCTGGGACCCGGCGCAAAAATTGGGTCACAGTACCCAGCTGTCTCTAACTGTCTCCAACTGTCCGCAACAATATCCAACTGTCTCCAACTGTCCGCAACTGTCCTCAACTGTCCCCATCTGTGTCCAACTGTCCCCAACTGTCCCCAACTGTCAACAACTGTCTCCAACTGTCTCCGCTACTATCTTGAACTGTCTCCAACTGTACCCAACTGTACCCAATTGTCTCTAGATGTCTCCAACTTTCCCCTACTGTCTACAACTGTCCCCAACTGAACCCAACTGTCTCCAACTGTCCGCAACTGTCCGCAACTGTACCCAACTGTATCCAACTGTCTCAAATGTCTCCCCAACTGTCTCCAACTGTCTCCAACTGTCCGCAACTGAATCCAACTGTCTCTAATGTCTTCCCAACTGTCCCCAACTGTCTAAATCTGTCTCCAACTGTCTAAAACTGTATCCAACTGTCCGCAACTGTCCCTAACTCTCCCCAACTGTCCCCAACTGCCTCCAACTGTCCACGCAACTATCTCGAACTGCCTCCAACTGTCCCCAACTGTCCCGAAATGTACCCAACTGTCTCCAGATGTGTCCAACTTTTCCCTACTGTCTACAACTGTCTCAAACTGAACCCAGCTGTCTCCAACTGTCCGCAACTGTCTCCAATTGTATCCAAATGTCTCTAAATGTCTCCCCAACTATATCTTACTGTCCCCAACCGTCTCCAACTCTCCCCCACCGTATCACCTGTCCCCCACCATCTCCAACTTTCCCCAACTGTCTCCGACTGTCTCCACTGGTGGTGACAGTTGGTGGTGACTCTTGGTGGTGACAGTTGGGGACTGTAAGTGACAGTTAAGGACAGTCGGGGGCAGTTGGAGACAGTTAGAGACAGTTGGGAGAGTTGGGGACAGTTGGGTTCTGTTGGAGACAGTTGTAGACAGTAGGGGAAAGTTGAAGACATCTGGAGACAGTTGGGTACAGATGGGGACAGTTCGAGTTAGTTGCGGAGACAGTTGTTGACAGTTGGGGACAGTTGGAGACAGTTGAAGACAGGTGGCGACAGTTTAAAAGAGTTAAGGACAGTTGCGGACAGTTGGATACAGTTTTAACCAGTTGGAGACAGTTAGAGACAGTTAGGGACAGTTGTAGACAGTAGGGGAAAGTTGGAGACATCTAGAGACAGTTGGGTACAGTTGGGGACAGTTGGAGACAGTTCAAGATAGTTGCGGAGACAGTTGGAGACAGTTGTTGACAGTTGGGGACAGTTGAGAAGAGTTTAGTACAGTTGCGGACAGTTGGATACAGTTTTAACTAGTTGGAGACAGTTAGAGACAGTTGAAGACAGTTGAGGACACAGATGGGGACAGATGAGGACAGTTGCGGACTGTTGGAGACAGTTGGGTTCAGTTGGGGACAGTTGTAGACAGTAGGGGAAGGTTGGAGACATCTAGAGACAGTTGGGTACAATTGGGGACAGTTGGAGACAGTTCGAGATAGTTGCGGAGACAGTTGGAGACAGTTGGGGAGAGTTAGGGACAGTTGCGGACAGTTAGATACAGATTTAACCAGTAGGGGACAGTTAGAGACAGTTGAAGACAGTTGGGGACAGTTGGACACAGATGCGGACAGTTGAGGACAGTTGCGGACAGTTGGAGACAGTTGGATACAGTTGCGGACAGTTGAAGACAGTTGGAGACAGTTGGGTACTGTTACCCAATTTTTGCGCCGGGTCCCAGAATTTGTGCTGACATGGGGGGGGGGGGGGGAGCGTATTGACTCCCCCTCCCCCATCTTTAGGGATTGAAATCTCGGAAACTAGCAGAGCATAAATTCTAAAATTTGGCAAGGTTGCAGCACAAATTAGGCACAAATTTTTGCGCCGGGTCCCAGCATTTTTTAAGACATGGGGGGGGGAGCCACCCCCCCCTTTAGGGGTTGATATCTCGACAACTAGCAGAGCACAAATTCTAAAAATTTGCAGGGTTGTAGCACAAATTGAGCACAAATTTTTGCGCCGGGTCCCAGAATTTGTGCTGGGGTGGGGGGGGGGGGGGGAGCGTGAAGTTGACCCCTCCCACTTTCAAGGGTTGATATCTCGGAAACTAGCAGAGCACATATTCTAAAAATTTGCAGGGTTGTAGCACAAATTGGGCACAAATTTTTGCGCCGGGTCCCAGAATTTGTGCTGGGGGGGGGGGGGGGGGGAGCGTGATGTTGACCCCCCCCCCCCCCCACTTTTAAGGGCTGTTATCTCGGAAACTAGCAGAGCACAAATTCTAAAAATTTACAGGGTTGTAGCACAAATTGGGCACAAATTTTTGCGCATGGTCACAGAATTTGTGCTGGGGTGGGGGGGGTCAACTTCACGCACCTGTGATAGGTATATGTTTAAAATGTCGGTGCACCTACCAGAAAAATAATACAAAATAAAAAAATTACCTTCCTCAGGATTCAAACATTAATATAATTCTCATGAAAATTTTCACACAAAAAAATTTCATGAAAAATCCCAACACTAGGTATAAGTATAACAAAACCAAAGTTATTTCTGTAGAATTCAATGTAGATATGTAAAAATTAGTGTACAAACGTATTGGCTGCTGGTCATGTTCCTTGACAATCAAACCTTGTTACCTATTATCAATGAAATCAGAGCCTTAGTCAGAGCTCACCTACTAGAGTAAGATGATGCGTTAGCGACAGCGTAGACTTCATGGGAATGCCATCAAACATTTATCAGCCAATCTGTTTCTTTCGAATACAATATTTTCCTTGACCAAGTGTATACATAAAGTTTGTTTGAAAATAAATACTTTCCGAGTCGGGGGTAATTTGTGTGGTTGGCAGAGCAATTTCTGTTATCAAACACAGAGCAAGAACTGCTATTATAGGAGCAGCAATAATTTAATGATTGATAATACACGACATAATAAAAATCATTAAAGTATTACGAGAGGAAAGGATGTGGGAAGTGAACAATGTTCAACCTCTCACTTAGGGACCTCGCCACTTGAGCATCCAGCCAGGTAGCTCAGATGAGAGCTCTCGCCCACTAAGTGCGAGGTTCTCGTTCGAGACCCGGTTCGGTCGGAATATCTTTTTGCTTTAACAAATCCATTCTTTTAATCGTGTCCTGACTCCACTGGAAGTTTTCCACATAAACCCAGTTTCTCATAAAATGTCTTGAAAAAGTTAAGTATGTAGGTAACCTCCTGGACACGGAAAATTGTCCGCAGTCAATATTCACTCGACTCTTTGGCAAGTATTTATTTTTTTATTTTAGTAATTTTTCAACCCTAAACTCACACTAGCCATCCGGTCTTTGTGCCAGAAAATTACATAAAAATAAATGTTAAATACTAGCCCTAGTGCCACTTGAACATTGACCGCAGGTCAATTTCAGTGTCCAGGAGTATATCTGCTGGTATTATTAAATAGATATGTTGGTATTAAAAGATTAAATTAAACTGTATAAACTTAACTCAGAAACTTACAGTAAGCTAATGTTCACTCTTTTTTTTACAAGTAGCGAGTTATCCCATTAACATACATCTGATTACAAATCTAAACTGAAAAGTATGAATTTAACATAAAAACACAAATAAATGTAACATATCTCCCGTTAGCAACATGCCAGGTCATGTGGTTGACATCACAGCTTCTGTTTCAGACCGTATCAAGCGCTAGTGGTGAAGACCGCGGACAAGGGCAAGTTGTCCGACGTACACGAGTGGGCCGTGCAGGTGCTCGAGTACCGAGGCCATGCCGAGCAACATGCCAGGTCGTGTGGTTGACATCTCAGCTTCTGTTTCAGACTGTATCAAGCGCTAGTGGTGAAGACCGCGGGCAAGGGCAAGCTGTCCGACGTACACGAGTGGGCCGTGCAGGTGCTCGAGTACCGAGGCCAGGCCGAGCAACATGCCAGGTCGTGTGGTTGACATCTCAGCTTCTGTTTCAGACCGTATCAAGCGCTAGTGGTGAAGACCGCGGGCAAGGGCAAGCTGTCCGACGTACACGAGTGGGCCGTGCAGGTGCTCGAGTACCGAGGCCAGGCCGAGCAACATGCCAGGTCGTGTGGTTGACATCTCAGCTTCTGTTTCAGACCGTATCAAGCGCTAGTGGTGAAGACCGCGGGCAAGGGCAAGCTGTCCGACGTACACGAGTGGGCCCTGCAGGTGCTCGAGTACCGAGGCCAGGCCGAGCAACTGCCAGGTCGTGTGGTTGACATCTCAGCTTCTGTTTCAGACCGTATCAAGCGCTAGTGGTGAAGACCGCGGGCAAGGGCAAGTTGTCCGACGTACACGAGTGGGCCGTGCAGGTGCTCGAGTACCGAGGCCAGGCCGAGCAACATGCTAGGTCGTGTGGTTGACATCTCAGCTTCTGTTTCAGACCGTATCAAGCGCTAGTGGTGAAGACCGCAGGCAAGGGCAAGCTGTCCGACGTACACGAGTGGGCCGTGCGGGTTCTCGAGTACCGAGGCCAGGCCGAGCAACATGCTAGGTCGTGTGGTTGACATCTCAGCTTCTGTTTCAGACCGTATCAAGCGCTAGTGATGAAGACCGCGGGCAAGGGCAAGTTGTCCGACGTACACGAGTGGGCCGTGCAGGTGCTCGAGTACCGAGGCCAGGCCGAGCAACTGCCAGGTCGTGTGGTTGACATCTCAGCTTCTGTTTCCGACCGTATCAAGCGCTAGTGGTGAAGACCGCGGGCAATGGCAAGCTGTCCGACGTACACGAGTGGGCCGTGCAGGTGCTCGAGTACTGAGGCCAGGCCGAGCAACATGCCAGGTCGTGTGGTTGACATCTCAGCTTCTGTTTCAGACCGTATCAAGCGCTAGTGGTGAAGACCGCGGGCAAGGGCAAGCTGTCCGACGTACACGAGTGGGCCGTGCAGGTGCTCGAGTACCGAGGCCAGGCCGAGCAACATGCCAGGTCGTGTGGTTGACATCTCAGCTTCTGTTTCAGACCGTATCAAACGCTAGTGGTGAAGACCGCGGGCAAGGGCAAGCTGTCCGACGTACACGAGTGGGCCGTGCAGGTGCTCGAGTACCGAGGCCAGGCCGAGCAACATGCCAGGTCGTGTGGTTGACATCTCAGCTTCTGTTTCAGACCGTATCAAGCGCTAGTGGTGAAGACCGCGGGTAAGGGCAAGTTGTCCGACGTACACGAGTGGGCCGTGCAGGTGCTCGAGTACCGAGGCCAGGCCGAGCAACATGCTAGGTCGTGTGGTTGACATCTCAGCTTCTGTTTCAGACCGTATCAAGCGCTAGTGGTGAAGACCGCAGGCAAGGGCAAGCTGTCCGACGTACACGAGTGGGCCGTGCAGGTGCTCGAGTACCGAGGCCAGGCCGAGCAACATGCCAGGTCGTGTGGTTGACATCTCAGCTTCTGTTTCAGACCGTATCAAACGCTAGTGGTGAAGACCGCGGGCAAGGGCAAGCTGTCCGACGTACACGAGTGGGCCGTGCAGGTGCTCGAGTACCGAGGCCAGGCCGAGCAACATGCCAGGTCGTGTGGTTGACATCTCAGCTTCTGTTTCAGACCGTATCAAGCGCTAGTGGTGAAGACCGCGGGTAAGGGCAAGTTGTCCGACGTACACGAGTGGGCCGTGCAGGTGCTCGAGTACCGAGGCCAGGCCGAGCAACATGCTAGGTCGTGTGGTTGACATCTCAGCTTCTGTTTCAGACCGTATCAAGCGCTAGTGGTGAAGACCGCAGGCAAGGGCAAGCTGTCCGACGTACACGAGTGGGCCGTGCAGGTTCTCAAGTACCGAGGCCAGGCCGAGCAACATGCTAGGTCGTGTGGTTGACATCTCAGCTTCTGTTTCAGACCGTATCAAGCGCTAGTGGTGAAGACCGCAGGCAAGGGCAAGCTGTCCGACGTACACGAGTGGGCCGTGCAGGTTCTCAAGTACCGAGGCCAGGCCGAGTTGGCCGAGATGCTGGCCAAGTGGCAAGTGCCGAGATTCCCCATCAGTGGAGTCATGCTACGAGAACTCGGAGTTCCAGGTCAGTACTTAGTCGGCTTTACACCCGTTTATTTATGGAACATTACGTGTTTTAAATAGGGATGCCTCCTCAAAAATTTGTATTGTTTTTAAATAATAACACAAATATTCAAGTGAGCATTTCCACTGAAACTTATTGCTCGAATCACTGTTTTTTTCGTCTGTCGTTTGTTGTCATCTGTCCCTTTGGCCTCTCCTGCCAAACGAAGTAACGAATCAGGTCAATTGTTTCTCAAATTACTATTCTGGTTGTGGTCATAATGATTTTCAGCAAGATCAATCCATTGGTTTCATTGGAAATTGGATTTATGTTGTTTCTAAACAGTATCATTCATTACCATAGCAACGAAATATAATTCCTATTTGACCATGATCAATGCAAATGTACTTCCTACGGTCGGAGTCAACTAATGATGATACCTGCTTAGCATGGCCAGGGATAGGCCGGTCCATGCTAAGCAGGTATCATTTGTTTTCAAAATTATGGACATTTTGTTTTTCACAGTGGATGTATTGAATCTATGTTTTGTGACAATATATCCAATTCTTCCAATAGACCAAAACATAAACTAGTGGCGCCCTCAAAGTGAACTAAAAGGGGGCAGGGCAGTATGTGTGACCATCCTATAACTGCGCATGCGGGCATGGCACTTTGGGTCAGGGACCCGAACCGGAACCGGAACCTAGAACCGGTATGAACCTTTATAATTTCGGAACCAGAACCGGAACCGGAACCGTTATACTTGTTTCCCAAAGAACCGGAACCCGAACCTTTATAATCAATTAGGTTCTTAAAGGTTCTTAAAGGTTCTTTAAGGTTCCTTTTTTTAATAAAAAATCATGTATTTCACTTGGATATAATATTATTCACAAAGTAGTATAAAGTTTATTTTTTGATAACATTTCCAAAATGTATTTTTTGTAGAAATGTTTAATTCTTGATAAGAAATAATAATTCTTCATTATGAAAACGCTGCTCGAGTTTTCAATTTTTGAATCTGACTACTGCGATGAGAACTGCATTGCCGACAATTGAATATGATAGTTCAGGAAAAATGAATGTTTACGTTGTCTTATGGAGAAAATTGCAGCCACTGTACTGTCTCCTCTGATATTTACTCTGCGCACCATCCTGTGAATTTTATACAGGCACTGCCTACACCTGTGCTTGCATTCATAGGAAAATCCAAATCCAATAATGCCATTAAATTTGACATTGGTAATACTGAAGTTTTATAGTTTGATTTAAAATTTTAGAACCGGAACCGGAACCTGGAACCTTTATGCAGGAACCGGAACCGGAACCAAACCTTTAAGAATATTTGTTTCAGAACCGGAACCAGAACCCGAACCTTTATAAAATAAAATTGTGGAACCGGAACCGGAACCCGAACCTTTATTCATAAAGGTTCGGGTCCCTGCTTTGGGTCAATCTTAACGAGTTCTGTAAAAGTTAAAATTACATCGCGAAATGACAGTAACTGATGCCTACCTCAGTGTCAACAATCAAATACTCATCATATTTCATTTCAGCACATATTCATTCAAATTCTTGTGAAAACTAGATGTCTATTAACCAAAATCACCATTTGACATATCGCATTTGTTTTTATCACGGCCTTCTGAACCATTTCTGAATGAGATTACGCCTCGTACAAACAATTTCAATCTTTCAAAAGCTGCTTTTGGTGAATAGATATCTAATTCTTGCAAGAATTTGAATGAATTTGTGCTGAAATGAAATATGCCGATTGTATTTGAATGTTGACTCTGAGGTAAGCATCAATTTCTGTTATTTCGCGATGTAATTATAACTTTTACATGCTTTTACAGAACCATTGACATGAAAGTGCAATTGCCCGCGCGCGCAGATTTAGTTCCGAATAGGTTAGTTCAAGGTCAAATGTCACACATAGCTGGAAGAGAAAATGGCGGATTGGGCATGCACGTTTAGTTATGTTTTGGTCTATTTCTGAAGGAAATTTTAACTCTTCTGTTGATTATTCAGGGATTTTTTACAGAATTTTGGTTACATCATGTTTAGATGTTCTGCACATTTCGGTGCTCGCTAATCAACGCTGTACACCGAGTATTTTTCTAGTAATTGCAATGACACTTTTCACCCGAAAAAGTTAAATTTTTTTTTCTTAGTTTAGATACATAATAAAAACATTTTGGCGGAAAAACTTTTGAGTGATGGATGAATGACTGTTGTGATTTAATTTTAAGTCCACAGCCAAGTGTTACCATGGTACAGACTTTATTGTCATGGCAATTCACTGGTTTATGAAGTCAATGTCGATAATTGTGCGAGCCTAGCGAGCGCGACCACAGTACTTCTATTGGCACATTCTCTATGGGTTTTTTTCACTGCTTATAGGTCAAATTGTTTAACCAATCGATCTGATGTTTAACCAATCGATGTTTAACCAATCGTACTTATGTAATCTATGGGGTCTCGGGGATCGTTTTTGAATAGAATCCTGTGATTAATACATTTATTATGGGATTTTTTAAATTTTAACTATAACCGATTAGTCAATCAACTTCAAATTTCGCATTGTCATTGGGACCAAATTTAGGTATTTTTCCCAATTTGAAGACTTATCTGTCAATATTTTCTAAAGTAATTCTAATTTTAAGGACGTTTTCTTATGGTACGTTTACAGCTTGACGTTCGACGCTCGACACTCAGCGCTAGCGATGAAAGATGAACATGGTTTACCTTTGACCTTGAACGCCAGCGCTCGGCGTTGGCCAATCAGGAGGCTCAACGGCGAGCGCCGAACGTCGAACAAACGCCGAGCTGTAAACGTACCTTTAATCTTGAAATATTTGTAAACCTTATGTGATGTTCTGATGAGTGGAGTGAGTAAACGTGAGGGATGGCAGAGATGTACTAAGATGATGATTGATTACAATAGAGTGTTTATTGAATGTCTTGTTGTGTCCAGGAGATAGAAATGCAACAAGATTAGTTTAAAATACTTTATTATTTAAAAAACTCGAAACAACTCTTGGAACTACACCAGTACTGCGTTAAAATAATTAAAATAAACTGCACAATATTTCGCGAGTGCTTCGACTCGCTTCGTCCGGTGCCTACTGAATAATGATGAGCTCACTCTTACGCCCCTAGTCAACTCAACCGTCAAAACAACATCCCCAGCACGACACAACTAGCACTATCTGTGGGTTTAGTCAACAATTAAATACAAACGCCCTCTATCAAGCAGCCCACAAACCAAGCCAGTCAATGCCCCTATGCATTCTGCTGGATGCATTTGACCGATGACGACAACAAGGAACGCCACGATTCATCAAAAAAGCAACTGCTCTGGCTAATAACACTATTCCCACACGCGATGAAAGCCGCCTCAATAAACCTACGTTTTTTAGTATCCTCTTCATTGTAAATTTTTCTGGCCGCATCCCATTGAAAATTATGACATTGTGTCCAAGCGTGCTCAGCAACTAATGAAGTACGAATTTTGTGGTTTTTTACATTCTTTTTATGCTCCTCTATCCGAATAGATAAAGGTCTACCTGTCTCGCCAATGTAAACATCTCCACACTGACAAGGCAACGAATAAATAGCATTTCTTGAGCTTTGAATTTCATCACGTGGTTTAGTAGAACACAACATACTTCTCAAAGAGTCAGAGGATTTAAAAACCGTTCTAATGTTAAAAGAGTTAAGAATGCGCCTAATCTTTTCCGAAAAACCTGGAATATAATCAAAAGTAATAGTTTTTATGCACTGAGGTAATGATTGACGCATTACTACCTCTCCAACCTTTTTATCCCATTTATCCGAACTCAAAATATTCTCCAACATTTTCTTGGGATACCCATTCGATTCAAATGCCAGTCGAAGCTTGTGCATCTCCTCCAAAAAAACATCCTTAGAACTACACAAATTCAACGCCCTGGACATAAGACAAGAAACAACACCCTTCTTGACATGAAACGGATGGTTAGATTTAAAATGTAAATACTGGTCTGTGTTTGTAGGCTTCCGGTATACCCCCGTACACAACACACCGTCAAGTTTCGTAAATAAAATGTCTAAAAAAGGTAACGAACCATCCTTCTCCAGTTCTAGGGTAAAATTGATATTGTCATGAAAATCGTTGAGTCCGGATAATAAAACAGGTATATCTTTACACTGGCTTTCTGGAATAATGGCAAACACATCATCTACATACCGCTTCCATATAGCAGGTTTACATGAAACATTCCCCAACACCTGCGTCTCCAAATCATTCATGAAAATATTCGCCAGCAGAGGTGATAATGAACTCCCCATGGCCAAACCATCCACTTGCAGGTAAAACAAATCCCCAAACCGGAAATAGCCAGAAGACAAACACAGACTAAGCAGCTCCAAAATGCCTGCCACCGGAACCTTAGTCCTTTCGCTTAAACCAAGATCATTCTCTAATTTATTCTTAACAATGATCAATGTCTCCTTCACCGGCACGCTGGGATAAAGATTCACCACGTCAAAACTAAGCAGAACGTCCGATGTTTCTACGTGGTATCCTCGAAGTTCATCCACTAAACTCTTAGAATTTCGCACGAACGAACTAGAACCCCAACCATACGGTTCCAGAATTTTTAACAGAAACTTGGACAGCTCAGCACATGGCGAGCCCCGTGAACTGACAATGGGTCGTAACGGAATGTCCACCTTATGGACCTTAGGTAGCCCATATATATGGGGTGGTTTCGAATGATGAGGTGTAAGCCTAGATCTTTCATATGGTTCCATATGGCCACTAAACTTCTTGAGTGTTCTATAAACTTTAGACTCAATAGAACCAGTAGGATCCGAATCGATTCGTTTGTATACTTTCGGGTCTGACAGAATAACCTCCATTTTCTTTTCATAGTCACCCCTGTCTAACAAAACCACCGCCTTGCCCTTATCGGCTGGAAGTATAGAAAGAGAACCATCCTTCCTTAAACTCCTGATAATGTTCATCTCCTTCTTAGAAATATTAGGTGTCACCCTCCAAGGTTTCTCTAGGACACTTTTCATGCTATGCCTAATATCTTCCCGTAAGTCCGCCGGAAAATTTCCGATATTGGACTCAATACTGGCTACTATGTCCAGCGTGTTAACACTTCGGGGGGCACAAGCAAAGCCCAAACCTTTCGACAAAACCAGCTGTTGTTCCTGATCTAGGACGCGAGACGAAAAATTAATTAACGTTTTGGCCAGGACACCGGAATGAATCAACGGCTCCGCTATGACGGGAAAAAAACCTCCTCTTCTCAGAAACCAGTCGATCAAACTTCCTCATCTGAGATTGTCTCACCGAAGCGAACACATTGTCAAAACGTCTCTGGATTGACGACAGAACATGACCCAAATAGTCAGACTGAGAAACATTCAACATCCTACACGTCCCATCAATCTCTCTGTTGACCTCAAAAATGCACCACCTCTGAAACCTGATTCGGTCCTTCAAGAATTGAAAAGACGCTCGCCGCACCGCTTCTCTGCTAATATGCGTAGAAACAAATGGTATTTTGATACGTAAACCTCGCGGAATAATACCGGCTTCTTTGCATCTGCATAAGAATGTAAGATGATTTTTGTGTTTCGCCAGGTTGATAAATAACTTCTCCAACCTCCGACAAGCTTGAGTCACCTCATGATGAAAACCGTGGCCGCCTCTAGAACAATCTAGCCGCGGCTGAGTCACCACATAAACACCCACTTCTTCGTAAAGTTTCTGTTAAAAATTCTGGAACCGTATGGTTGGGGTTCTAGTTCGTTCGTGCGAAATTCTAAGAGTTTAGTGGATGAACTTCGAGGATACCACGTAGAAACATCGGACGTTCTGCTTAGTTTTGACGTGGTGAATCTTTATCCCAGCGTGCCGGTGAAGGAGACATTGATCATTGTTAAGAATAAATTAGAGAATGATCTTGGTTTAAGCGAAAGGACTAAGGTTCCGGTGGCAGGCATTTTGGAGCTGCTTAGTCTGTGTTTGTCTTCTGGCTATTTCCGGTTTGGGGATTTGTTTTACCTGCAAGTGGATGGTTTGGCCATGGGGAGTTCATTATCACCTCTGCTGGCGAATATTTTCATGAATGATTTGGAGACGCAGGTGTTGGGGAATGTTTCATGTAAACCTGCTATATGGAAGCGGTATGTAGATGATGTGTTTGCCATTATTCCAGAAAGCCAGTGTAAAGATATACCTGTTTTATTATCCGGACTCAACGATTTTCATGACAATATCAATTTTACCCTAGAACTGGAGAAGGATGGTTCGTTACCTTTTTTAGACATTTTATTTACGAAACTTGACGGTGTGTTGTGTACGGGGGTATACCGGAAGCCTACAAACACAGACCAGTATTTACATTTTAAATCTAACCATCCGTTTCATGTCAAGAAGGGTGTTGTTTCTTGTCTTATGTCCAGGGCGTTGAATTTGTGTAGTTCTAAGGATGTTTTTTTGGAGGAGATGCACAAGCTTCGACTGGCATTTGAATCGAATGGGTATCCCAAGAAAATGTTGGAGAATATTTTGAGTTCGGATAAATGGGATAAAAAGGTTGGAGAGGTAGTAATGCGTCAATCATTACCTCAGTGCATAAAAACTATTACTTTTGATTATATTCCAGGTTTTTCGGAAAAGATTAGGCGCATTCTTAACTCTTTTAACATTAGAACGGTTTTTAAATCCTCTGACTCTTTGAGAAGTATGTTGTGTTCTACTAAACCACGTGATGAAATTCAAAGCTCAAGAAATGCTATTTATTCGTTGCCTTGTCAGTGTGGAGATGTTTACATTGGCGAGACAGGTAGACCTTTATCTATTCGGATAGAGGAGCATAAAAAGAATGTAAAAAACCACAAAATTCGTACTTCATTAGTTGCTGAGCACGCTTGGACACAATGTCATAATTTTCAATGGGATGCGGCCAGAAAAATTTACAATGAAGAGGATACTAAAAAACGTAGGTTTATTGAGGCGGCTTTCATCGCGTGTGGGAATAGTGTTATTAGCCAGAGCAGTTGCTTTTTTGATGAATCGTGGCGTTCCTTGTTGTCGTCATCGGTCAAATGCATCCAGCAGAATGCATAGGGGCATTGACTGGCTTGGTTTGTGGGTTGCTTGATAGAGGGCGTTTGTATTTAATTGTTGACTAAACCCACAGATAGTGCTAGTTGTGTCGTGCTGGGGATGTTGTTTTGACGGTTGAGTTGACTAGGGGCGTAAGAGTGAGCTCATCATTATTCAGTAGGCACCGGACGAAGCGAGTCGAAGCACTCGCGAAATATTGTGCAGTTTATTTTAATTATTTTAACGCAGTACTGGTGTAGTTCCAAGAGTTGTTTCGAGTTTTTTAATTATCATTACCCAGTACATTATCTTCGTAATTTTTAAACTTTATTATTTCTTCTGACAAGAACAAAGCTTAGCTTTTTATCACCAATAATGCTATCTTCTTCTTTTCTCTCTGCCTCCTTGATGTCCTTCCCAGAGCCTATATATTAGGCAAGGCCTAATAATTCCCCCTCCAAAAAGAGCCTTGAGGCATGGGTGCTTAGGCGCTACGCACCCATGCGGGAACTGGAATGACCGGCAACAATTGAGCTACATTTGCCCGGCCCGCTGACTTGCCAGACTTCGGATCGCCGAGCTCGTAGACGTTGCGTCCTATGGCCCGGACAATACGGAACGGACCATTCCTCTTTGATGCCAGACCGCTTGCAATGCCTTTGCGGTGCGGTGGTGCCTGGCGACGCTGAGTACCTGCAGCGTAGTGAAGCTGCGTACTGGCGAACTTGTGTCGCGGTGTATGGACATTTTGCTGTCGCTTCGCGTCGCTTCGAATCTTTGACGGATTCCATGCACTGCACCTTGGAAGCCTCGACGGAGTCCATGCACTGCACCTTGGAATCCTCGACGGCGTCCATGCACTGCACCTTGGAAGCCTCGACGGCGTCCGTGCCCCGCACCTTGGAAGCCTCGACGGCGTCCGTGCCCTGCACCTTGGAAGCCTCGACGGAGTCCATGCACTGCACCATGGAAGCCTCGACGGCGTCCATGCACTGCACCTTGGAAGCCTCGACGGCGTCCGTGCCCTGCACCTTGGAAGCCTCGACGGAGTCCATGCACTGCACCATGGAAGCCTCGATGGCGTCCATGCACTGCACCTTGGAAGCCTCGACGGCGTCCGTGCCCTGCACCTTGGAAGCCTCGACGGTGTCCAAGCACTGCACCTTGGAAGCCTCGACGGCGTCCGTGCCCTGCACCTTGGAAGCCTCGACGGAGTCCATGCACTGCACCTTGGAATCCTCGACGGCGTCCATGCACTGCACCTTGGAAGCCTCGACGGCGTCCGTGCCCCGCACCTTGGAAGCCTCGACGGCGTCCGTGCCCTGCACCTTGGAAGCCTCGACGGCGTCCATGCACTGCACCTTGGAAGCCTCGACGGAGTCCATGCACTGCACCATGGAAGCCTCGACGGCGTCCATGCACTGCACCTTGGAAGCCTCGACGGTGTCCAAGCACTGCACCTTGGAAGCCTCGACGGCGTCCGTGCTCTGCACCTTGGAAGCCTCGACGGAGTCCATGCACTGCACCTTGGAATCCTCGACGGCGTCCATGCACTGCACCTTGGAAGCCTCGACGGCGTCCATGCACTGCACCTTGGAAGCCTCGACGGCGTCCGTGCCCCGCACCTTGGAAGCCTCGACGGCGTCCGTGCCCTGCACCTTGGAAGCCTCGACGGCGTCCATGCACTGCACCTCGGAACCTTCGACGGAGTCCCCTTGACGTCGAAGTGGAGAAGGCGTGGCGGTTGTGTCCTGAACTGATAGTACAGTAGACGTCGTGGACGCTGCTCGTTCTGCTACTATTTGACGCATCGCAGCCAAGAAACCTTGAAAGTCACAGGCCTTGAAACGTAACATGTCGCGTTGCAGGTCGAGGGGCAACCTGCTCCACCCTGGAATTTGTTCCAACCGGCAGCAAGATTCCATGTTTTGCTCCATGCCAACAGATAAACGTGACTGGCTTGGAAATTGTATGAAACACCTGGCTTAAAAGTGAAATTCGGACGAGCCCCCACTTGTTGTGTCCAGGAGATAGAAATACAACAAGATTAGTTTAAAATACTTTATTATTTCTTCTGACAAGAACAAAGCTTAGCTTTTTATCACCAATAATGCTATCTTCTTCTTTTCTCTCTGCCTCCTTGATGTCCTTCCCAGAGCCTATATATTAGGCAAGGCCTAATAGTCTGTTGTGTAGAGAGGCTAGGCAGAGACTGTGCTGGGCAGAGGAAGTAGGGTGGTTGGTGGTGGTGTGGTGCATGATGGGAGCTGGGCTAAAGGAAGTGGGCAACTGTGAAAGGCCGAGAAAGATGACAATTCGTTTTTCAATGATATTATACACCTAGGACACTGTAATTTCAATTTTTAAATGTATTTGAGAGTACAACAGACTACCAAAGGATATTAATACCTAAATTGGTCATTTAAACTCATTAAAACTCATTTAAAGACTGTAATGAGTTCAAGTTCTATGTGACATGTCATCAATGTTTAAAACGCATAATAAGTGATGTATTTGTGAATATTGAAGGTGATGGAAGGTGTAATAACAACTGTAATGTAGAATAGCATATATTCTAACTAAAAACATCATAAAAATCTAATTACAGTGTCCTAAGTACCTAATATAAGTGTAAAACGAATTGTCATCTTTCACGGCCCCACTTCACATTAAAGTGGTACTGTCATCTTCAGGAAACTTGGCTAATTAGTTTATTGCATTATTAGAACATATTCTAAGAAGAAGAAAAAATCCAAAAAAAATCGGAAGGGTCCTAAAACAACATTCGCGCTCGCCCCCCATCCTACGTCACAACTGGTATGGCGCTACCTGCTCCGTCCGGTCTATTCAAAGCCTTCCCAGTTTTCTGGACCTTCCCTCAAAATCAGCTCAGTCCTGACTCTTAGCCCGCTTTGTTCACAAGTCAATAAAGTGTGAATATTCAGTGTGTGCTTTTCAGTAATCACTAATCAGTATGTTTTATGTGTTTATTCATTAATTTATACATGCATACTAGTACTGTTTGAGAAAGTTCAATTTTTTTTCGTTTTATATATTATTGAGTTGTTTTATTGTGTGTTATTCGTGTGTAAAAACAATATAGTATGTCAATCGTACGATTTCTTTCTTATTAGTTGTGTGGGAAGACAATTAGGTATAATAAAACACTTATAATTCTATGACGGGCACCTGAACGTGTGTAGCAAATAGTTATTTATTTTAGTGTGACAGTGATTTAAAATGGTTCAACATTGTTGTGTGTATAAATGCCATAACAACAATATAAAAAGTGCAAAAGTATCGTTTCACAAATTTCCAAATAAAATTAAGAACCCTGAATTATATAAACAATGGCTACATAAAATCAATCGAGACAAGTTTATACCTAGCGACTATACTACTGTTTGTTCAATTCATTTCTTGGACGATGATTTTGAACCAAAGAGTAAACTGAACATCGGTCCTGTGTATAAACAATACTTGAAGTCATCGGCTGTACCATCCCTAAATTTGACCAATCAGCATAGTGTAACACCACCAAAGCGACGTAAATCCGAGTTCCTAAAAAACAAAGAGAAATCACAACTATTAGAAGAAATCCCCCGCGAACGCGATCATCCTGTCTGTCGAAAGAGAAAGATCAATTCTGATTATCAAGCCATCGACAATATCAATAAGCCATCGACAAGCAAGATTGCTGTGGAGGTAACTGACAGCACACATATGAGTAACAACGCTGACAATGGACCGCTTTATGTAGACAATGGCACTCAATGTGAGCTCGGAACAGAGACTTTGTATCAATTTTCAACGCCGTACAACAATAGAAACATCGACACAACACCCAGGCGAACGAGGAACATCGTGGATTATGTGGAAGACTTTGAAACTGAAGACGAATTAGATGATTCGTTCATTGCTGATAGCGTCGATGATTCAGACTCGGACACTGACTGTGAGAGTGATGTTGACGAGAATGAAATCGAAGACAAAGCAACATCTAATGTGTTCCTTGTGTTCTGGCAATGCTTGGCACTATTGTTTCATGTATGCCAAATTTGTGGCAAAAAAGTTATTTCTGTTGAAAAAAGCATGAGGGGCGCAATGTTGACTGTAACAACAAAATGTATTGACAATCACGAATACAACTGGAGATCACAAGAAAAGAGTCGACAAAAATTTCTGGGATCAATCAACATCGCGGCTGCAATTTACACATGTGGTGTCAGCTTTCAAGCGTTCAACTCTTTCGCAAATGCACTCAAGTTACATTTCATGTCGGAGGTGACTTACTACAGGATAGTCAGAACATTCATTCAACCTGCAATTATAAACACATGGAACACCCGGCGAGAGATAGAGATTTTCAACATGTCACACGAAATGAGCAATATTAGGCTGTCTGGTGACGGACAATACGATTCACCCGGATATTGCGCGAAATATGTCACATACTCCGTCATGAACGTTGCCAACAATAAAGTCATCGACTTCATGGTTCTGCAAAGAAAACAGACGATTGGTGACCTCGAGAAAGCCGCGTGTGAGATGCTCTTACAAAATTTGACTTCAATGATAAAAATTGAACTGTTTATTTCCGATCGCCACCGGGGTATAGGACTCGTGATGAAACAACAACACAAAGAAATTCGCCACGAGTTCGACGTTTGGCACATGGCAAAAAGCTTGGCCAAACGTATAAAAGCCATCGAAAAATTTTCCCCATTTCATCCTGGAAATCAAGTCTAAACAATCATCTGTGGTGGTCAGCGCAGTCCTGCGGCGGCGATGATGACATGCTGGTGGAAAAATTTACAAGTTCCCTGAAGCACATGACAAATGTCCATACTTGGGAAGGGAAATCTAAGTTCCACAAGTGTGAACATCCCGAGATATCAGCTGAGGCCGCCGCTGCAACGAGATGGATTGTTCCCAACTCCAGAGACTACCAAACGATATCGAAAGTCATCATGGATGCGACCTTCCTGAACGATTTACGACGCACAAGCAACTTCTGTCACACAGGTAATAAGAACATTATATTATGCGAATTGCTATTGCCCAATGACATTACAAGTTTTCAATCAAATCATATTACCGACTCATTCTGACAAAAATGTATTTGACAAGTGGAACATAGATGATTTTGATCGAGTTTTCAATTTCACTTTATAGGTAAGAATAGCAGTGCGTACATGTTTGTAAACAAACTGAAACAAGTAGTTTGTTTCTTAGCTAAAAAATCTTTCTTGATAACCTTATAAATATGAAATTATGAAATAAAACATGAAAAAAAATACTTACAAAAACAATTAAATTAAATCTCAGAAAAACAGATACTGGCAGTAAAATGGTTTATGACGGTTAGACAGGTAGTTTTTGGGATCTTTCGTTGTTTCATGAGTATACTCATACAATTCATTCATACAATCCCTGCATACATTCATAAACAGCCCCAGAAGGTTAAACTTGATCTGAAATTACATGTTGCCATGTTGCCCCATAGGTGCACTCGAGTCTTATCACAACGAGAGATTGAAGTATCTGCCGAAGAGACTGCACTTCTCCTATGACGGAATGGTGACGCGTGGAATTCTCGCGATTCTGGACCACAATGCAAACGTCAGTCGAGAGTGTGTAGGAAAATCGCTAGTGTATTCAAAATCGCAAAAGGAGTGGATTTGCAAGAAGAAATATGCCACGAAGTCAACATTGTGGCGTGATGAACTAATCGACAAGATAATGTCAATGGAAACATACGATCCACCGAACACAGACAACACAATCATCATTCCTGATAACATCGCACCTCTACCTAGACCTTCCATGGAGGAAGTCGAGCAGCGACCACGATACGCCCGGTTTGAAAAGATGTGACTTTGGATCGCTGAACCCCGTGAGTGACGACCTGCATGCATTGTCCTAATTCACAGTTAGTGCAATAAAACTTTACCTAGTCGAAGTAATCGGGTTCTTCACCCTCAGCAGCTTTGAATCCAACGTAGACTCCGTCTTCCTCGGGGAACTCGTCTCTGATGGAATTGATCACACACGCTGGGATAACAATGCGTCTATTTTTTCCAAGAGATTCCCAAGCGTTTATCCAGCAAACAAATTGCTTGTATGCAATGTGCCTCCATACTCTGTTTGAGCCTGATTGAAATTTTAGTTTTGTTTCTTTACACTTTGTTTCAGCAATGAATTTGTGTTTAGCCATAATTAAAATATCTATGTTGTGCGCAACACTTGCGAATGAAGTGTGTTGAGTAATGCAGTCATCTTGTATCAGATTTTGCATGGTCTGTGAATGATGACAACAAATAGATTCTGTGGCAGACGTCATAGCACAGCATAATCCACATTTACACCAAAGAGTGTTTCCAACTCTACCCTCTAGTTCATCAGCTCTTTTCCTATTTGCAACACGTTTGTCTTCAATTGTCTGCTGCTGTTGAACAGACAGCTTAGGTTCGAACAAGTAAGGTCTTATTTCTGACATTTTACAATAATTTAACAAAACAAAACACACAAAACAAATCAAATAAAAATCACTGTTTACATTGACGCGGGTAAATGTGACAGGCAGACTGGAAGGCGCGCGCCAACAATAGCAACTGGCCGGCGGGCGGGCGGGCGGTCAGCTGGCCAGAGGGGGAAGAAGTGAGTCCTGCTAGGGGTGTTTTGTTTCTATACCAGTTTCTACGTCATTCAGTTTGCGCGGCAATTCAAATATCGCATAATTGAACCACGTATAAATCCGTCATCTATGGTTGAATATTTTTTTATTTTTTTTTGTAAATGTTTTTGATATAGTAGAACACAAAAAGTGGGTTTTTACCAAGATGTAAGGTCTCCTTTAAAGGAAGTGATGCAAAGGGGTGTGATTAAGATGGCGGGAAGGGTGTTGAGAAGGCAGTGGGGAAAGTAAGGTTAGGTAGGACATCACATCCTCCTCCTCTTTAAAGAGAATGTGGCAGGAATGTACAAAATGCAAGAGACTGGAATATGACAAAATACATTAGTGACAAATTAGGATAGAACAAAATCTTGAAGACGAGCAGGCGCTGTCCGGGTCCTTCGAGGTTGTAGTCGGCTCGGTCCCGGGTCCTCGGCTGGTTCAGCGGGTTGAGCTACGATGATCGGCTCCGCGACAGCGGCTGGAGTGACCGGCTCGGGACTGCTCGTCGGGGGGCGTATCGTAGTAGTCGTCGTCCGGCGGTGGTCTGGCCTTGCGCTGGGGAATCGTTTCTCGTCTTGGCGTCAGTGGTGGAGTGGAGACGTATTTCTTGAAATGCGATGCATTTCTGGTGATCATTTGCGTTCCCCGTCGTGCCGTCATTTGCGTTCCCTTTACTCCGGTGATGGTGAAAGGGTTGGGGTCGTAGGTGGTCGGTAACTTTGCTTTTGCCGTGGCTAGTGTTTCCTCTTCGCTGGAGCTGTTGTCTGAACTGTATTCTTTTGTCCGTCTGGTTTTCACTTTCATCGTACCTGGTTTCGCTTGTGTCATTGTGGTTGTTTGTCTTGCGTTCTCGCTGGAGGGTAGCTCGGGATTGATCTTGGGACTCGTGGATGACTTCTTCTTGAGCGGAATTCGTTGATGTTCTTTGAGCAATTCACGGATGCATGGTGATCCCTCCGGCAGAGGACTTGCTTTTGATTTCTTCTGGAATGCTTGAGCTAGGAGTTTGTCTCGTGTTAGCAGAAAGTCGTAGACTAGTGACTCTAGGATGGTTTCCTCTGGATCCGTAGCTTGGGCGACTGAGATGATCCCTAGTGCGATTGAGTCTGAGCAGCAGAGCAGGGTTGTTGCGTTTCCTCGAATGACGTTGATGATAGAGTCGATTGTGTGGTTGTTGTATTTCAGCGTGGTTGTGAAACAGCCAATTACGTCGAGGCTCTTGTTGCTCCCGTAAGGTATACTAAATTTTCAGACTTGGGTAAATTACTTTTAAAAAGTAATGAAATTACGTTACAAATTACATGGGTTAAAATGTAGTAAAATTACTTTACCGTTACAATTATTAAGAAGTAATGAAATTACTTTACATTTCATGAACAATAGTAACGAAATTACTTCGAAATTTTCCGTGATTTCCGAAATGTACACAAAACAAAATAAGAAAAATGGCACCTATCCTACAACCAGCATGCAAAGAGATTCTCGTGTCATTTTAGTGAATATATCCATTTGACATTATTTTACAAGGCGATTCTAGGTGTTTATGATTAAAAAATCGTCCAAAAGATAAAGGTAAATCAATTCAGGCTTAAATTCATCTTACTCATCGTGAATTTAGTTCCACAACTTGCAAAAGATGTACGAAAACAACAGTGGAGGCGCGACAATTTGTAACGCGTTACTAACCTCAAATTACATGGAAAAAAGTTATGAAATTACTCGGACGTTACTTCAAAAATTTTGTAATGAAATTACTGGCTCGTTACCCAAAAAAGTAATTTCGTTACAGTAATGCGTTACTTTCGTTACGTTACTACCCAAGACTGTAAATTTTCATTCCTGCCTTCTTGATGCTTCAGTTCCAAGGCATGTAGAGCAGCTGAGACTTGCAATGCATATCAAATCGAATGCTGCACTAAAGCTTGCTCATCAACGCATTACACTGAGCGTTTTCCTAAGAGTACCTCATGAAGTCTAAATAAAATTAACATTCAGTTTGTTTTCCCAAGATATCTAGTGGTGATTTACATCTATATGTACATATGACATCTCTGTGTTCAGGCATCTCAACTGCCATATTATGTAACAATTATTCTGAATTCGAATTTAGAGGACACTTCCCGATTGTATGTGAAGGTCACTCAGGTTTTGTGTTATGAAAAGAGTTGTATTTATTCAAGTAATTCACAAGAGTGTGATAATGAATTTGTCAGACGTTGTTTTCTGTCAACTCATTCTCCTTGTTGGATTTCCCAATATGAAATAAAGTAGCTTCTTCTGCAGAACAGCATTGTTGCGAGTGAGGTTTCGGGGGAAGCATCAGCAACGGAGACGTCTGCCTTTATTGAGTTTGTGATCATCTTGTTGAAGACTACATGTTGCAGCGACAAGAGAATTAATTGCTAATTGTGCTTTATTGACCATAATATATTTTGATTTAAAAGTGCCTAACGGTTTTATTTTGAATTTAAAGTAGGTATTTTGGTAAATGGCTTTATGCAGTGTCAGAACACTGAACGCTGTTGAGCGCCATAAACCATAATATCCTATCCTAAATGCACAAACTTCTAGGAGACCATTTTTTTTTTAAAAGTGGTCAACGGTTTACGAAAAGCACAAGTGTGTGAAATTTGATTTAGGCGAAGTATTCAGTCTCAGTCCAAGCTGAATAGTAGTGAATTTTGGAAAAACAAATATTTGAAACTTAGTCGAATTGTTTATTCCAATAGTTGTTATGTAGCCTCTACAGGCAAATGCCAAATGCAATTTGCAGAACCCAATTTGCAGTGACCAATGTGCAGTTCCCAATGTGCAGTGCCCAATATGATCTGTATTTTTTTGTTGTTGCAAGAAACATGTTGAAACTGACATGGCAGTGGTGACGGTCCTTCATCTTCTAAGATGAAGGAAGTACATCCTTCGAAACGTCGCGAACGGCCCTTATCAGGGCCACCAGCACCTCCAACGGAACAAACCGTCACCACTGCCATGTCATTACAAGATGGTTCCGAAAACGTCCACGACATCATGTTGAAACTCTTCATTGGTTATTTAAGGTGGCTGTATATCACTTGACTTTATTTCTCTACATCCGATCAAAAGAAATAGTTACCTATGAGTACATACCTTACATTGTTCTTGTTGAGTAATCCAAGGTGATTTATGAAGGAAATTCACTGCATACTTAAGATTATCAATATTTGCAGTCAATATTATTTAATTTTACAGTGATTTTATAATAAAAACAACACAAATATCGTGTATATGTACGCGTGTGAAGACTGTCAAAACCAAGTGCTGTTCGTTTAAACATTACATTCATAATAGTGGATATAATTAATATCTCAACATTTCGTTGGAAAGAGGAAGAAAGAGCGCATGTTATACATTCTGACATTGCGTCAGGTTTGTGATGCATATGTGCCTTTTTATTAGAGTAAAGTTTGCTGTTCTTGGCAACTCGTAGAATTTCCTTCAACTTCAGATCTTGATTTGAGAATATTTAGGTGCAAGGAAGTAAAATCATCTAATATGTTATTTTCGCAGTTCTTTTCTGCGTAGATTAGTTCCAACAGATGTGTCCTAACTTATCTGATGAGGGAGAAGTCTTTGCTAAACTGAACCCGTCCAATAGAAAATGTGTAGCTTTTTGGTTAAAAAGTCACGTGATATACAGCCACCTTAAGTACCTAGGTAGTGTTCATCCAGCTACCAAAACCAATTTTTTGAGAGTTAACGAGCAACTTTTCAATATTCTATTCGATTATAAGTGCTATTCAATATTCAACTTCAATATTCAATGTTTTATGAGCCAACTATTATTAAAAAACTTATTATTAACTTCAACTCAAAAGCCACTATTCACACACCTGTAAAAAGAGCAATACATTCTCTATACATTGTTCGCTCCGCATATCTTCAACACGACGGTCACAATCTTGAGACGGTTGCAATCTTGAGACGGCTGCAATCTTGAGACGGTTGGTTTCGAGGCTGATGCTTACTTTTAACATCTAAAGCAGATCATCAGTCCAAGTATTTGACATGTGATTTCCAGGTGGAAAGCCAACGGGCTTTGTGCTGCAGAAGCTCAGAGAGTATTGGGTGGAACACGACTTCAAGCCAACGACAGAACAAATACTCAAGCAAGTTCCTGACATTCAAGAGAACCTTCCAGACAGACCATCAAGGCAAGACAAATAATATTAGGGATAACATTGTCTTAATTATGTGATGAAATTATGTGAATTATTATCATTGAATGGGGAGAAAGGTTACCTAGTACTATAATTAATTTATTATTATTATAAATTTTGAAAACTTTGATTGAAACAAACACAAATGTATTTAATCAAAATGAATCATCAAAAATCATACCTAAGTATTCATACTATAGTATGAATACTTATTATGTATTTTCAATTTTATTTATTTATTTATCGTCAAGTACAAAGATTACATAATAATAAGAAGATTACATGACTGAAAGATGATAGTGTACAATATAATTATAAGTAAAATAACAACTGGACGTCTAGTTTCTTCAGCCACTCGACTGCATCTGGAGTTACACTGATAAAGTCCTTCAGATCCCCAGAGTATTTCCATTTAAGGACAATGTGTCGTATCGTCTGGAGGGCAGCTCCACAACGCAATCCGGTGATTCCGAATAGGAATCAAGATGTGCTAAAGATGCAGCACATCTGCCGTGACCGTGCGGACTCTGTTGAGACTTGTCCAGAGACGGCGTGACAAATCAAAGCCGGGCGGCGCACCAGGGCATGTCATGATGGGAACCCACTCCGATGGAGCACGTGAAGACCATTCTTCTATCCACTGTATCTCTATGTTAAAATTATTTGATGAGAGGGCTTTAGCTTCTGTCATTGGGGGTTTCCTTGACTTCAGTCTTTGCTGCTCTGGCCCCTGATAAACGATTAATTCCATTTATATTTTCCTTTCATTTACAAATATTTTCGTAAAATCAACATTTTATGTTAAATTATAGGACCATGAGCCAGACATAGTGGACCCTCCCTCCCTCTTGTACCAGAATATCTGACAGTGGTTTTGGGCAGACTTGGGTAAATTACTTTTAAAAAGTAATGAAATTACGTTACAAATTACATGGGTTAAAATGTAGTAAAATTACTTTACCGTTACAATTATTAAGAAGTAATGAAATTACTTTACATTTCATGAACAATAGTAACGAAATTACTTCGAAATTTTCCGTGATTTCCGAAATGTACACAAAACAAAATAAGAAAAATGGCGCCTATCCTACAACCAGCATGCAAAGAGATTCTCGTGTCATTTTAGTGAATATATCCATTTGACATTATTTTACAAGGCGATTCTAGGTGTTTATGATTAAAAAATCGTCCAAAAGATTAAGGTAAATCAATTCAGGCTTAAATTCATCTTACTCATCGTGAATTTAGTTCCACAACTTGCAAAAGATGTACGAAAACAACAGTGGAGGCGCGACAATTTGTAATGCGTTACTAACCTCAAATTACATGGAAAAAAGTAATGAAATTACTCGAACGTTACTTCAAAAATTTTGTAATGAAATTACTGGCTCGTTACCCAAAAAAGTAATTTCGTTACAGTAATGCGTTACTTTCGTTACGTTACTACCCAAGACTGGTTTTGGGTACGCACATTACACTTTCACTTGTTTGATATCTGACCTTTTGGGCAACAACCCCCAAGGGTGATTTTTAGGGTATTTTGCAACACATTTGAATTTTTGTTGGCTAACGGGTCAAGATAATTACAATCAGATTGCATATTTGAATATAGGATGACATTTGTAATTTTATATATATATTTGTACGGGCAATGCCCTTACATCAAAATTTTGGAAATTGGGGGGGAATTACCCAAAATAGTTTTGATGGCAGTCAATCTCTTCGTAATAAAAAGTTGATCATGAATATGCCATCAAGATTGCAATATTTTGTGTTTACAACCCATTTTAATGGGATTAGGTGTCTTGAATGGGTATATCATGGTAATTTTCGGGCCGAGTATGATTTTTTTGAAGGAAAAATCTATTTTTTTCTTCATTATAAATTGGTATGGCACTTGTGAGCATATTTATATATTTATTGTAGGTGGGTCATTCCACGTCACATCGACCAAAAAATCGTTAAAATATGATCGACCCTCTTCGATTTTGATGAAACTTGCTAGGATTGTTTACTATTCTAAATAAGCATATACGTATTTTTTTGTTTCGCCAAAATTTCATCCCGTATCGAATTACAGGCAACTCAAAATTTGGAATTTTTTACAAAACAACTTTGATTTAATATCTGTAGCTTCTACACGGATTGAGATAGACAAAATATGTTTCTACAAAAAATGTACATAATTGTACATTCTTTCAAATAAAAAATTGTTGCGTTCACAAAAATAAAAATTTAAGGGGGGGAAACTCAAAATTTTGTCTATTTTGACCCCCCCTAAAAAACGGCGTCTTTTAAAATTTTGAAAAAAATTTATTATAATCCTCATTAAATTAGCAATCTTTTCAATTAAGGTTTAGAGTGGGGAGACGTTTAGATCCAAAGATATGAATTAATATGTGCTGCGGGGAGAGGTAAAATCGCGTGCGTATGATAGCGCTAGAGGCAGGTTTCAATGGAACTACAAGATTTAAATATAGAAAGGTTAGGATTAAAAATTTCAAAAAATTTCATTGTTATCATCTTTGTATTAGTTATCTATTCAGGTAGAGTTTTAAGTGGGGAGACTATTGGTTTAATAAATATGATTTTTTTATTAATACATTGTGGTGCTGTAAAATCGCTTGCATAGATTAGTGCTATTTAAGGTGTCTAAAATTAGTGCGTTTAGTGGTACGAACGTGAAAATTGGTACCCTTACTAAATCGAGTATGAGGAATCCAAAAGTCGATGGCACCAAACTGAGTAATTAATACTTTACGAGTAATTAGCATAATTAGCATAATTATAATAAAGCAAGATACAACAATTATATCATTTTATAAAATGGTCGCTGAACAACCCTGCATATTTGGGAAATTCGCCCTATCCCTAAAGAAATGAGTCTGAATTCGTCATGACCCCCCCCCCACCCATCCAACCCCCCCCCCCCCCCCCCCCCCCCCCCCCCCGCTTCCCAACTAGACCAAATTTGTATGGCATTTACATTGATGACAAATCCTTCCATGTGTATATAAAAACACGGTTTTGTGAATAGGCCCTTTGGAAGTCAAAATTTTGATTTACCCCCCTTAAATGACCACACCCATTAGTCCCCAATACTAAATTGGTTTGACCGGCATAAAAATATGAATAGTTAAGCGAAAGAATGGAAACCAAAATTTTGATTTGGACAAAACCAAAATATATGTATGTGTTACTTTCGGCTAGCGACCAATCCTATCAATATTATTTTCATATTTGGTGAGGTTAATTTTATGTTTCCTGTTATATTTCGAATTTTAAGAAATAATTTGGTAATTATACGGTTTATCAGTATGTGAATGATAATCATAATCTTTTACTATTAATATGCATTGTCAACATGACGAGCTTTCGATGAATACCCAAAGACCATAGTTTACATTGCTAATTGTTTTGTCTTGCTTTATTAATTATGCTAATTATGCTAATTACTCATATAGTATTAATTACTCAGTTTGGTGCCATCGACTTTTGGATTCCTCATACTCGATTTAGTAAGGGTACCAATTTTCACGTTCGTACCACTAAACGCACTGATTTTAGACACCTTAAATAGCGCTAATCTATGCAAGCGATTTTACAGCACCACAATGTATTAAAAAAAAATCATATTTATTAAACCAATAGTCTCCCCACTCAAAACTCGACCTGAATAGATAACTAATACAATGATGATAACAATGTAATTTTTTGAAATTTTTAGTCCTAACCTTTCTATATTTAAATCTTGTAGTTCCATTGAAACCGGCCTCTAGCGCTATCATACGCACGCGATTTTACCTCTCCGCGCAGCACATATTAATTCATATCTCTGTAACTAAGAGTCTCCCCACTCTAAACCTTAATTGAAAAGATTGCTCATTCAATGAGGATTAACATATATTTTTTTCAAAATTTTAAAAGACGCCGTTTTTTAGGGGGGAGGGGGGGTCAAAATAGTCAAAATTTTGAGTTTCCCCCCCTTAAATTTTTATTTTTGTGAACGCAACTATTTTTTATTTGGAAGAATGTACAATTATGTAAATTTTTTGTAAAAACATATTTTGTCTATCTCAATCCGTGTAGAAGCTACAGATATTAAATCAAAGTTGTTTTGTAAAAAATTCAAAATTTTGAGTTGCCTGTAATTCGATACGGGATGAAATTTTGGCGAAACACAAAAATACGTATTTGCTTATTTAGAATAGTAAACAATCCTGGCAAGTTTCATCAAAATCGAAGAGGGTCGTTGATATTCATCGGTGGACCTGACGTGGAACGACCCAGGTGTGAAACCATTATTCCAAAAGTTTGACAACATGTTCACCCCTAAAAAAAATATATGAATATGCTCACTAATGACATACCTACCTATTTATAATGTAAACAAATTACATTTGGCCCTCAAGAAATCATAATTTGCCCGAAAATTACCATTAAATATCCATTAAATTCACTTAATCCCATTAAAATGGGCTGTAAATACAAAATGTCAAAATAAAGTTCTAACCTCTTGATTGCAATCTTGATGGCATATCCATAATCAACTTTTTATTACGAGGAGATTGACTGCCATCAAATTCAAAACTATTGTGAGTAATTTCCCCCAATTTCCAAAATTTCTAAAATTTTGATGTAAAAAAAAATTGATCAAAATTTGTATGTAATATGATACCTATATAAAATTACAAAATGTCATCCTATATTCAAATATGCTATCTGATTGTAATTATCTTGCCCCGTTAGCCCACAATTTTTTTTTTTTTTTTTAAATCACAGCATACTTTATTATATATAAAGCACTTTTCCAAACATTTTATGGAGTAGGATAATTGCTAAACAATATTATCGGCCACACAAATAAATATACCACAATGCCAGCTGGCCAAGCCTGTCACATTTCATTTCTTATAAACTAAACATTAAATTCATTATTTCAAAATTTCAAAACACTTCTTTCTTCTTCTTCCACTTCTTTTTCTTCTACTCCTTCTTCAACTTGTTCTTCCTCAAATTCCATTCATACTCATCATTTTCTTCTTCTCTCCACATATCTGCATCTTCCCTCCCATCTTCATTTTCCACCCCTTCATTTTCTTCACTACATTCTTCCACCTCTATTTCCATTCTATCCACTAATTCATTCCATTTCTCGTCATCTCTCCACATTTCTTGATTCTTCACATTCTCCCAACTTTCCCCACGATCTTCAATGTCTTGTCTAATCTGCTCAAACCATCTTGCTCGAGGTCTACCAACTTTTCTTTTCATATTTTCATCGGCGTGTCTATTCACACGGCGGCCGTGCCCGCAAGGGGTTCAAATTCTATTTACACCAGAAGTTCGCCGTGTGCCCAAAGAAGGCGTATGCTATTTACACCAGAGTTCGCCGTGCGCGCAAGAAGGCGTATGCTATTTACACCAGAGTAAAACCGTGTGTGGAAACGGCCTTGTATTATGAACACGACACGGTAGTAGACCGTGCAAGTGAGCTGCGAACACATTAGATACCTAGTTCAAATTCTAGAGTGACACCATATAGCAACTTAAGAAGACATCTAACGCAACAATTCCTCAGTGGCAACAATAGCCGGTTGGTTAGCCCATTGGCTTAGGGCGCAGACGATCGGGGTTCGATACCCCGTCAGGGATTATCTTTTTTACTTCTGTAATTAACTTTATTTACAATCTACTGGTCATTTGACATGTATTTTATTGTTTAATATAAGATTAAATGCGTCATACAATTATAATACTAGTTTTCACTTCGTAAAACATTGCCTTCTATCGTTCAAGGTCTAGTCACGGCGGCTGTTTGCGCAAGGGGTTCAAATTCTATTGCCACCAGAGTACACCAGAGTTCACTCCAAGATGGCCGTCCTCTGAACAGCTGTTTTCCGGAGCCTATTTAGACTTTTTATACTAATGCAGAAGGATCGTGACGTTTTGAAAAGTGTAGGAACTGATCAATAATAAATACAATTAGGCCAGGGTCATACGTCACGACCCCAAACTTCGTTCTAAACGCATCTGTGCAGCTAAATAACTTCACTTACGCGCACTGTTTTACTTCTGGTGTAAATAGAATAGGAATTCATAGGAACACGGCAGCCGTTTGCGCAAGGGGTTCAAATTCTATTGCCACCAGAGTACACCAGAGTTCACTCCAAGATGGCCGTCCTCTGAACAGCTGTTTTCCGGAGCCTATTTAGACTTTTTATACTAATGCAGAAGGATCGTGACGTTTTGAAAAGTGTAGGAACTGATCAATAATCAATACAATTAGGCCAGGGTCATACGTCACGACCCCAAACTTCGTTCTAAACGCATCTGTGCAGCTAAATGACTTCACTTACGCGCACTGTTTTACTTCTGGTGTAAATAGAATAGGAATTCATAGGAACACGGCAGCCGTTTGCGCAAGGGGTTCAAATTCTATTGCCACCAGAGTACACCAGAGTTCACTCCAAGATGGCCGTCCTCTTAACAGCTGTTTTCCGGAGCCTATTTAGACTTAAATTAATGTAGAAGAGTCGTGACTGTTTAAAAAGAATAGGAACTGATCAATAATTGATTGCAATTAGGTCAGCCCCGTAGTACAAATACTAGTGAAACCATATTGCAACTTAAGTAGACATAAAACACAAGGTCTTTTAATTTGCATCAATAGCCGGCTATTGGGGCTACTTGGACCGGTCATATCCGCACTCAGGTAGTGACGTAGTATATCCACTTCCTCCTATGCTATAGGGGGAAGTGGAATCATGTTCAAAGTGGAATCATGTTCATACGTGTAATGATTGGCAGCTAAAGGGACAACCGGCACATCGCGCAGTAGGATGCGCGTAAGCAACGCCTGCCTGTGTGTAATTTTATATAGCAGTTTTTAACGCACCTCAGCATTAGCAGCTTTGTAGCTCAGGCGGTAAGGCGTTTGCCTGCGGTGCAAGGGTACACCGGTTCGAATCTGGTCGGGGACGAAATTTTTTATTTTGACATTTTCACAAGTTTGAATTCTGCCTAACCATAGAGCTATTTTTTTTAGGTTGCCCAGCTTTAATTTTCGCACGTTGGAATTTGTCTACCCATAGAGAGTTTTTTTCCTTCGTCTGCCCAGTTAACTCATGCGCGCGCAATGTGAAGTTGTACTTCTAGCTGCCAATGTGTAATGGCTGACACGTATCAGTGCATCAGGACGTCAAAGATATTTTACTGGAGCTATCATACCCATAGCTGAAATTTTATTAGATAATAAATGTTCCCAGTCCTCTTTATAACTCCACGATTCTCAGTATAGTAAAATGTCAGAACATATTGTACTGTCACGATCCTTCTGCATTAGTATAAAAAGTCTTAATAGGCTCTGGAAAACAGCTGTTCAGAGGACGGCCATCTTGGAGTGAACTCTGGTGTACTCTGGTGGCAATAGAATTTGAACCCCTTGCGCAAACGGCTGCCGTGTTCCTATGAATTCCTTTTCTATTTACACCAGAAGTAAAACCGTGCGCGTAAGTGAAGTCATTTAGCTGCACAGATGCGTTTAGATCGAAGTTTGAGGTCGTGACGTATGACCCTGACCTAATTGTAATTATTATTGATCAGTTCCAATACTTTTCAAAACGTCACGATCCTTCTGCATTAGTATAAAAAGTCTAAATAGGCTCCGGAAAACAGCTGTTCAGAGGACGGCCATCTTGGAGTGAACTCTGGTGTACTCTGGTGGCAATAGAATTTGAACCCCTTGCGCAAACGGCTGCCGTGTTCCTATGAATTCCTATTCTATTTACACCAGAAGTAAAACCGTGCGCGTAAGTGAAGTCATTTAGCTGCACAGATGCGTTTAGATCGAAGTTTGAGGTCGTGACGTATGACCCTGGCCTAATTGTATTGATTATTGTTCAGTTCCTACACTTTTCAAAACGTCACGATCCTTCTGCATTAGTTTAAAAAGTCTAAATAGTCTCCGGAAAACAGCTGTTCAGAGGACGGCCATCTTGGAGTGAACTCTGGTGGATTCTGGTGTCAATAGCATACGCCTTCTTGCGCACACGGCGACCGTGCTCTGGTGTACTCTGGTGCCAATAGAATACGCCTTCATGCGCACACGGCTACTCTGGTGTAAATAGAATATGAACCCCTTGCGGGCACGGCTGCCGTGCCAATAGAGCCAGCCTATTTTCATTCCAATCAAACTCTCTTTTAGCCAATCTTGTATCTTTCATCATCTTCATCTTTTTCCCTGAATTGCCGGTCCAGTGCTCTAACCACTAAGCTAAGCAGGCTATTCAATCTGCAGTGGTTTTTGTTCCATATAAACTGTATTTCTACAGTCCGAGACGCGTGATGAAGAGGTCAGAAGACCGTGGAATCCTTTCCACGTTTGACAACCGACATTCACCTTCTCGTATGGATTTTTCTCATATACGATGAGTACTTATAGTTATAGGTGACTAATATGGTTTTTTCTGATGACCTCAGATAGGGTGATGATAATTAATACCAACTGCAAATTGAAAATATTTGCCTACTGTGGGGATCGAACCCACGTCCCTGAATTGCCGGTCCAGTGCTCTAACCACTAAGCTAAGCTGGCTATTACAAAAGCAATATACCGCAATAAGCAGGCTATATACCGAAAAATATTGATTATTATATATATATATAAATCAATATATAAATTATATATATATATATATATATATATATATATATATATATATATATATATATATATATGTTTAATTTCGTATTTTCACGAACATATGAGTTATATGTTATATTATTCTTTCGGGAATCAGTTCGTGCTCTTTTTTCTCTTGGACAATCTTTATTTATCCAACGTTTCGGTAGAATTACATCCACCATCTTCAGGGACACATACAAAGAGAAAATAAAATTACTAGAAAAATCACCTGTCAAAACTCCCGATTTCAAAGACACAATTAAAAACAACTATTCACTGCATACTATTAACTACCAAAAACCAAAGACTATAAAAATTATGAACCAAATTGACTAAACTAATCTAATCCTAATGCAGTGTGAATATAAACGTTTTGTGAAATCAACAGAACACAAGTGATTTTACCAGGAACAATTATACATGAATGTGAGTTAGGTATTGAAGCGAAGCGCAGTTGTCTCTCTGGATCTTGTTTGGCTTCTTGTGACACGTCCACCATTCAAGTTGGAAGTAGAAGGAGGAGGTTCGATGACATTCGGGGTGTTATTGTCATTGTCAGGTAACTTCTTCTTTCTCTTATCTATTCTTACAAGTGGCCGGTATGGATCGTTTCTTGTTTCAGGAAATGTTGGTGTAATACGAAGATTTACCAATGCTGGTTTCCATGCTGCTGGAAGTCTTTGGGCGTCATCTCTAGTATTGAGATTATGCACTCTCTTTTCTATTTCAATGGCTTCTCTGCAGATCCGTGGAATTTCATGGTTCAACTTTGCTAAAGTTTTCGCTTTCTCGAAATCAATCCAGTGATGCTCTTCAACCACATGTTGTGCGAGAGATGAAGCCTTAGTATCCAAATAACAAACAGCGCGCTTATGTTCTTCAAGGCGTACTGATATTTTTCTGTTCGTTTTTCCGATATAAGTCTTCTCACATGTGCCGCATGGCACTTCGTACACTCCATGTGATTCATACGGTATTCTATCTTTAGGTGATTGAAGCATTGAAGAGATTTTTCTATCCGTCCCGAAGATAGTTTTTATGCCATGTTTTAATAAAAGGCGTCCGATTATATCAGTTGTACCCTTAACATATGGTAAGTAAGCTATCTTCGGAGGTTCTTGTTTCTCTTCATGTTCCTGGGTCACTTCTGGTACAGATGTCGAGGCTTTTTCCTTGTTTGGTATTCTATTGAATGCCTTGGATATGATATAATTCGAAAATCCATTGGCTTGTAATGCATAACGAAGCCCTTTCATCTCTTCGGTTACATGATCTTTATCAGCAAGTCTTTTAGACCTAATTGCTAATGTGTTGGCCACTGCATTAATCTGCGATGGTTTATGGTGTGATGTAGCGTTTAGATAACGATTTGTGTGGGTGGGTTTCCGATATACAGTGTTTCCCATACTTCCATCCGCCCTTTTCTTCACCAATACATCTAGAAATGGCAGGCACCCATTCTTCTCCATTTCCATGGTGAACTTAATGTCTTCGTGCTGGTTATTCAGATGATCAACGAATATGTTCAGCTCTGAGTTTCCATGAGGCCAAATTAAGAAGACGTCGTCCACGTATCGCAGCCATAGACTTGGTTTCAATGTAGCAGAATTGAGTGCTTTCTCTTCAAAGTTGATCATGAAGATATTGGCAATCACGGGAGAAAGAGGGGAGCCCATTGGAGCACCAATCACCTGCTTGTACATTTGCTTATCATATATGAAGTAAGTGTTAGACAGGCAATGTTCCGCCAAGTCTACCACATACTTTGCTGGCTTAAGATCTTTTCTGATGATTTCTAGTGTCTCTTTCACTGGCACTTTAGTGAATAAAGAAACCACATCTAAACTCAAGATCAGATCGTTTGGACCAAGAACGTGTGTACTTATGAGTTGTAGGAAGTGTTCTGCATTCTTCACATATGATTCCGTGTATTCTACATATGGTTGTAGACTTTTCGCAAGATGTTTTGCTAAGAGCTGGACTGGGGAGCCAATGGAGCTTACAATGGGACGAAGAGGAACATTATCCTTGTGAATCTTTGCCACACCCATAATTTTTGGGCACTGTGAAGAATTCATATTAGGTATTAAATATGCTTTAAGTTTAGGATCAAGATGAGTATCTAAAATCTTATCTCTAGTTAACTTCTCCAAGTAAGTGGTCGGATCTCGATCGTGAAGCTTGTATGCAGGATCACTTAGAATATTCTTCATCTTATCCTTGTATTCTCCAGTGTTCATTACTACCGACGCATTTCCTTTGTCTGCTCGAAGAACAATTATATCCTCATTTTGTCTTAAAGCTTTCAATGCTTGGTATTCCTCGTAGGTAAGGTTTCTTTTTGGAGGCTTAGATCTGCGTATGATACGGCATGCTTCTTGCCGTAGAACCTCGGCGTCTTGTTTAGGTACATTACACAATGCTGATTCCACACCAGTAATAATTCTCTCAACTGGAATCCTTGACGGAGCTATGGCATAGTTAAAACCTTTAGCCAGGACTGATTTTGTTGCAACATCAAGCACCTGATCCGACAAATTGTAGACTATTTTGTCTGGATCTAGCAGCTTCGCTTTTGGTTTTAAATGTGATGAGAGCGATAGGAATTTCTTTGGAATTTTTGGTATTTGGTAGTTAATAGTATGCAGTGAATAGTTGTTTTTAATTGTGTCTTTGAAATCGGGAGTTTTGACAGGTGATTTTTCTAGTAATTTTATTTTCTCTTTGTATGTGTCCCTGAAGATGGTGGATGTAATTCTACCGAAACGTTGGATAAATAAAGATTGTCCAAGAGAGAAAAGAGCACGAACTGATTCCCGAAAGAATAATATAACATATAACTCATATGTTCGTGAAAATACGAAATTAAACATATCAAACCTCCACGGGGAGGAACAAGAAATTCTACGAAATACTCGAAACTTTGAAAAACTTCGATCCAAGCGAGCGATGTTATTATGTGACATAGCTTTTCTTGGTCGATGTAAAGACAAGAACATCACCCCGATATCCATGAGAATTAAACACTATACGAGATCTGCAGCTTCAGAAAGAATCCTCCATCGCGCAAGTCAAGCCCTTCTTCGAGATGAAATCCATTCAAAAAGAAGACAACTAGATCAAGTAAGTGCAGATCTCTTAGGTGCTCATGAGTTTCTATCTTCTACACTTCACCCATTAGTATGGGAAGAGATCGATAACATATCGCATCATCGTGCTGAAACAGATGCTGAATTAAAGACTAACCGCCAGAAAAAGAAATTCCTATCGCTCTCATCACATTTAAAACCAAAAGCGAAGCTGCTAGATCCAGACAAAATAGTCTACAATTTGTCGGATCAGGTGCTTGATGTTGCAACAAAATCAGTCCTGGCTAAAGGTTTTAACTATGCCATAGCTCCGTCAAGGATTCCAGTTGAGAGAATTATTACTGGTGTGGAATCAGCATTGTGTAATGTACCTAAACAAGACGCCGAGGTTCTACGGCAAGAAGCATGCCGTATCATACGCAGATCTAAGCCTCCAAAAAGAAACCTTACCTACGAGGAATACCAAGCATTGAAAGCTTTAAGACAAAATGAGGATATAATTGTTCTTCGAGCAGACAAAGGAAATGCGTCGGTAGTAATGAACACTGGAGAATACAAGGATAAGATGAAGAATATTCTAAGTGATCCTGCATACAAGCTTCACGATCGAGATCCGACCACTTACTTGGAGAAGTTAACTAGAGATAAGATTTTAGATACTCATCTTGATCCTAAACTTAAAGCATATTTAATACCTAATATGAATTCTTCACAGTGCCCAAAAATTATGGGTGTGGCAAAGATTCACAAGGATAATGTTCCTCTTCGTCCCATTGTAAGCTCCATTGGCTCCCCAGTCCAGCTCTTAGCAAAACATCTTGCGAAAAGTCTACAACCATATGTAGAATACACGGAATCATATGTGAAGAATGCAGAACACTTCCTACAACTCATAAGTACACACGTTCTTGGTCCAAACGATCTGATCTTGAGTTTAGATGTGGTTTCTTTATTCACTAAAGTGCCAGTGAAAGAGACACTAGAAATCATCAGAAAAGATCTTAAGCCAGCAAAGTATGTGGTAGACTTGGCGGAACATTGCCTGTCTAACACTTACTTCATATATGATAAGCAAATGTACAAGCAGGTGATTGGTGCTCCAATGGGCTCCCCTCTTTCTCCCGTGATTGCCAATATCTTCATGATCAACTTTGAAGAGAAAGCACTCAATTCTGCTACATTGAAACCAAGTCTATGGCTGCGATACGTGGACGACGTCTTCTTAATTTGGCCTCATGGAAACTCAGAGCTGAACATATTCGTTGATCATCTGAATAACCAGCACGAAGACATTAAGTTCACCATGGAAATGGAGAAGAATGGGTGCCTGCCATTTCTAGATGTATTGGTGAAGAAAAGGGCGGATGGAAGTATGGGAAACACTGTATATCGGAAACCCACCCACACAAATCGTTATCTAAACGCTACATCACACCATAAACCATCGCAGATTAATGCAGTGGCCAACACATTAGCAATTAGGTCTAAAAGACTTGCTGATAAAGATCATGTAACCGAAGAGATGAAAGGGCTTCGTTATGCATTACAAGCCAATGGATTTTCGAATTATATCATATCCAAGGCATTCAATAGAATACCAAACAAGGAAAAAGCCTCGACATCTGTACCAGAGGTGACCCAGGAACATGAAGAGAAACAAGAACCTCCGAAGATAGCTTACTTACCATATGTTAAGGGTACAACTGATATAATCGGACGCCTTTTATTAAAACATGGCATAAAAACTATCTTCGGGACGGATAGAAAAATCTCTTCAATGCTTCAATCACCTAAAGATAGAATACCGTATGAATCACATGGAGTGTACGAAGTGCCATGCGGCACATGTGAGAAGACTTATATCGGAAAAACGAACAGAAAAATATCAGTACGCCTTGAAGAACATAAGCGCGCTGTTTGTTATTTGGATACTAAGGCTTCATCTCTCGCACAACATGTGGTTGAAGAGCATCACTGGATTGATTTCGAGAAAGCGAAAACTTTAGCAAAGTTGAACCATGAAATTCCACGGATCTGCAGAGAAGCCATTGAAATAGAAAAGAGAGTGCATAATCTCAATACTAGAGATGACGCCCAAAGACTTCCAGCAGCATGGAAACCAGCATTGGTAAATCTTCGTATTACACCAACATTTCCTGAAACAAGAAACGATCCATACCGGCCACTTGTAAGAATAGATAAGAGAAAGAAGAAGTTACCTGACAATGACAATAACACCCCGAATGTCATCGAACCTCCTCCTTCTACTTCCAACTTGAATGGTGGACGTGTCACAAGAAGCCAAACAAGATCCAGAGAGACAACTGCGCTTCGCTTCAATACCTAACTCACATTCATGTATAATTGTTCCTGGTAAAATCACTTGTGTTCTGTTGATTTCACAAAACGTTTATATTCACACTGCATTAGGATTAGATTAGTTTAGTCAATTTGGTTCATAATTTTTATAGTCTTTGGTTTTTGGTAGTTAATAGTATGCAGTGAATAGTTGTTTTTAATTGTGTCTTTGAAATCGGGAGTTTTGACAGGTGATTTTTCTAGTAATTTTATTTTCTCTTTGTATGTGTCCCTGAAGATGGTGGATGTAATTCTACCGAAACGTTGGATAAATAAAGATTGTCCAAGAGAGAAAAGAGCACGAACTGATTCCCGAAAGAATAATATAACATATATATATATATATATATATATATATATATATATTAATAACATCATTTAACGGTTTATGCTACGTATATTTATTACACACCAACGTTTCGGCAAGCATCCACCCGCCTTTCTCAAGGTAACAAACGAAAATCAACGAAAAAACTATAAAATACAGCAAATTCAATTCATGAAATGTCAAATGTAGAAAACAGTGAAACGTGAAAAGAAAATAATTGTGAATTCTTCTGGCGCTGGAAAATGTGCTTCCTTGATATCCAAAAGATGGCCGTCATACACCAGGGTGTCGATAGTGACTTGAGGTCGTCGCTCAAACTTCCTTTTCTTGTCGCAATTTTAATGCTAAAGCAGCTAGTGGAATATCCTCGTCGTGGTCTTTTGACATCTGTGTTAGGTGGTATTCTCGGCGTCTTCTCTTGTCTATTCTGGGGGTCGGATGTCTTGATACCCATCTATCTAGCTCTGATGGCATTCTAGGTGTAACATGAATATCATTTGTTACAGGTTTCCACGCCGAGGGAAAATTCCTGTTTTCTAATTGGGTGTTCATACAATGTGGACGTTTCTCTATCTCAATAGATTCTCGAACTAAACGCTGCCTCAATCTCCTCTCTTTAGCTAAACACTTCATCCCTTGCAAATTCATAACATGGTCATTTGTGTTGCAGTGTTGCACCAGCGCTGAGGTTTTAGAGCCATCATTTAAAGCTATTCGATGTTCATCTTGTCGTTGAAACATGTTTCTACCAGTCTGGCCAATGTACGTCGATGGACAATCACTACAGGGTATCTCATATACACCATCTCCCTCAAGGTGAATCGGATCCTTTACACTTCTGAGGAGACTTCCAATTTTTTTATCCGTATCATACACAGGAATGATATTTTCTTTCCTCATAATTTTTCCAATTCTATCCGTAACGCCTTTCACATATGGCAGGAAAACTTTGGTTGGAGGTTTCTCAAACTCCGCTACCTCTATAGTTGCTTTGTCTTGCTTTGTGGTCTCAGCATTAGTTTTTCGGTATATGGCTTTCTTGATGACACTCAGAGGAAATCCGTTTTTTTGCAGAGCATCTCGGAGCAGTTGAAGTTCGGTATTTACGTTGTTGGCATCTGCTATTCGTTTAGACCTGGTTGCTAGGGTGTATGCGACAGAACGAATCTGTGAGGGATGATGATGTGAGAGTGCATGGAGATAGCGATCTGTGTGGGTTTCTTTTCTAAACACAGTGTGCCCTAGGGTATTATCAGGATTCTTGATCACGAGTACGTCCAGAAAGGAAAGTCTGTCATCTTTCTCTACTTCCATAGTGAATTGAATGTCTTCATGAATGCTGTTTATGTGATCCAGGAACTCTTGCAGTTTTTCTCGTCCATGAGGCCAGATAGTGAATGTGTCATCCACGTATCTGTACCAACATCGCGGCTTCAGTGGGGCTGTAGCAAGAGCTTTTTCTTCGAACACTTGCATGAAGATGTTTGCAATTACTGGAGAGAGAGGGGATCCCATGGGTGCTCCTGACACTTGTTTATAAAACTGTTTTTCATACACGAAATACGTGGAATTCAGGCAAAAACGTGATAAGTCCAGAACATATTTCTTGATCACCCTATCTTTTACCATCGCTTTTAAATGGTCCAGTGCTTCGTTAATTGGCACTCTGGTGAATAAGTTTATAACATCAAAACTCACAAGTAGATCGTGTGGCTCTGTCTTTAAGTCTTTAAGCAACTCAACAAAATGTGTTGAGTTCTTTACATAAGAACTGACTTCTTCTGTGAAAGGTTGGATCTGACGGGCTAGGTGACGAGCGAGAGCCTGCGTAGGTGAATTAATTGCACTGACAATAGGACGCAAGGGATGGCCTGCTTTATGTATTTTCGGAAGACCGTACAAACGGGGCACACGTGATGATTTTTCATGGGGAATCAGAGTTTGTTTGATATCTTTATCAATAGTTGAAGCCAGAATTAGGGAACGAGCTTTTGTTTCCAAGTAGACGGTCGAGTTGTTTTCTGTTTTGACATAGGCTGGATCAGTGAGGAGAGCGTTCATCTTCTGCTTGTATTCGTTCGTATCCATGACAACGGTTGCATTCCCCTTATCTGCTGGTAGTATTGTAATATCTGGGTTTTTTCTAAGTTCTAGTAAAGCTCGGAATTCCTCTGTGGTAACATTACGTTCAGGAGGTTTTGTTTTTCTCAGTATGGATACAGTTTCTTGTCGAATAATCTCTGCTCTTTCCACTGGCAAGTGAATAATGCCAGCTTCCACCGCACATATTATCTTCTCGACAGGAAATCGATTAGGTGCAATAGCAAAGTCGAGACCTTTTGTTAACACCCTCAAAGCTGGATCACTTAACGTGTGCTTGGATGTGTTGATAACAACTCTGTTGGGATCCAAAGCAGGTTGAAAACCGTAATTAGGTGAAATCCTTTTTTGAGTTGTAACAAGTCGCTCTAACTTACGTTGTTGACGGATGGTAACATCATAAGCTTTATCAAGAGCTTTTTGGTATGTAATCTCGTCGATCCTTTGGAAAATTAATGGTTCAAGTAAGCAATGAAGATCACTATGAAGCTCATACATATTCCTCGAGAGGTAATCTAGACGGCGATGGGTATTAGCTATAGCCTCACGTAAAAGTGATAAGCTTGCTTTACGTAAAATCTTACAAGCAGCAGGAGTTGGAGAATGTCGTCTGATTTGTAGAAAGACTGGAATCACGTTTTCTCTTCTACAATTCTTCAAAAATGTGAGATCGCAAATAGCAGTTTCTCGTTTTATGCGGTAGTTTTCAAATTTTCGTACCTTCTTATTAGTTGTCTCCCCGTAGAGACGGAATATTACATCATGTAGAGTCTCGCAGCCAGTAGGTATTAATAACATCATTTAACGGTTTATGCTACGTATATTTATTACACACCAACGTTTCGGCAAGCATCCACCCGCCTTTCTCAAGGTAACAAACGAAAATCAACGAAAAAACTATAAAATACAGCAAAATCAATTCATGAAATGTCAAATGTAGAAAACAGTGAAACGTGAAAAGAAAATAATTGTGAATTCTTCTGGCGCTGGAAAATGTGCTTCCTTGATATCCAAAAGATGGCCGTCATACACCAGGGTGTCGATAGTGACTTGAGGTCGTCGCTCAAACTTCCTTTTCTTGTCGCAATTTTAATGCTAAAGCAGCTAGTGGAATATCCTCGTCGTGGTCTTTTGACATCTGTGTTAGGTGGTATTCTCGGCGTCTTCTCTTGTCTATTCTGGGGGTCGGATGTCTTGATACCCATCTATCTAGCTCTGATGGCATTCTAGGTGTAACATGAATATCATTTGTTACAGGTTTCCACGCCGAGGGAAAATTCCTGTTTTCTAATTGGGTGTTCATACAATGTGGACGTTTCTCTATCTCAATAGATTCTCGAACTAAACGCTGCCTCAATCTCCTCTCTTTAGCTAAACACTTCATCCCTTGCAAATTCATAACATGGTCATTTGTGTTGCAGTGTTGCACCAGCGCTGAGGTTTTAGAGCCATCATTTAAAGCTATTCGATGTTCATCTTGTCGTTGAAACATGTTTCTACCAGTCTGGCCAATGTACGTCGATGGACAATCACTACAGGGTATCTCATATACACCATCTCCCTCAAGGTGAATCGGATCCTTTACACTTCTGAGGAGACTTCCAATTTTTTTATCCGTATCATACACAGGAATGATATTTTCTTTCCTCATAATTTTTCCAATTCTATCCGTAACGCCTTTCACATATGGCAGGAAAACTTTGGTTGGAGGTTTCTCAAACTCCGCTACCTCTATAGTTGCTTTGTCTTGCTTTGTGGTCTCAGCATTAGTTTTTCGGTATATGGCTTTCTTGATGACACTCAGAGGAAATCCGTTTTTTTGCAGAGCATCTCGGAGCAGTTGAAGTTCGGTATTTACGTTGTTGGCATCTGCTATTCGTTTAGACCTGGTTGCTAGGGTGTATGCGACAGAACGAATCTGTGAGGGATGATGATGTGAGAGTGCATGGAGATAGCGATCTGTGTGGGTTTCTTTTCTAAACACAGTGTGCCCTAGGGTATTATCAGGATTCTTGATCACGAGTACGTCCAGAAAGGAAAGTCTGTCATCTTTCTCTACTTCCATAGTGAATTGAATGTCTTCATGAATGCTGTTTATGTGATCCAGGAACTCTTGCAGTTTTTCTCGTCCATGAGGCCAGATAGTGAATGTGTCATCCACGTATCTGTACCAACATCGCGGCTTCAGTGGGGCTGTAGCAAGAGCTTTTTCTTCGAACACTTGCATGAAGATGTTTGCAATTACTGGAGAGAGAGGGGATCCCATGGGTGCTCCTGACACTTGTTTATAAAACTGTTTTTCATACACGAAATACGTGGAATTCAGGCAAAAACGTGATAAGTCCAGAACATATTTCTTGATCACCCTATCTTTTACCATCGCTTTTAAATGGTCCAGTGCTTCGTTAATTGGCACTCTGGTGAATAAGTTTATAACATCAAAACTCACAAGTAGATCGTGTGGCTCTGTCTTTAAGTCTTTAAGCAACTCAACAAAATGTGTTGAGTTCTTTACATAAGAACTGACTTCTTCTGTGAAAGGTTGGATCTGACGGGCTAGGTGACGAGCGAGAGCCTGCGTAGGTGAATTAATTGCACTGACAATAGGACGCAAGGGATGGCCTGCTTTATGTATTTTCGGAAGACCGTACAAACGGGGCACACGTGATGATTTTTCATGGGGAATCAGAGTTTGTTTGATATCTTTATCAATAGTTGAAGCCAGAATTAGGGAACGAGCTTTTGTTTCCAAGTAGACGGTCGAGTTGTTTTCTGTTTTGACATAGGCTGGATCAGTGAGGAGAGCGTTCATCTTCTGCTTGTATTCGTTCGTATCCATGACAACGGTTGCATTCCCCTTATCTGCTGGTAGTATTGTAATATCTGGGTTTTTTCTAAGTTCTAGTAAAGCTCGGAATTCCTCTGTGGTAACATTACGTTCAGGAGGTTTTGTTTTTCTCAGTATGGATACAGTTTCTTGTCGAATAATCTCTGCTCTTTCCACTGGCAAGTGAATAATGCCAGCTTCCACCGCACATATTATCTTCTCGACAGGAAATCGATTAGGTGCAATAGCAAAGTCGAGACCTTTTGTTAACACCCTCAAAGCTGGATCACTTAACGTGTGCTTGGATGTGTTGATAACAACTCTGTTGGGATCCAAAGCAGGTTGAAAACCGTAATTAGGTGAAATCCTTTTTTGAGTTGTAACAAGTCGCTCTAACTTACGTTGTTGACGGATGGTAACATCATAAGCTTTATCAAGAGCTTTTTGGTATGTAATCTCGTCGATCCTTTGGAAAATTAATGGTTCAAGTAAGCAATGAAGATCACTATGAAGCTCATACATATTCCTCGAGAGGTAATCTAGACGGCGATGGGTATTAGCTATAGCCTCACGTAAAAGTGATAAGCTTGCTTTACGTAAAATCTTACAAGCAGCAGGAGTTGGAGAATGTCGTCTGATTTGTAGAAAGACTGGAATCACGTTTTCTCTTCTACAATTCTTCAAAAATGTGAGATCGCAAATAGCAGTTTCTCGTTTTATGCGGTAGTTTTCAAATTTTCGTACCTTCTTATTAGTTGTCTCCCCGTAGAGACGGAATATTACATCATGTAGAGTCTCGCAGCCAGTAGGTATTAATAACATCATTTAACGGTTTATGCTACGTATATTTATTACACACCAACGTTTCGGCAAGCATCCACCCGCCTTTCTCAAGGTAACAAACGAAAATCAACGAAAAAACTATAAAATACAGCAAAATCAATTCATGAAATGTCAAATGTAGAAAACAGTGAAACGTGAAAAGAAAATAATTGTGAATTCTTCTGGCGCTGGAAAATATACTATAGAGGTAGCGGAGTTTGAGAAACCTCCAACCAAAGTTTTCCTGCCATATGTGAAAGGCGTTACGGGAAGCACATAATTTTTCCAATTCTATCCGTAACGCCTTTCACATATGGCAGGAAAACTTTGGTTGGAGGTTTCTCAAACTCCGCTACCTCTATAGTATATTTTCCAGCGCCAGAAGAATTCACAATTATTTTCTTTTCACGTTTCACTGTTTTCTACATTTGACATTTCATGAATTGATTTTGCTGTATTTTATAGTTTTTTCGTTGATTTTCGTTTGTTACCTTGAGAAAGGCGGGTGGATGCTTGCCGAAACGTTGGTGTGTAATAAATATACGTAGCATAAACCGTTAAATGATGTTATTAATACCTACTGGCTGCGAGACTCTACATGATGTAATATTCCGTCTCTACGGGGAGACAACTAATAAGAAGGTACGAAAATTTGAAAACTACCGCATAAAACGAGAAACTGCTATTTGCGATCTCACATTTTTGAAGAATTGTAGAAGAGAAAACGTGATTCCAGTCTTTCTACAAATCAGACGACATTCTCCAACTCCTGCTGCTTGTAAGATTTTACGTAAAGCAAGCTTATCACTTTTACGTGAGGCTATAGCTAATACCCATCGCCGTCTAGATTACCTCTCGAGGAATATGTATGAGCTTCATAGTGATCTTCATTGCTTACTTGAACCATTAATTTTCCAAAGGATCGACGAGATTACATACCAAAAAGCTCTTGATAAAGCTTATGATGTTACCATCCGTCAACAACGTAAGTTAGAGCGACTTGTTACAACTCAAAAAAGGATTTCACCTAATTACGGTTTTCAACCTGCTTTGGATCCCAACAGAGTTGTTATCAACACATCCAAGCACACGTTAAGTGATCCAGCTTTGAGGGTGTTAACAAAAGGTCTCGACTTTGCTATTGCACCTAATCGATTTCCTGTCGAGAAGATAATATGTGCGGTGGAAGCTGGCATTATTCACTTGCCAGTGGAAAGAGCAGAGATTATTCGACAAGAAACTGTATCCATACTGAGAAAAACAAAACCTCCTGAACGTAATGTTACCACAGAGGAATTCCGAGCTTTACTAGAACTTAGAAAAAACCCAGATATTACAATACTACCAGCAGATAAGGGGAATGCAACCGTTGTCATGGATACGAACGAATACAAGCAGAAGATGAACGCTCTCCTCACTGATCCAGCCTATGTCAAAACAGAAAACAACTCGACCGTCTACTTGGAAACAAAAGCTCGTTCCCTAATTCTGGCTTCAACTATTGATAAAGATATCAAACAAACTCTGATTCCCCATGAAAAATCATCACGTGTGCCCCGTTTGTACGGTCTTCCGAAAATACATAAAGCAGGCCATCCCTTGCGTCCTATTGTCAGTGCAATTAATTCACCTACGCAGGCTCTCGCTCGTCACCTAGCCCGTCAGATCCAACCTTTCACAGAAGAAGTCAGTTCTTATGTAAAGAACTCAACACATTTTGTTGAGTTGCTTAAAGACTTAAAGACAGAGCCACACGATCTACTTGTGAGTTTTGATGTTATAAACTTATTCACCAGAGTGCCAATTAACGAAGCACTGGACCATTTAAAAGCGATGGTAAAAGATAGGGTGATCAAGAAATATGTTCTGGACTTATCACGTTTTTGCCTGAATTCCACGTATTTCGTGTATGAAAAACAGTTTTATAAACAAGTGTCAGGAGCACCCATGGGATCCCCTCTCTCTCCAGTAATTGCAAACATCTTCATGCAAGTGTTCGAAGAAAAAGCTCTTGCTACAGCCCCACTGAAGCCGCGATGTTGGTACAGATACGTGGATGACACATTCACTATCTGGCCTCATGGACGAGAAAAACTGCAAGAGTTCCTGGATCACATAAACAGCATTCATGAAGACATTCAATTCACTATGGAAGTAGAGAAAGATGACAGACTTTCCTTTCTGGACGTACTCGTGATCAAGAATCCTGATAATACCCTAGGGCACACTGTGTTTAGAAAAGAAACCCACACAGATCGCTATCTCCATGCACTCTCACATCATCATCCCTCACAGATTCGTTCTGTCGCATACACCCTAGCAACCAGGTCTAAACGAATAGCAGATGCCAACAACGTAAATACCGAACTTCAACTGCTCCGAGATGCTCTGCAAAAAAACGGATTTCCTCTGAGTGTCATCAAGAAAGCCATATACCGAAAAACTAATGCTGAGACCACAAAGCAAGACAAAGCAACTATAGAGGTAGCGGAGTTTGAGAAACCTCCAACCAAAGTTTTCCTGCCATATGTGAAAGGCGTTACGGATAGAATTGGAAAAATTATGAGGAAAGAAAATATCATTCCTGTGTATGATACGGATAAAAAAATTGGAAGTCTCCTCAGAAGTGTAAAGGATCCGATTCACCTTGAGGGAGATGGTGTATATGAGATACCCTGTAGTGATTGTCCATCGACGTACATTGGCCAGACTGGTAGAAACATGTTTCAACGACAAGATGAACATCGAATAGCTTTAAATGATGGCTCTAAAACCTCAGCGCTGGTGCAACACTGCAACACAAATGACCATGTTATGAATTTGCAAGGGATGAAGTGTTTAGCTAAAGAGAGGAGATTGAGGCAGCGTTTAGTTCGAGAATCTATTGAGATAGAGAAACGTCCACATTGTATGAACACCCAATTAGAAAACAGGAATTTTCCCTCGGCGTGGAAACCTGTAACAAATGATATTCATGTTACACCTAGAATGCCATCAGAGCTAGATAGATGGGTATCAAGACATCCGACCCCCAGAATAGACAAGAGAAGACGCCGAGAATACCACCTAACACAGATGTCAAAAGACCACGACGAGGATATTCCACTAGCTGCTTTAGCATTAAAATTGCGACAAGAAAAGGAAGTTTGAGCGACGACCTCAAGTCACTATCGACACCCTGGTGTATGACGGCCATCTTTTGGATATCAAGGAAGCACATTTTCCAGCGCCAGAAGAATTCACAATTATTTTCTTTTCACGTTTCACTGTTTTCTACATTTGACATTTCATGAATTGATTTTGCTGTATTTTATAGTTTTTTCGTTGATTTTCGTTTGTTACCTTGAGAAAGGCGGGTGGATGCTTGCCGAAACGTTGGTGTGTAATAAATATACGTAGCATAAACCGTTAAATGATGTTATTAATACCTACTGGCTGCGAGACTCTACATGATGTAATATATATATATATATATATATATAAATCAATATTTTTCGGTATACAACGTTTCGCCAGGCTCCTGCCTGGCTTCTTCATATATATTATATATATATATATAAAACCTCACCAATGGACTGCCACCTTGACGCGGTGGTGGGGCTTAAGGGACCGGCTCGCATAGCGAGTTGGTCCTAACCAAGTGCAGTCCAGGGTCGGCCTAGTCCCATGCCCTCCCTTGAATTTGCGGTCCCCTCGGGCCGGCCTCCCCCCTCGAGATGGTGATCCCCCTGAAATCGAGTCCCACCGGCCCGAAGCCTCCCCCTCCCCCCCCCCCCCCCCGGTCCGTCCCCATTCCGGCCTGGCCTTCCCACCAGTGCTGGACTCCCCCGGATCGGGCCGGTTAGGTCGACCCCTCCCCATGTCCTCCAATTATGTTCAACAAAGTTAAATATAAAATTAATGTGCGCAATATAACCTCGTCGTTGACGCGCCGTTAAACCAAACTAATCAATCAATCAATCAATATATATAAAATTCATATTAAAACGGTTTATGCTGCGTAAAATGCTTTAATAGCCGACGTTTCGGTGATAATCCAATCACCCTTCTCAAGGCACACAATAAATAACTAAATATTAATAAAAGTACAGAAGAATTGATGAAATGTCAACATGGAAAAGAAAACAACAGACATATGAAACATTAAAAACCATAAAGCTATGACAAAACAGCCCCCATGAATGCAAAACTAATACAATCAAGGCCGTCTAAGATTCTTGTTCATGGATCTAGTGACCCTGGAAGATGATTCTCTTGATCCCAAACTTGTTGCTGGACGTTTGCTGGACGCTGGAGCTTGCGTTTGACTTGCCGAACCGCCGTCTTTTCTCATATTCCTAGCTAGGGTAGCAAGAGGAATATCGTCTTCGGGTTAAAATATAAGACGTGTAAAACCACTGTCTCGTCGTTGTTGTTTCCGTCTCTTGTCCATTTCTTTTGAAATACAAAATGAAATATTTAATAAATTGTTAATAAATATAATTCAAGAAATGCCCAATTTCCCTGTGAAATTAGTATCTAAACCAATGAGAGTAGTGCACTTGAGTAAAACGCTTTAACAACAGCCAATCAGGTGGCAGTATGCGTGTCATCGCTGTTGATCACGTGACAGAGACTTGAATAATGACGTCACAACAAGAAGAGTGGATCTGTGCTTGGAGAGGCAGCTATTGTTGACGAGTGACTTTCAAGGTCACCTTTGCGAGTGAATGCAGATGCACAAATGTGACACACGAAGGAATTATCTCTGCCGTGTATCGTGTTGTGTATTCTGCTGTAGGTGGCGCTTTTGTCGCTGCAAATGTCACAAGCAAACGGCCGCTCGCTCGAATGGGATATAATTGAGTCCTTTCTGCTCGTTATGTTACCACATTGACAGCAATTGTAAACCTGCTCCGTGCCACTGATGACAAAATTGAACTTGTTCCGGTCAACTCACCTATGTGTCTTCTTGTGTTTTGCTAGATTTCCGTTAGTGGCGCTCTTAAAGCTGCAAATGTTACAAGCAAATGGTCGCTCTCCTGAATGAATGCGCAAATGGGATACCAATGAATCCCTTCTGTTCGTGGCGTAACCACATTCACAGCAATTGTAGATCTGCTCCGGATATTGACGTAACTTGATTCTATGGTTTATCTTATGTACAAACAGACCGTTGCTTGTAGCGCTCTTGTAGCTGCAAATGTCACAAGCAAATAGCCGTTCTCCTGAATGAATGCGCAAATGAGATATCATGGCGGACTTTGTGTTCGTGCCGTAATCACATTGACTGCAATTGTAAATCAGCTCCGTGAACTGACTAAGCTTCCGCATACATATCTTCTTGTGTTTTGTTAGATTGCTGCTTGTTGCGCTCTTGTATCTGCAAATATCACAAGCAAATGGCCGCTCTCCCGAATGTATGCGCAAATGGGATACGAATGAATCCTTTCTGTCCGTGCCGTAATCACATTCACTGCAATTGTACATCTGCTTCAGAAATTGACTTAGCTTTTGTTTATGTCTTATCTTGTGCGCAGACAGACCACTGCTTGTAGCACTTTTATAACTGCACATGTCACAAGCAAACGGCCGCTCACCCGAATGAATACGCAGATGGAATATAAAGGAGTCCTTTCTGTTCGTTCCGTAACCACATTCATTGCAATTGTACATCCGCTCTGTGAATTGACGTAACTTGCGAATGCCACCAGCAAATGTCTGCTGGCCCGAATGTGTGCGCAAATGGTTCACAATGCCCGCCCTCGTGTTCCCTCCATATGAACACTTGCTGCATTTGTACTGCTTGACACTGGAATGTATTAGAACGTGTTTTTTCAGTCTACTTCTGTTAGCAGTGGCGTACGCACACTTGTTGCATTTGTAAGGTTTCAGGACAACGTGCTTCTTCTTATGTTGTGCGAGTCCGCTTCTTGTAGCGCTCTTGTAACTGCAAATGTCAGAGGGAAACAGCCGCTCACCCGAATGTTTGCGCAAATGAGATTTCAGTATGTCCTTTCTGTTCGTGATGTAATCACATTTACTGCAATTGTAAAACTTTATCGTGCTACTGTTGGCAGAATTGAACTGGTTAATTCCAGTATGTTTTTTCTTGTGTTTTGCTAAATTCCCGTTGGTGGCGCTCTTGTAGCTGCAAATGTTACAAGCAAATGGACGCTCTCCCGAATGTATACGCAAATGGGATATCAATGAATCCCTTCGGTTCGTGGCTTAACCACATTCACAGCAATTGTATATCTGCTCCGGATATTGACTTAACTTGTTTCTATGTTTTGTCTTATGTGCAGACAGACCACTGCTTGTAGCGCTCTTGTTACTACAAATGCCACAATGAAACGGCCGCTCGCCCGTATGTACGCGCGAATGAGATATAATTGCGTCCATTCTGTTCGCGCCGTAATCACATTCACCGCACTTGTAAATTTTTATGTGGCATCGCTCGTGACAGTCCAGTTCCTCGCTGGTCTCGCACGTGGAATTACAATCACCGCAGGCGTACGACCGCTCGCCCGGATTCATGCACACAACTTCTTCACATTGGTCCGCCCGCAAGGAGTGACTTAACTTGTGCTTGGCGAGACTGCGTTTGGATTCAGTCGTGTAGGAACACGCGTTACAAGGTAAGACAGAGTCTCTAGAGAAAACTTTGTGTTCGCTGTCGTTGCTTGAGAATTCAGTGTGACACTCTGATTTTATTTCTATGTGCAAGAATCCAGCCTCCTCGCTGACTTGCGGTTCTTGTTTTATTCCGCTGTCTGGTGTTGTTGAATACATCTCTTGGCTCGTGACGTCATAATCTTCGCTCTCTTCCGGTTCTATCTTAACCACCACGTTGCTGGGATCCCATTGGTCCGTCACTGTTCCATCTTCTCTCTGCAACAATACATATCATTTATATCTTCTGTAATCTCATTTTATTAATTTAAGACTATGACACAATTGACGTAATGTGACGTATACACAATATCTAAAGTTATACCGTCGTAAGCCAGCTCATGTCTTTGGAAGTGAATATTCATTGATATATATATATATATTATAAATCATTACAACGGTATATGCTGTGTAGGTAGTTTTATTCAGCCGACGTTTCGACAAGAATCCTCTTGTCCTTTTCAAGGCTCACAAATCAATAAATTATGGAAAAACTAATAAAACTAATACAATATCAATCTGTCAGATTCAATAAAAACAACTTAACCAAAAGTGAAAAGATAAAACAGTAGATAGAAATCAGCCAGTTGAAAATCCAAAACTTCTCCAGCCACTTGTTCACTGCTTTCTGGATTTCTTCTGAGCAACAGTTTTTGCCATTGATCTTGTAGTGCGGCGCCTGTTCGAAGGAGCTGGATCTTGTCGCCGAACCAATTCAGCAAGCGGCAGGTCGTCATCTGTATCCTCTTCTTTTGGCTGGTTTTGCGTTTTTCTTCGCCTATCAATCTTTGGAGGTGGATGTGTTGCTTTATGCTTTACTTCGTCACTTGGCATGATTTGTGGGACTTGCATGGAGGTGGTGATCGGTTTCCATGCCTGTGGGAGGCGACGGTTATCCAACTGCTTATTAAGGCAGTTGGGGCGTAGGTCAATCTCTAACGCCTCTCTTACAACACGAGTCCAATATCTTTCTATCGGTGCCAACATCTTCACGTCTTCGAAATTGATGGAATGAGATGATTCCCGGCAATGTTGGGCTAAGGCTGAGGTAGTAGTATTATTAAACACGTCCCTTTGGTGTTGTTCCTTTCGAAACGATATGCTTTTTCCCGTTTGCCCAACATACGTGCGTGGGCACTCGCCACATGGGATTTCGTAGACGCCATGGCCTTCAAGATCAATACGGTATTTTGAATTACGTAACATGTCCCCAATTTTCATGTCTGTGCCAAAAATAGCTCCGAGATTGAGATCTCGGAAGATTGAGATTGCTGGTTCTAAGCAGCAATCTCATTCAACTACGACTGTAAATGCAACAGGTACAAAAAAAAGCATATCGTTTAGCTGCTAACGCAGCTTATATTGGAACACAGCCGCTGCAATGTTAACTGCCTCGATAGCTCAGATGGTAGAGCATCTGACTGGATATCGGAAGGTCGTGGGTTCGAGTCCCACTCGAGGAAAATCTTTTCTCATTGCAGTTGGTATTTATTTACATCTACCTATCTGAGGTTATCAGCGAAAAACATATTTCACACATATGCGCACTCATCTGCTTATGAGGAAACCAAGTCGAGTGAAGTTAGTCAGTTGTCAAACGTGGAACATATTCCACGGTCTTCTGACCCTATCTTCAAATCTCGGTAAGTTGCTAACGCAGCTTATATTGGAACACAGCCGCTGCAATGTTAACTGCCTCGATAGCTCAGATGGTAGAGCATCTGACTGGATATCGGAAGGTCGTGGGTTCGAGTCCCACTCGAGGAAAATCTTTTCTCATTGCAGTTGGTATTTATTTACATCTACCTATCTGAGGTTATCAGCGAAAAACATATTTCACACATATGCGCACTCATCTGCTTATGAGGAAACCAAGTCGAGTGAAGTTAGTCAGTTGTCAAACGTGGAACATATTCCACGGTCTTCTGACCCTATCTTCAAATCTCGGTAAGTTGCTAACGCAGCTTATATTGGAACACAGCCGCTGCAATGTTAACTGCCTCGATAGCTCAGATGGTAGAGCATCTGACTGGATATCGGAAGGTCGTGGGTTCGAGTCCCACTCGAGGAAAATCTTTTCTCATTGCAGTTGGTATTTATTTACATCTACCTATCTGAGGTTATCAGCGAAAAACATATTTCACACATATGCGCACTCATCTGCTTATGAGGAAACCAAGTCGAGTGAAGTTAGTCAGTTGTCAAACGTGGAACATATTCCACGGTCTTCTGACCCTATCTTCAAATCTCGGTAAGTTGCTAACGCAGCTTATATTGGAACACAGCCGCTGCAATGTTAACTGCCTCGATAGCTCAGATGGTAGAGCATCTGACTGGATATCGGAAGGTCGTGGGTTCGAGTCCCACTCGAGGAAAATCTTTTCTCATTGCAGTTGGTATTTATTTATATATATATATATATATATATATATATATATATATATATAAATCAATATTTTTCGGTAATGCTTCGTTTATTCCACAGTTAAATATACAACGTTTCGCCAGGCTCCTGCCTGGCTTCTTCAGGTATATTACAAATTAATAAACTAAAAAACACAGCAATAGATCATATAAAATGATGAAATTCAGGATATATATATATATGACTAATATGGTTTTTTCTGATGACCTCAGATAGGGTGATGATAATTAATACCAACTGCAAATTGAAAATATTTGCCTACTGTGGGGATCGAACCCACGTCTCTGAATTGCCGGTCCAGTGCTCTAACCACTAAGCTAAGCAGGCTATTCAATCTGCAGTGGTTTTTGTTCCATATAAACTGTATTTCTACAGTCCGAGACGCGTGATGAAGAGGTCAGAAGACCGTGGAATCCTTTCCACGTTTGACAACTGACATTCACCTTCTCGTATGGATTTTTCTCATATACGATGAGTACTTATAGGTGACTAATATGGTTTTTTCTGATGACCTCAGATAGGGTGATGATAATTAATACCAACTGCAAATTGAAAATATTTGCCTACTGTGGGGATCGAACCCAAACCACCTTAACCTATCTCTTCCAATAGTGTATCCCAATCTCTCCACTGCAACTTCTTTTCTTAACTTATTACTTCTTATCCTGTCCAACAATGATACTCCAACCATAGCCCTAACAAATTTCATTTCTGCTGCCTGAATCATGCTTGCCTCTTTCCACCCAATATTCCATGTAACTGATCCATAACTCAAAATTGGTAAGAAATATTGTTTATACAGTACCAATTTAAATTTTAGTGGAAGCTTTTTGTCCCACACTAGCTTTCTTACTTGTTGGTAGAATCCATCTGCTTTCTTTACCCTCCTCTTCACTTCTTCTCCACATCTAGCGTCCTCTGTCAGTGCTTCCCAAATTTGGGAATGCTTCCGTCTTCTTCATTTCTTCACCTCTCAACTGCAACCCTTGCTCTTGTGTTTTTCTCTTCTTTGCCATCACCAGATACTCGCTCTTGTCTCTACTAATCTTCATTCCAAAACATGTGCTTACTTCATTCCATTTATCTATTTTTGCCTGTACGTCGTGTTTCCACACCACAATATCATCTGCATATACTCCAGTGTTGGTATTTTCCCCATTTACCACCTCCCGAATCATGGCATCCATTACTACCGTAAACAGTAGTGGCGGCAGCACACTTCCCTGCCTTACTCCTGAGTTTATGGAGAACCATTCTGTCTTCCCACAACCACTCTCAACACAACTTTCACATCCCACATACAAACTCTTTACTCTTTCTATCAACCCCTGCTCCACATTCCTCTTTTCTAAACCTTCCCACACTTTACACCGAGGCAAATGGTCGTATGCTTTTTCCAAATCTAAGAATGCCATCCACAATTCCTTTCCTTGTTCCCAACTTCTTTCCATGATATGTCTCATTGCGAAAATCAATTCGATTGACGATCTATCCTTCCGAAATCCATATTGCTCTTCTCTTAGACTCTCTTCTACATCCCATCTTAACCGTTTCTCCAAAATCCTTTCATATATCTTAGCACATTGGCTCATTAAAGTAATACCCCGATAATTTGAGCAATGTTTCCTATTTCCTTTCTTAAAAATAGGCACAATTACACCTCGCGTCCAATCTTTAGGTACTCTTTTTTTATGCCACGCCGCACAAACCACCCGATAAAACCATTCCAATCCTGATTTCCCTGCAGCTTTAATCATTTCAACTGTAACTTCATCAACACCAGCCGATCTTCCATTTTTCATCCCCATTACTGCCAATTCTAGCTCCCCCATTTTCACTTGATCTTGACATACCTCTTCTTCTTCATCACGCTGCTCCTTATCAGTCCCATCTTCTACATTATTAGTATCTTCATATGCATTTAGTAATTTTGAAAAATAGTTTTTCCATAATTCCTTTATTTCTTCTTTGTCATTTGTATTATGACCATTTTCCTTTTCCATATAATACATATAATACATATCCCAGAAAAAACACTCCGTGTAAAAATACCAGCCAAGTCTCTTTAACTATAAAAAAAAATAGAAGAAATCTAAAAATTCAGCACTGAAAAGGAGTGATATCAAAAAAGGAGCCAAGTCAACGAATTTTCCAAATTTTAATCGTACCATTGAAATAAAAATATCAACCCCCGAGAAATACTTAAAAAAAGGACTTGGACTTGAAAAGGATTATGGTCGGTTCATAATTTTAGAACAAATTTGGAGGACAGATAAGATTAAATCATTTATGAACAGAAGCAAAATGTAATGCTGAACTGATAAAGATAGCTGATAAAAGAAAATGTATACCTACCTATCGGTAAATGTCTAAGAAGAATAAGGAAAATCTTGATATTTTTTGTAATTGCAGATTCAAGTTTTTCCTAAAATCTATTAATATCAACTAAATTGAAAAGAAATTGTTGGCGCTATATAATATCTATTTATAATTCATTATTATTATGCAGGAAATAGCATAAGTGCAAAGTGACCTAGCCACTATTAGCCATGTTCAACGAAGCTGACAATGGAATTATTGTCCTAATCTTCAGTCAACAATCTGTAACTTGTTGCTCTGGGCGAGATCGTTGACCCCGTGCTCTGGCAAGCATTCAAGAACTGTTGCATTTGATAAGAGTGTATTGCCGCGGTGGTCACTCCTTCAGCTGTCACTTGGGCTTTAACACGTGGGGACATTGACAGATGCGAGTCAACAAGATCAGCTGAGAAGAACCAACACACGGACTGACATATCTGGAAGATTAACAACAGATTCTGATCAAGGAAGGTAAATAACTTAATTAGACAATTTACTAAATGTTTACCTAGTGTGTTCATGGATTGTATTGAAGTAACTATTGTGGTTATAATAAAATCACTTGCCTCATGTCAAATGGAATATAGTTTTTATTTTGAGAACTTTAGGGTTAAATATACCCAGAAATCTCTAAATTTATACTCCCAGACCTGGGGGGGTATTCTAAAACTTTAAAATTCCTGATTCGGCCCGAATACGATTCACGGCCATATGGATTAACATTGCACCGAATCGTATTCGGGCCGAATCCGGAATTTTAAAGTTTTAGAATAACCCCCCAGACAGTGGTGACATCAGCCCCCCCCCCCTCTACCCAACAGGATGTTCATAGCCCACCCCACTACAAAATAATAAATTATTTAAAGCAACTTTCCGAAATAATGGAAAATTAGCAAATTGGCATATAGTAGACGTAAATCTCATGAAACATTTATTTGGATATAAAACATTATTTTTACCCAAATATTACCTATGTTATGTTTTAGAAAAATGATTTGTATGAATAAAATATATTTATCAATACCTACAAACGCAAATATTTTTTTATTTAACTAACAAATGGAAAATTAGCAAATTGGCAATTATAAATTAATCTCCTGCAAGCAGTTTGAATGTCACAGATTTTTTCAATAATTTATTTGTTTATTTCTAACAATTAAAAAGAAAATCGTAATATATTTTCAGAGTTTCCAAGCACCTTGGTAGCATAGGAATTATAAATGTACCTAATAAAATATTGTTTGGAAATAACCTACAACTAGAGACAAAGAGTATTGTTCCGCATGTATTTGGTTTGGTTTAAGCGACTGGACTGCCACGATGCTGACATCGCTGTGCATCGCGAGCGCCCTGCTGTACATCGGCCACCGCCTGTGGTCCCGCCTGGTCCCGGTGGCTCGCATGGCCGCCGCCCGCAGCCACGTGGTGCTGATCACGGGCTGCGACACCGGCCTCGGCTTCTCCATGGCCGTCCACGCGCACCGTCTCGGCCTGACCGTCGTGGCCGCGTGTCTGGACGTGGCGGTCAGCGGCCCGAGGCTCGAGCAGCTCTGTGAGGCCAGCGAGAGGCTGCGTGTGGTCCAGTGTGATGTCACCAGTCAGAGCAGCGTCGACGCAGCACTCCAGGCGGTCAGGGGCTTCCTCAGAGACAACCCGGACTGTGGTATGTCACATCATAAGTCTACAAGCTCTCTCCACTGTACCATGTTTTAACGTATTAGAAATTTTTTTATTAATCGCCAGCACCAAATCGATCGACATATTATATAGAAATTTTATCCAAGTTTATGCATAAACTTGTATAAACTCTCATAAACTAAACCATCTCATATACATAAACTATCTTGTCGATGGTGCTGATAATTTTCGATTTAATCTCAAAGGATGTTGATCAGTCTGGTTGTAGTTTAGTAGTACTTTTTAATTTTTACTTTATGCCTTTTTAAAAGTACAACGATTGGAGACCAAACCCGTGAACTAATTAATGTCTAATTTTACAATTACAATTGTCAATTTACAATAACATTACAATTGCAATTACAATTTTATAATCCTGGATGTTCTGAGTATTGTTTCTCGACACATTTTTAAATGAATTTTTATGAGGCACCCAAACAGAAAAGAAAGTACTATTTATATTCACAAAAAATCAGCCAATTATTACTAATTAGTAAATTAGTAATTATTTTTAGAGAAGAAAAAATGTAAAATCAAACCAAATACCTGGAGTTTGTCTTTGATCAAATCATGATTAATATTTAAATTCATTACATCCATCAGTCTGTCTGTCTCTAATTGTATCCCAAAAAGTGTCTGCTGCAAGGATTATTGAGGATTTACTTGCTACGGATATACCGTGTTTCAGTATTGCGGACGGTAGTTAATAATGCGGCCGTGATGGTGTTCGGAGAGTTCGAATGGCAGACGGAACAACAAATCAGACATCAAGTGGAAGTCAACCTGCTTGGGACATTACGGGTCACCAAAACCTTCTGTTCACTTATCAGACGCTCGAAAGGTGAGTTACTCATTCCAACGAAATGGATATTGCTAAAATTGGTTGAATGAATACATTTGTAATTGCAGATCAAACCCAGTCACATTTATTGATTTCAGCTGCCTACATCTCCTTTAGAGACTGGGCTTGAGTCTGCGTTTATCTCAATGTCCTCTGATGAAACTGAAATGTTGATAAATAGGTACACCCACCTCCAAGTGTTCCTACCGTTTTATACATTGTGCTCTTATGAGAAACACAGTACGAACACTTCGAGGTGGGTGTACAGTGAGATTCAGAAGAAAGCGGCCGTAGTGCCCCTGTGCACACTGCCTGGCACAGGGGCACTACGACCGCTTTCTTCTGAATCTCACTGTACATACACATCATTTGTTTGCTTCACTGAAAAGTTTTTTTTAACAAGAAACCTAGTTGAAAAATGAAAATGACGTTGAAATTTTGAAATCTTATTCGCGATCAACATTATAATCACACTTGATCAATATTCAGCTAAATCAGCAAAGACCTGAACGATTATTGACATTCTGCCTCATGCTCAAAAGAGTTGCGTCTACAAATCGATATTTGCGGATGTCAGTCCTCAACACCACAAGTCCGTGTGAATTGGATCATGATCCAGTTCAATTACAATCGAAATCAAAATGGGGGCAAGATTCAAGTTAAACTTTATAATGCTTGCTACATGCAATTAGAGCATGCATTTGTAAGTTTTCGTTTTTAAAATTCATGATTTCTTTTGTTTGACCTTGAGTTCGATCATGATCGAGTTCGATTGAGTTCAGTTCACACACATTTTCGATTGCAATCGATATTTTGGATCATGATCGAATCCTCAGTGTGAACAAGGTATAATAATCTTATGGACGGAATCCAGTAGTAGACTCTGGGCACTTGCGAAAATCTTTTGAGCATGAGGCTGATTGTTATTAAACTTTAAATATTTGCCAAATATTTGTGTGTTTGTATTTGTTATCTACGCAATGAACAGAGATTTTCCCCTGTCAATGATTGTTGTGCTCAGGACGAATAGTAATCGTGAGTAGTCATTGCGCACTCGCTTCCCTGCACGGATTGGCCGTCTACGGCGCCACTAAAGGAGGACTTCGGAACTTTGCTGACAGTTTGCGAGTGGAAGAGGCAAAGTACGGTGTCTCGGTCGTCTCCTTGATTCCAGGTAGTTATTAGAGGTCAGTTAGGGTACCCGGGTATGCCATTACCCGGGTACAATGGCGGGTACTCGGGTATCAAAAAAAAATAAAAAATTTAAGATACCGATTTGTTAGGTTTATTTGCATATTTTTGCATCAGCTGCCACTTAATCACCAGCTGCGTCGTTTATAGTTATGTAAACTGAATTTAATATTTATTCATATTTCACAAATCTCAACAATCCCAACCAATAATTGGCTTGCAAATTCATTGTTAGTAATTTCATCAGAATGCTGGTCAGTGTTGAATCCAGGCATACCTCGGGGGGGGCACTGCCCCCCCCCGAGGTATGCATGTGCCCTCCCCGGCACAAATACCTATTCAAAATACTTTCAAAAAATTATGTGAAAAAAACACGTAAAAATAGACGGATCATGTCTAAAACCTTCCAAAACGGTTAGAATTGAATTAAAATTCCAAAAATTTTCCGGGGCTGTGCGCCCCGGACATGTATATTCTAATAAGTTTAATAAATTTACCTATTCTTAAATCTCTTGGACCATTTTTTGGATATTTTGCAATTTTAATTCCCCAAAATAGCTATACACTGTGATTCAAAATTGTACCTAAACAAATGACCTTGATCAAAAATTTTCTCGGGGGCTAAGCCCCCGAACCCCCTGTTTTTCACTGTGACCTATCAAAATATATTACGTATAATAATTGCTTTGTGCTTTGTACAACTACAAGCATATTCATAAATTAACTCTCCCCCCCCCCCCCAACACCAATATCCAAAAAGTACCAAAAAAATATGCCACCCCCAACTATTCAAGTGCCCCTCCCGAGAAAAATGTCTGGATTCAACACTGATGCTGGTGAGTTGAGGGATGGATTATTGATGGAGGGGATGCAGGCGAGGTACCTTGTTTTCAACCTTCCATTGTATGGACGTTGTGTATCTCTCTCCTAGGACACAGATAAGGCAGCAGGCTCAATGCCAAATATGTCAAAACATTTTTCCTAAAAAAACATTTTTTTTTAAAGTTATTAATTATCTGAGTAATTAACCGGGTAATTAAAGCGGGTACCCAGGTACAAAACATAACCCGAATCCGACCTCTAGTAGTTATTAATTAGATAACTAGGAAAACGCTCAGTGTAACGCGTTGATGAGCGAGCACAGAACATGCAACATCCCCAGTAACGATACACGACACGGCACAAGACGATTTTCCCTGCAACTTTCCAATCTCCATATAAATACTTTGGATGAATATCAGATCCATTGTGTCGTGACTTTCCTACATACTTTTTCCAGATTTAGACAACCCATACTAAACTTGTAAAATGACAATTAATAATTGACTGATTGGCAGGGCCAGTTGTTTATGGTTTCCACGATAAACGCGAAATGTTTAGAAACATGAATTTTCTGTCATATCTTTACGTTTCATACACTCCTGATTCCAAATATATGTATCTTTTTCTCGCGAATTTTCGCAAAATTTGTGTTTTGACGCGATATTGACGAATTCTCGCGAATTCACGCGATTTTGTCCCAAACCTACATGTTTTGGGACAAAACAACAAGATTTTCAACATTTTGTGTTTCAACAAATGTGTTTTCAACATTTTTCTCGATTCCGAGTATATATTTTACGAAAATTTCCTCGATCTGTGTCAAAAGTACCACGAAATAGAAAGAATCACACTGTTTTCTTCGTAAGCTAGCTGTCAATGCCAGCCAAAGAGTGTATGGGGGTGCCAGCTGGTTGGCTGCTGAGCATGGAATGACGAGTCTCGCTAGTGAGAGGGGGGTTGGTAGTATTGCGGCTCGCTCGCGCGTCATTTTTTACACTTATTTTTACAAAAATATTTTTTTTTTCCATTTCACCACCAATCGCGAAAATGTACATAATTATCACCACCAATTCACCACTTTCAGAATATTGAAAACGAATTTTGGCTTTTTTTATCACCACAAACAACTGGCTCTGCTGATTGGGCTTACAATGTGTGAAATGTTAGATTATATGTTGGTCTTATGATCGCCATGCAAAATTTGAACCTAATCGGAATATTTTGATTGTCGACCAATCAGAAGATATTATTTAAACTTAAACCAAATGGAGTATGTGGCCTTCGAACTGCATCCGATTTTATAAGCGCTAGTTTTACTGTAAATTGTGGACTGCTTGGCTGCTCTACAGGCCTTGGAGCAGAAGCTTAAAGAAGGCAGGGATGAAAGTATACGTAGTATACGTTTTACAAATATTTCTAGATTATCGAATAAAATGTCCCTAAAATGACAAATACTTTTGACATTAACGACAGATCAGACTAAAAATAGGCAAAAATACCTTAAATGCTGGTACCATTGACCATGCAAAGTTTTAAGTTGATCGGTCAATCGGTTCTAGTTTAAATTTCCATGGGAAATTGAACCAATAGGAGGATTTGGCTGAAACTTTTTATGATTGGGTACAATGTTGGTTGAAATGACTTGTCAAAATTTCAAATTGATCGGAACAACCAACCAAAAGATAATTTTTTAAAATTTTGAACCAATCACGGGATCCCGTTCAAAAACGATCCTAGGGACCTCATAGATTACGTTAGTATGTGTACAAAATTTCAGATCGATTGCTTGAGCGGTTTGACCTGGGCTGTGACCACAAAAAAATAAACAAACAAAAAAACAAAAAACAAACACACAGAGAAAGTGCCATTAGAGTACCGTGGTGACGCTCGCTAAGCTCGCTCAATTATTATATTCATTAGTCCTATAGGGCATGTCAAAGATAGGACGATAAGTTGTCCGCCGTAAGCGTCATGAGCGTTTTGTGGGAAAGTGTTTCATCTTTATACTGAAATTCTTTGGTTTCAGTATCTTTGGATTTCACTCAGCTGATTTTGTTGACAGCTTCACAGTTAAAAATAGTCGTTCAAAAGTAATTCCACGCCTAGTAAATAATCATTAAAAGTTCCATTGTTACCCTAAAGTCATTGGAAATCATCAGTGTGAGTAGAAAACTATTATTAACCAGAAATGGTGTGGTTATTAGACTGAAGCCGCCATTTTTAAAATGAAAGTCACCGCTGCCTATAGTTGACTGACAACAGCCCGCTAATCTTACTAACTTGCTTTTTCCCACAAAATGCATTGTGCTGCTATCTTCTGGTTGTTTCGCTTTGCACATGCCCTATTGTCAGAGAAAGTCCATTATTTCTGGAATGCAAGTTATTCTGGAAGAACACACTTGCCATTTACTCTACAGGCCTGGGTTCGATTCCCATGGCTCACCTTCGTTCGACACACGTTTTTTCGTGGTTCTTCTCCACGGAAAGCCAATACCTTTAAGCAAAGAAATGCTGGGAAGGTTTCCCATTAGTAGTCCGTGACTGCCTCCTTCCTTCCCAGGAGTCTGATTCTGTAGCTACAGAGTGGAAGCAAATCCGCTCAATGCGAGATTTTGCATGTTTTGTACAAACAAATTGTGATTATGCCACAGAATCCAGGTTCAGTAATATGTTTTGCCAAACAAAAGCACAAATATCAATCCACTCACACATTGTGTGAAGATAAACAATAATTGGAGTGCTCCTGTCAGTCGTCAGCCTGCAACAGTCCTATTAAAAACGGTCCAATAATAGCAGATGAAATTAACTTGAATGACCGACTTAAGAGCTCCGTTAAGTACCGGGACCCGAGCTATTCTTTTCAAATTATATTTTTCTGTTTTTCAGTTTTCTCTTCACACAAACAGAATTTAACAAGATCAATGGGTAATGCACATTTCAAACTCACTAAACAAAATAATGCCAAACACTGGAGTACATTACGACCCCTAGTTTGTCCTCAAAATGTTAAATAATAAAATAAATATGAATCTTATGAATAATTTTGTATCACTTTGACGGCTTACCTACCAGAGTTCGTAATGTATTCCAGTTTGTGGGATTATTAAGCTCAGTGTGAGCTTGAAATTTAGGTGTCTTGTTGCTTTTTCATTATTCTATTACATAAAGAAAAAGTTAAGAAACACACTGAAAGAACCGTACTGAGGACTCTTTGGTGCAGAATGAAACTATAATAAGAAACACGGAAAGCACATTATGTTCAGTGAATTGTAATTATGATTTCAGGAAGTTTCGTGATGAAAAGCAACATAATGTCTCGCCACTCTGAGAATGCCCGCGAGATGGAGCGAGCGATGAGCGCTGAAGATCGCAGCTTCTTCGGCTCGTACTTCGACAAGTACCACAGCTATCTGAACGCCATCTGCGATCCCGATCGCGTACCGACGTACATGCCGGATGAAGCCACGTGGCATGACTTGTTCAGTGAGTCCGTGCTCGCAATCAAGCCGAGAGCGACGTACTTGAACGAGCCCATGCGATACACCATCTATCATTGCCTGTTTAAAATGTCGCCGACCACATGGCTTAGAGATTACTTTGTACAGCGTTTTGTGCAGATGCCGGCTTACGAACCGTCACCGGAGTAGTGTGTCAAGTGGAATAGCAGTTGTGTAAGAGGAAGGATTACGATCTACTTCGCCATTTACGTGATTGTGATCGTCTCGTTGAAGACAGACTTTATATTGAAGCAACAAGTTGTAGGTAATAAAATGACACCTTTATCTTCTTGGTTTTGATTTACTAAAAGTTACGAGAAGGTGGAATGATGAAATTTCCAGACATCTCCGGTATGTTATGTAATAATAAGTGAACATCAGGTTTAAAATTTTCGAAATACAAAACTTTACTTTCCAAAATAATTGCACACAGAAAACAATAGGTTGGTATTGGTTTGTATTTAAGATTTTGCATTTAATTGATTTTAAAATTAGGAAACCCCCACACATTACTTTTATATAAAAATTTTAAAGATTTGTCAACTATGGCAAGAGCAATCAATGTTTTATTTAATTTTCTACAACTGTCACTTCAACTTATATAGTCTATATTCAACGAGGCCACAACCACTGAAATGGCAGAAAGTCCTCATTGGTTCCCATTACTTGCTTAAATCCCCTTTCCATAAGTATAATTCTCAAAGAAGAATCCATTCCTCTTTTATTTTCTCACAGAAAGAGGAAAACCTATCCTCGTTTCGTAGATCTTCGTTACAACCAAACTACGGGTGAATCAGCTTTAACAATAATTGAACATTTATATATGTATTGAATCTCAATAGCTTCTATTCAATTTACATTTATCAATGTAAAATATCAATACCAAATTAACGTAGGTAGGTGTGAAAATACTCAAAGTGAAATAACGCTCACAGAATCTTTAAAAAGTACTACAATCTTATAATTGGAGCAAAAAGCACTGTACATTGTATGATGTATTGAACTCGATGTCTAATACCAATAAAATAATTCTATCTTAGGATCATGGCAACCTCATTTCATACAAATGTTCACGCGACCAAGGAATTAACTCATTTTCATGTATGCAGCACACAACTACACAGAATCCTCGAGCAATTCTGTAATATCCCAACATTTAAAACAATGAGCACGATTCCAATGACTTGGAGTATTGTATGTCTTTTGAAATGTCAAAAATACTTTAATTTAATTATTAATTAATAAGTCTACACTGGATATCGCACAATGTTAAGTTCATCAACGATGTGGCAAATAGATGCACGAACTATTTCACCTGTTTATGTACATCATAGGATGACCCATATTCACACGAATCTTAGCCTCGGAAGAAGTGATGTCAAAATGGAAGTCCAAGAAAAATCAAGGATCGAACCAAGTATTGACAGGATATTATACTTGTTGAGTCACAAAAGATGCCTGGAAATAGTTCATCCAGCAAGAGCATTATTATTACCTACCGTAAAGTAACCTCTTATCACTTCATCTGTGAATATAAAAGTAATAAATAAATAAATATGTAAATTACAAAATAGTTTGCAAAATTATTTTTCTTAAAACCAGTTCAATTATGAACTGCGTGTACCTAGGTTACAGGCTCTCTAAAATAATTTTATCAGATGAAATTCTGAACATATTGTGAATTATAATTAGATAAAAAATTATTAAAAAATTACTTATTACATCCATGCAACATTAAAGGTGGGCTATCACGGTTGAGCCCCATTTTTTTATTATTCAAAAAACATGATGACATTAGGCATGCAATCACAGCGGCGAAAACTAGAGCTCTGTAGGTTATTCCTAAACGAAGTTACAGCGCAGCGAAGACGGATAGCCAAGATTATATGGTTTTATTTTTGCAGTGATTTCGTTTTTTGTGGTTTTATGAATTGAGGATTTCGCGATTTGTGGGGCCATTAAACACACAAAATTGAACTTTAAAACGAAAATGAATTTCACACTAATGAATAATGTAAATAATCAATTTAAAATGATAAAATAAAGTTGCATCATAAGAAACAGGCAAGTAAATTGGCGTGAGCCATCAATAGAAAAGTCAACTGAACTAACTGGGTGTGTGGTGTGGGTGGGCCCTTCATGGGCATGCAAAGGAGGGGTGGGTAAAAAGGGGAAGGTAGTTGGCCAAAGTACAAGGTTGCCATGTTTCCACCATCAGCCAGAAGCATCGTCTTAAAGCAGTCACAGACTGGTTATGTTCGGGTGGTTTTGTGATTGAGGGGGGGGGGGGGGGGGGGGGTAAAATTTAGCCGGTATGTTTGCAACCTTGTTTTCCAGCTAATCAAAGGATGGATTCTCACCATTCTTAGACTCGTCAAGTGCTGGATTAAATGCAAATTTTATATTACCTAAAAGTAAAATAAAAAAAATGTTTTTTTTTTAGTAAAAATCACTGATTTTGTGGTAATTTCGCGATTTAGGTCAATTTCGCGAATTAGGGTGTATTTCGTTTTATTTCGCGATTGGAAAATGACAGTTTTGGGGTTTAAATTTCATGAACCATGCACATTTCACACTAAAACCTGTTTATTTAAAATTTCGTTTTATTTTCAATCACCATATAATCTTGGCTCTACGGATAGGGGGTGAGAAACGCGTCATTCACACCCAACTCGGGCGCAAAAGCCTGTACAGGTTGGGTGGGACCTACGTCACAACAACCAGGTTTTTCAAACTCCGCAAGGTTCTAGCGCCTGAACCAAACATCACATCGTGTTCGCGTTTTCGGCATTCTACTTCTGGTTACAATATACACAATATTTTAGACTTGTTGACCATGACAGCCCACCTTTAAGTTTCATTTGTTACCGATCAATATTATCAAGAGACCTAAATTATTCTCGATGAATCATTGAGGTGCATTCATAATTACCAAAATTCCACAAGTTTTTTTGTAATCTTGTTACGAAATTATAGTAGCAATATTAGTAACATACAGATTTTTCAATGCTTTTTGTTTTTAAACCTAAATTAATATCACAAAACCTACACTACCTACGGCAGGTAATTCTCTAGTAATTTGTTGTCATGCGCTGACATTGGCCACCCCTTCTCTCTTAGCGTAACTAAAGCATCTTCTCTGGAGACGCAACACTGAAGTCAACAAGGCAGGGACAAGCAAATAACCATCTATTCTGTTAAAGGACACTAGCGCTGCCTGGCAAGAGCGCTGATTTACAGCAACAATGATTTGTTAAAACCTAGTGTGCATCCTTGATGATTTGTGTGATTGAATGCATAGATATGTACCTTAGAGGTAGAAGGCCAGAAGTCCAATTCAATGATTATTATGGGATCTCAAAAACCAGTTTTTCTGGGTTCATCTATGGTGACAAAAGATTTACATTGTGTAAGAGAATACTTCAATCAATATATAACTGTATTTGTTGACATCAGTCAAATGGCAATTGATAGAGCTTGAATACACCATTACAATAAGTAGAGTGCAATGCAATATCAAGAAAATTGACTTTCCGGTCTTCTACTTCTGAGTTACAGAAATATAATACATTATTATTTATTATTCCTATTTGGAATTTGCTGGATTAAAATCTTGTAACTTTCCATAAACAGCCCTGGTAACACTTGCCCATTAGGTTGATAGGTAAGCAATGAGTACCTAAAAGTTAAAACCTGAAGATGATACTTAGTTTCATCCCCCCCATCTACAAATCCTGGAACCAACTAGGTCAGTGGTACTCAACCTGCGGCTCGTGGGACTAATTTTTGTGGCCCCTCAGTTGATGTTTCAAATAGGTACCTATTTATTCACAAAATGGGTCCAATGAAAAAGTAATTATAAATATATATTTTTTTTTAATACATATTTGGACAGTTTTGATGTTGGGATCAACGCATCAGGCTGAAAATACAAGGAAAGCTACCTATACTTAAATAAAACTTCATACTTGTTACAACAAAAATGAAGCCATTTAACATTCCAAAAATTTTAAGGTGGCTGGATCGATCGGTTTACTAATTTATTAAGTGTAAATATTACACGTTTATTAATTCTTTTAGCACATAATTTACTTTCATTATATACTGGGTAGTTGAAATAGACAACATTTAAATGGTATTTATACGTTATCTTATTATTTAGAGCAGTATTACTGCCCCAAAGAAGTTAGTTTTGAATCGGATATTGAAGATTTTTCAATAATTTTAACAATACCTACGGTACAATATGGCAACATCGTACTTTCGAAATTTGTATTTGTGCGGAATCATGATGGCTGAGCTTGCTGAGCTTACACCTAGAGTTTACTTTCATGAAAATTGAAAAGTCAAGGTATCTTTAGTAGGCATTTAGTGCCTTCTAACTAGGTACCTTGAGCACTCCCGTGTTGCCAAAAGTATTTTGACTTGATTCGCAATAGACCAAAACATAAACTAAACGCGCATGCCCAATCCGCCATTTTCTCTTCCAGCTATGTGTGACATTCAGGCAAGGCACTTTTATGTCAATCGTATAACGATAGTTCAGTAAAAGTTATAATTACATCGCGAAATAACAGAAATTGATGCTTACCATGAGCTCAGTGTCAACATTCAAATACAACAGGCATATTTCATTTCAGCACATATTCATACACATTCTTGTGAAAACTAGATGTCTATTCACCAAAATCACCATTTGACATATCGCATTTTTTTATCACGGCATTCTGAATCTTTTCTGAATGAGCTAATTCAGAAAAGGTTCAGAAGACCGTGATAAAAACAAATGCGTTTGTCAAATGGTGATTTTGGTGAATAGATATCTAGTTTTCACAAGAATGTGTATGAATATGTGCTGAAATGAAATATGCCTGTTGTATTTGAATGTTGACACTGAGGTAAGCATTTCTGTTATTTCGCGATGTAATTATAACTTTCACTAACTCATTAAGATTGACATTTAAGTGACTTGGAACATGCGCACTAAGAGATGGTCACACATAGTGACACTCCCTTTTTTAGTTCGCTTTGAGGGCGCCACTAGTTTATGTTTTGGTCTATTCGAATTGAATCGCCTACAACTTTTTATTTAGCACACGATGATATTGGTTTATATTTTTTTAATGAAAGTAAATAGCTTACACCTAGAGTTTACTTTCATGAAAAGTCAAGGTATCTTTAGTAGGCATTTAGTGCCTTCTAACTACCTTGAGCACTCCCGTGTTGCCAAAAGTATTTTGACTTGATTCGCAATTCGAATTGAATCGCCTACAACTTTTTATTTAGCACACGATGATATTGGTTTATATTTTTTTAATGAAAGTAAATAGATCAAAGATTGACATGGCAGTGGTGACGGTTTGTTCCGTTGGAGGTGCTGGTGGCCCTGATAAGGGCCGTTCGCGACTTTTCGAATGATGTACTTCCTTCATCTTCTGGGCCCTTATCAGGGCCACCAGCACCTCCAACGGAACAAACCGTCACCACTGCCATGTCATTACAAGATGGTTCCGAAAACGTCCACGACATCAGATCAAAGATTCTTCCTTATATAGGTTTTTTGAAAATCTATCGGGCCAATTAAATAAAATCTTCATTTTGTAGCAAATTTTTCAAACCTGCCATAAGATAACATGGGGAAAATACTTATTTCTTATTCGCCTATCTCGAAAACTAGACACGGGAAGTATTTTATTTTTTGAAGTGTTGTTTAGGGGATACCAATGAGTGAGTACAGCAAAATTGAACACTATATGCAAAAATGGTCGATCGACCCAGCCGCCTTAAAGTGTTTGGTTTGGCGTGTGCAATATTGTTTGATTCGTTTCATAATAAACAAAAGACACTGAATGAACTAGGCACGTAGGAAGATCATTTTTAAATTTGCATAAATTCTAAAAAAACGCCCTGCGGGGCAACAATTGGAGGGTAGTTTGCTTCAGTTCGTGCATTTTAGAGCCCCAGAATCAGTTTTAAATTGTAACATTCTAAACATACGCCCTGCGGGGCTAAGCCTGAGTAGATATACAATTGTTCGCTAGACTACAGTAGTACACGGCCGCCATTACGTCTTGATATTCTAAACGTGAACGAACATAAGTATTGAACTGAAATCTACCTTGCACGCACAAAGTCAAAAAATTAATGCCAGTTAATCAATATAAAAAAAAAAAAAAAAAATATCAAATGGAGCATGGAAAATCAACATCCGACTATTATTTCATTGTTACCATCCGAACAAAGCCCTCATTCTCTGCCCGCTACTAAACATATCTACTCGGAAACCAGAAAAAAACATTTCGGAGGTGTCCTCATTTTGCCATCCCCACCAACCCAAATGTGCATCCTTTGCCAAACAAATCAGCAAGAAAAACTGCTCATTAAACGGACTTTCCAGGCATCGATCAGACCTAATTGGAAGGAGACTTGGATTCGTGTGAATACGGTATCGCCCTGGCAAGATGCTTCTTGATGTGCAACTTAAGATCGTACGACTGCGTGAAGCTCCTCTCGCAGATGTCGCACTTGTGCGGCCGCTCGCCCCGGTGGCTCTTCATGTGTCGTATCAGCGAGTCCTTCCGCGGGAAGAGTCGCGTGCAGATCTCGCAGGTGTATGGCTTCTCGCCGGTGTGCGAGCGCAGGTGCTTGATGAGGGTCTCGGCGCGTGAAAACGCCTTGCCGCATGTCACGCACTTGTGGTTCCGCTCCTGGCGGTGGTTGCGTGTGTGGTTGCGCAGGTTGCTGCTGTCAATGAACGACTTCCCGCAGAAGGAACAGAGGTACGACTTCTCGCCTACGTGGAGACGAACGTGACGTTTGAGATGACTGACCATCTTGAAACTCTTGTTGCACTCCGTGCACTCGTACTTACGCTCGGTGGAGTGAAGCTTGCGGTGGTAGTACAAGTGGTTCTTCTTGAACAGTTTGCCGCAGATCTCGCAGATCACCGGCAGATTCTTGTCGTCTTTCTTTTTCTGAGCAGCCACTTTTTTCTAGAGATGGAGAAATTAATGTATTAGTTAGTACTAATTGCGACTGGACATTATTCCACCCGACATCGATGTAAAACTACATGTACATATAGAGTTTCGTTTGAGCATCAATTTGAATTGTTAAATTATTTATTATTATTTTATATACCTAATATTATTTTATAATTATTATGAGTTATGACACATTATTTATTATTAAAATTTGAAGGATTTTAAATTGTGAACAGCTTTAACTTTTTTTTAAACAAGAAATAACTATAGACAGGATCAGGACTGTAAAATTAGAACGAATTTGAAAGTGGAGAGATTGACATTCATGAAAGTTATGGGGGATTTGGCCACATGAAGATGATGCAGGAAGAAAATACCTTGTCGGGTCGGGAGTTCGAAGCTGCAAGTAGTGATAGAAGAAGAGTGGGAAGCCTGAGGAAGAAGTGGAGGGAGTTGGTAGCAGAGGATGTGCGAGAGAGACTGGAGAAGTTATGGAAGAGAGGTGGTAGGAAGATAGAGAAGAGGAAGGACTCGCCAAGCGAAGCCAGGCCCAATCCGTCCTAGAAACCCACTAACCGGACAGGATTATTATAAAACTCTCACCGCAAGCAACTGCGCTGGAGTGAGCTTCTTCGTCACCGGCATCTCGTCGGCCTCCGCTTCCTGTCCGCCCAACTCCGTATTGTCCAAGTCTGATTCCAACTCCTCGTCGCTCTTCTCCTCCACTTTCACCGCCTTCTCCTGTTTTATGGGAAACGCGTCGAACGTGTCGAGTCGCTCCTTGGTTTCCATGAGGGTCTGGTTGGGTTCCGTGTAAACGACCTCGCACGGGGGCAAGTCGAACTCCGCTTCGCTGTCGCTGTCGTGGAGGCCAGGGTCGCTCGGAAACAGATCCAGAGCACTTTCCACCGACGATCCAGACATCTACGTTCAAGAAAGAAGAATGTGGATTATTCTTTAAGCACCAATCTAACACTGACTTCTCTTAATTAAAACTGATCTGTACTCTCAATCAGAATGTAGTATGCTTTTAGCAGCCTCGGGAAAGTAACGGAGACACAACAGGCATTCTGAGGTTTGTCTTTCTTCACATTCACATCAATCAATTGAAGATTATTTCTAACAATTAATATCATTTTATTGATTTATTTAATTATGTCTGCAATATTGAGCTGTATTTCTTTTTGATTTATTATGGTTTATTGAATTATGTATTGCCACAGGCTAGCCAGTTATGGCTATGTGGCCTAGTCTGACTATAATGTATTGACCTGTTTATAATAAATAAAATGCTAAAACAAACAAAAAAAAAAACAAAAAAAACATTTTGAGGATGTATCAGAGGTTGGTACTACTGAAATATGTGTCATCTTACTTATAGTTACCCAGTTCTGTCTGTCTGTGTGTGTGTGTGTGTGTCAGGAACGCCTGCGCGCGCATCCTCTCAATTTCGCGCGCACACTCTCTATGTTGTATTTAAAATTAAAATGGTCGACGTTACATTGCCCAAGTCATGTCTTCTGCTCTTTGTGCATAAATAAATAACAGAAACTTACCTAAATGGCAATCCTTATCCCTTTGTGTTTATAAGAAATGTATTTAAACACAGAATAACTGTCCAAATCTTTACATTACATTGAAAACGGCACTATTTTGTATTTAAAATGGTGGCCTTTCATTGCCAATCGTGTCTAAAAATACGTCTTTTGCCTTCACAAAGTAAAGAAATAACCATAACTTAGCTAAAACGTAATCCTTATCCCTTTGAGTGTGTAAAAAATCTACTATAACACATAATAACCGTTCAAAAGAGACATTACATAGAAAACTTCTTTACTCCAAGAAACGTCAAAGTGTAATTTTTTAAATTTTTCATTTGATCTGTATTTTAGAGGGCCATGAATACCAAACAAAGCCGATAGATTTTTAACATTGGCCTCATGCTGCAATTTGCAAACGATCAAATGTATTATATTCTTCCTACATTTAATCATATTTAATCAACACGGTTCTGTAACCCTCAAAATATGTAACCGACGAAGTTTTTAAATAATGTTGTTAGATTAATCATTTTCAGTCGTTTCTTATTTCGTAGAGTGGTCTGTATTGAGTCATGTATTGACAACGAATTCATGTTGCTGTTGATAAAGTTTGAAGCACCAATGTTTAAGTTTTACATTGTCAACTGAATATCTATACTTTAATTAGAGGTAGATGGGCTGAAGTCATTTCAATATTCTTGAAGTGAGCTCAGAGAACAGTATTTCTGACATCAACCAATCATTTGTAATGGTGACATGAGTTTTTGTAAGAGAATACTTCAATATAACGTTATTTGTTAACATCAGTGAAACGGTACTTGATAGAGCTTGATTACAATCCAAAATTGTGCACCGCAAAATCAAACAAATTTACTTCCGCCCTACATCTGAGGAACGTATAATAGGTATAATGAAGCCGTAGATACCATGTAATAGCATCACAAATGAAGAAAGGTCGTGGGCATCAGGTCAAGGTATCAACGTAATGTATATATATTTTTTTTTTACGGCGCATACATTGTTTTTCTTCTTATTTTAACTTAGTACGAATACTCTGGTGTAAATTTGGAAACTTATATGAAATTGTTTTATCTTAATAGGTACCTATGATCAAATTGCTTTTCTTCGTTCCCCATTTGTTAACGTATTCTGTTAATATTGGGTCATCAACGACGTCAAGTGTATTAACGACGCACACTCTGCTGACAAATATTGCTGTCGTTTTATATTTACGCATACCTCACTGGTGCACATTGGTCATGTTTTACATGACGGGTCCCTCTAGTTATTTAGATTAGTTAGCTGTAATTGTACAATACTCTTCGAAAGACAGACAAAACTTAAAATCCACTTAAAAAGACCCGTGTACGTACATCCCGTTACTTTCCACTTTCCTACAATGAATTGCAACTACATTGTGAATTTGCATACCTGTGAGACGAAAGCTTTGAGCTTGTTTTCCGCCGTGATGCACCTCTGCTTGAAGCAATGAGCGGAGTTGAGTTGGAAGACACATTGCTGACATATGCTTCCCGGCAGCCCATCGTCGTGCGATATCTGTCATTGTCAAAGACATACACACTAGATGAGGATTGACATTACAACGCGGAGGTCTCATGTTGAGTTGGAAGACACATTGCTGACATATGCTTCCCGGCAGCCCATCGTCGTGCGATATCTGTCAATGTCAAAGACATACACACTAGATGAGGATTGACAGTACAACGCGGAGGTCTCATGTTGAGTTGGAAGACACATTGCTGACATATAATTCCCGGCAGCCCATCGTCTGCGATATCTGTCAATGTCAAAGACATACACACTAGATGAGGATTGACATTACAACGCGGAGGTCTCATGTTGAGTTGGAAGACACATTGCTGACATATGCTTCCCGGCAGCCCATCGTCGTGCGATATCTGTCAATGTCAAAGACATACACACTAGATGAGGATTGACATTACAACGCGGAGGTCTCATGTTGAGTTGGAAGACACATTGCTGACATATGCTTCCCGGCAGCCCATCGTTGTGCGATATCTGTCAATGTCAAAGACATACACACTAGATGAGGATTGACATTACAACGCGGAGGTCTCATGTTGAGTTGGAAGACACATTGCTGACATATAATTCCCGGCAGCCCATCGTCTGCGATATCTGTCAATGTCAAAGACATACACACTAGATGAGGATTGACATTACAACGCGGAGGTCTCATGTTGAGTTGGAAGACACATTGCTGACATATGCTTCCCGGCAGCCCATCGTTGTGCGATATCTGTCAATGTCAAAGACATACACACTAGATGAGGATTGACATTACAACGCGGAGGTCTCATGTTAAGTTGGAAGACACATTGCTGACATATGCTTCCCGGCAGCCCATCGTCGTGCGATATCTATCAATGTCAAAGACATACACACTAGATGAGGATTGACATTACAACGCGGAGGTCTCATGTTGAGTTGGAAGACACATTGCTGACATATGCTTCCCGGCAGCCCATCGTTGTGCGATATCTGTCAATGTCAAAGACATACACACTAGATGAGGATTGACATTACAAGGCGGAGATCTCATGTTGAGTTGGAAGACACATGGCTGACATATGCTTCCCGGCAGCCCATCGTCATGCGATATCTGTCATTGTCAAAGACATACACACTAGATGAGGATTGACATTACAAGGCGGAGATCTCATGTTGAGTTGGAAGACACATGGCTGACATATGCTTCCCGGCAGCCCATCGTCATGCGATATCTGTCATTGTCAAAGACATACACACTAGATAAGGATTGACATTACAACGCGGAGGTCTCATGTTGAGTTGGAAGACACATTGCTGACATATGCTTCCCGGCAGCCCATCGTCGTGCGATATCTGTCAATGTCAAAGACATACACACTAGATGAGGATTGACATTACAAGGCGGAGATCTCATGTTGAGTTGGAAGACACATGGCTGACATATGCTTCCCGGCAGCCCATCGTCATGCGATATCTGTCATTGTCAAAGACATACACACTAGATGAGGATTGCCATTACAACGCGGAGGTCTCATGTTGAGTTGGAAGACACATTGCTGACATATAATTCCCGGCAGCCCATCGTCTGCGATATCTGTCAATGTCAAAGACATACACACTAGATGAGGATTGACATTACAACGCAGAGGTCTCATGTTGAGTTGGAAGACACATTGCTGACATATGCTTCCCGGCAGCCCATCGTCGTGCGATATCTGTCAATGTCAAAGACATACACACTAGATGAGGATTGACATTACAACGCGGAGGTCTCATGTTGAGTTGGAAGACACATTGCTGACATATGCTTCCCGGCAGCCCATCGTCATGCGATATCTGTCAATGTCAAAGACATACACACTAGATGAGGATTGACATTACAAGGCGGAGATCTCATGTTGAGTTGGAAGACACATGGCTGACATATGCTTCCCGGCAGCCCATCGTCTGCGATATCTGTCAATGTCAAAGACATACACACTAGATGAGGATTGACATTACAACGCGGAGGTCTCATGTTGAGTTGGAAGACACATTGCTGGCATATGCTTCCCGGCAGCCCATCGTTGTGCGATATCTGTCAATGTCAAAGAC